>CM075981.1:18774200-18798080 GCA_038087875.1 Malacoraja senta | reverse complement strand
GAGCTCCTCCCTCATGCCTCCATATTCTCCTTTGTTCAACTGCAATACTGGCACTTCTGATTTTAACTTCTCCCTCTCAAATTGCAGTTTAAACATATCATATTATGGTCACTACCTCCTAATGGTTCCTTTACCTTGAGTTCTCTTATCAAATCCGGTTCATTACACAACACTAAATCCAGAATTGCCTTCTCCCTGGTAGGCTCCAGTTCAAGCTGCTCGAAGAATTCATCTCGGAGGCACTCTGCAAATTCCCTTTCTTGGGGTCCAGTATCAACCTGATTTTCCCAGTCTACCTGCATATTGAAATATCCATAAACACCGTAGCATTACCTTTGTTATATGCTGCCAATTTTAACTCCTGATGCAACTTGCACCCTATATCCTGGCTACTGTTTGGGGACCTGTAGATAACTGCCATTAAAGTCTTTTACACTTACAATTCCTCAGTCCTATCCACAATGACTACATCTTCTGATTCGATGTCACCCCTCGCAAAGGACTCCATTTCATTCCTTACCAACAGATCTACCCCACCCCCTCTGCCCACCTGTCTGTCTTTTCTATAGGACGTATAACCCTGAATGTTCAGTTCCCAGCTCCGATCATCTTGCAGCCATGTCTCTGCAATTCCCACAACATCATGCCTACCAATCTCTAACTGAGCCTCAAGCTGATCCACTTTATTTCTTGTACTTTGCGCATTCATATATAACACTTTTAATTCGGTATTCACCTCCCCTCTCACACCGAACGGTTCCTATTTCACCTGACCTTACTCTCTTATCCCCCCTTGAACTTTCCGTCCCATGAGTTCGGGTGTCTTTGGTAACATTTCCTGTACTCTTTCCCTTTAACTCCATTCTTATACTTCCAATTTGTCGACCCCCTCCCCCCCATTCTGCTCAACCTCCATTTTCCCCTCACTCCCTTCCTCAATTCCATCCTCGCCCTCCCCCCTCTTCTGTCCACCCTCTCCTCACCCTCACCCCCCTCCTCACCCTCACCCCCCTCTCCTTACCCTCCTCCACACCCGTCACAATTGAAGCAAAGTTGTCGTCAAGTAGGATCATATCTGCCGCCTGCTTGGAGACGTCGGAGCCAGAGATCCCCATGGCAACACCGATGTCGGCCTTCTTCAGGGCGGGGGAGTCGTTGACCCCATCGCCTGTCACGGCCACGATGGCCCCCTGCGGGAGGGAGGGAGGTCAGGAAACGGACGGAGGGGAGCTCAGAGGTTGTGCCCCAGCGGGAGGAGGTGGCCACTTCAGGCTGAGCACGGGACACTCTGGGAGCAGTCGCATCTTCGGAAGGACGATGAGCAAACTGGCGGAACTGGCCCAGCCGGTGCTTGAGGATGATGGATAAATATTGATGGGAAATGCGCCTTCTGCCCACTGGTCCCCTCCCCCCCAAACCCCAATCATCAATCACCCATTTGCATTTTCCACATTAAGCCTGTTTTATTGCCTCCACATTCCCATCAAACCCCCCAGATTTCACACATCATCATCATGGACGGTGTCAGGGAAACTCAGGATGGGCAAAATCAGGAGGGAAAGGTGGAATGGACAAATATTTTCAAGTGACGGGGGGTGGTAGGGTGTTGGCACTCAATCCGGGGGTCCCGCTAAGTGATGTTTCCACTGGCTGAGGTGCCTGCAACCAGAGTCAGTCATTTAGGACAGAAACGAGGAGAAATTTCTTAACCCATGAGGGCTGAGGAGGACATTCAAGGTTAGGATCAATGGCTTCAGGACCATTACAAAATGGAGGGATCTGGGGTTAGCGAGATAAAAGAGCAGTTATGTGCTCTTTGAATACAAGAGCAGGCTTGAGGGACCAAATGGCCTTCAATTACTTTATCTCTTATTTATCCTCTGAGCTTAATCCTCCTCTGTGGGTACATCTGCTGCAGAGGCCAGAGCAGTGAACAATGCATCTAGTGTGGTCTAATGGTGCACAGTGCTCCCAATGTGGTCTAACCCAGGGATATGGAGCCTAAAACTGTGCATGGTGCTCTCTGAGTGGTTTAACCTAGGAACATGGAGACGGGAAGTGGGAGATAGAATGCAATGCTGGGGTCCGAAAGCTGAGGGGATGGGTGTCGGGGAGCAACCCACCTGTCTCTGGCAGCCCTCCACGATGATGAGCTTCTGTTGTGGTGATGTGCGAGCGAAGACGATCTCAGTGTGGTTGGACAGGATTTGGTCCAGCTGGTCCTCTTCCATCTCCTTGAGGTCGGAGCCGTGAATCACACAGGCTTTGGCGTCCCTGGAGGGAGTGGAACGGAGGCGGAGTGAGGGCTGTGGAGGACTCGTCAAACTGCAGCGAACAATCAATTATACTGCCACCCCGTGAGGCAGAGCACCACCAGCTTCTGGTTCCATCAACCCATGCCTTGGGAGTGTGTGAAGGACAATGCAGCAGGAGCTTCTCTCTATTTGTAACACGTGGCCTGGTAATGTGTGATGGGAAGGTGTAGAGGGAGCTTCCCTCTGTATGTAACACGTGTCCTGTCGTTTGTGAGGGAGCTTCCCTCTGTATATAACACATGTCCTGTGGTGTGTTAGGGAGCTTCACTGTATGTAATATGTGGCCTGGTCATGTGTGAAGGGACGGTGTAGAGGGAGCTTCACTCTGTATCTAACTCTGGACCTGGATCTCATTGGTAAAGAGGCCTTGTGGGACATTGAGTAAGTCATGTTACAGCTATCCAAAACTTTGGTTAGGCCGCATTTGGAATATCGTGTGCAGTTCTGGTTATCCCATTACAGAAAGCATGTGGATGCTTTGGAAAGAGTTTACCAGAATGCTGCCTGGATTAAAAGGAATTAGCTATAAGGAGAGGTTGGGCAAGTTGGATTGATTTCACCAGAGCGTCAGAGGCTGAGGGGATACATGATAGAAGGTTATAAAATTATGAGGCATAGATAGGATAGACAGTCAGAACTAATCTCTCAAGGTGAAAATGCCAAATACTAGAAGGCATAGTTTTAATGTTTAAGAAGGAACTGCAGATGCTGGAAAATCGAAGGTAGACAAAAATGCTGGAGAAACTCAGCGGGGTCAGGCAGCATCTATGGAGTGAAGGAAATAGGCAACGTTTCGGGTCGAGACCCTTCTACAGACAGGCATAGTTTTAAGGTCAGAGGGAGTAAAATTAAAAGAGATGTGCAGGGCAAGTTTATTTTTACACAAAAAGTGATAGGTGCCAGGAACACGTTGCCAGGGTGGTGGTAGAGACAGATACGAAAGTGGCATTTAGGAGGCTTTAGATGGGCACATGGATTTGAAGGAATGGAAGAATGTGGAGCATGTGCAGGCAAAGGAGATTAATTTAATTTGGCATCATGTCCGTGGGCTGAAGAGCCTGTTCCTGTTCTGTGTTGTTCCATGTTCTAAGTAACCCTTGCGCTGCAAGTGTGTGATAGGATGATGTGGAAGAGGCTTCACTCTTCCGTACCTGGGATTGACTTGGCTGACAGGAATGTTGAGTCTCTGAGCAATGTCTTCCACCGTCTCGTTGCCCTCAGAGATGATGCCAACGCCCTTAGCGATAGCCTTGGCGGTGATGGGATGGTCTCCAGTGACCATGATGACCTGTTGGGAGAAGCAGCAGATGAGGGGTGGGTGTGCTTGCTCAGGTGTGGGCACAGACGTTGGAGGGGCCTGGGGTCTCACCTTGATGCCTGCGCTCCGGCACTTGCCCACGGCATCAGGGACGGCGGCTCGGGGAGGGTCGATCATCGACATGAGGCCGACAAAGCACAGGTTGTCCGTCGGGAAGTTCAGCTCCTCGGCGTCGAATGGAAAACCGATGGGAAACTGGTCGATCGGGAGGCTAAAGTGACAGAAACCTGAGGGGAGGATACGGTCAAATTATGATAGGAGGGGTGAGTTGTAGGGGGAGGAGGGGGTGAAAGGAAAGGAAGAGTGAGGGGTGGAGGAAGGTTAGAGGAGGGGGTGGGAAGGGAGAGGGGTGAGGGAGGGGATTGGAAGGGATGAGAGAAGAGAATGGGAACGGAAGAGATGAGGGGAGAGGAAGGGTGAGGGGAGAGGAGAAGGAGAGGGGGTAGGATGCATGGGAAAAGAGGAAGGGGAGAAGGGAAGGGAGGAATGGAGGAGGTTGGAGAGAATGGGGGAGAGGATGGGGTGAGGAGGTAGAGGTGGGGAAAAGAGAGGGGGAGTGGGGAAGGAGAGGAGGAGAGAAAAAGGTGGAGAGAGGAGGGGAGGAGAGTGGATGGAAGGGGAGGGGAGAGGGGTTTGGTGAGTAGAAGTGAGGAGTGAGATCAAACAGGCACAAGAGGATCCCAGCATTTCCTTTGCTCAGAAACACAGAGCCGGATGAGAGTCATTGCTCAGTAATATATCGCGAGGTTCCCATCACACCTCCCTGACACACACAGAGCAGGATCCCAATATTCCCAAAGGTCCCATTCAACCCCGCATGCACTGCAAGATCACAAACTTCACTGAAACCCTCTAAGCGATACACACATCAAGATCCCGGTCGCACAACCACAGCAAGATCCTGCACTCCACACATTCTCTGACCACTTGGCATGCACAGCAAGATCCCAGACACATCCCCCTCCACCCTCGTGATCCAGTGCAGTGCAGAGGAAGATCCCTCTCCGTCCGTCCTCCTCAACCCTCACCTCCCACCTGCCCACTGATGACCTGGTTACAAGACCGCTTCCTGCCTGGCGGGGTGGGGGTACTCACCCAGGACCCGCTCCCCGAGCCCCCCCAGCTCAAGGTAGGCGTTCTGGAAAGCCTCGCGCAGTTCCGTGTCCAGGGCCATCTCCTGCCCATGCAGCAAGATGGTGGAGCAGCGATCCAGGATCCGCTCGGGAGCGCCCTTCATCACCAGCAGGTGGGAGGGACCCGGAGAACCCTCCTCCGCCTCCACTGTGTGGATGGACAGCTGGGGGGGGGGGGGGGGGGAGAGAGGAGGGTGGTAAGAGGGGGTTATGCACCTGGCTTCACTCCGGCAGAAAACCCTACCCCTCCATCCAACATTTCTCCACCACCACCCTCCCCCTCCCTCTATGCACTCACTCCCTCCACCCAACCATCCCTCCACTAGCTACCCCCTCACTATACCATACCACACCCACATGCTCACCTCCCTCAGCCCATCCTCCACTTCTCCCCACCATTCTCTCCAGTCCTCCCTCCACCACCCACTCCCTCCTTTCACGCAAGTCCTCCCCTTCCCTCTCCACCTTCTACCCAGTCCACCACCCTCCCTCTCCCCCACCCACGCTCTCCCGTACCCCCACCTCACCCCCTTGCTCCACCCACCCCTTTCCTCCATCCGCATCCACATTTCCACGAACCACTTCTCATTCCACCCACATCCTCCCCTTCTTCCCAGTCATTCTATTCCCACCCAACCATCTCCTCCACCACCCACTCCCTTCCTCTACATATACCCTTCTCTTCCTCCATTTCTCCTCACCCCTCTCACCAACCCCTCACTCCACCCAATACATTCTCTCCATCCAACCCTCCCCTGCATCCCCACCCAGCCTCTCCCTTCGTCCCAACTTTCCACTCCCTCTCATTCCCACCGCCTCCATCTAACCATTCCACTCCTACCCATTCCCTCACCTCACCTCCCACCCACATTTTGTCTCCTCATTTTCTACCAAGATTTAGAGGGACATGGGCCAAACACAGGTAAATGCCATTTGCACAGATGGGGCATCTTGGTCAGCATGGATGAGTTGGGCCCAAAGCCTTTTTCAATGCTGTATGACTGTGACCTATCCTATCTCTGTAACACTGCATCCCACCCTCCCCGGAATCTCTCCTTTGCTCCACCATTGGCAGGTGTCCCAGTTCCAGGGATCAGCCCCTCTCTCCCTCAACCTCGCTGCGTCTCGCTCCCCTCCATACTCTTGCAACGAGTGAGGTTTGGATGGAACGAGCTTGTTGCGAACGAGGTTGGGACCGCTTTCATAGAAACACAGAAAATAGGTGCGGGAGTAGGCCATTTGGCCCTTCGAGTCAGCACCACTATTCAATATGATCATGGCTGATCATCCAAAATCAGTATCCCGCTCCAGCTTTTCCCCATATCCCTTGATTCCTTTAGCCCAAAGAGCTAAATCTCTCTTGAAAACAAGAGGTTTCTTGAAACCCCCATCCACCCCGGCACACCCCTTGCCCAGTTACCGTTTTTGCTGTGGAAGGTTGGGTCCCTCATCAAGTAACAAGGTCATATTCCCAACCACTGCCATGTATCCTCTGAAACCGGGAACGCCAGTGTGAGAGGTCGGGAGCACTGCACATTGGGAGCTGCCTCTCTTCCCCAATACAGAAGTTGTTGGAGGGAGGGGGACGCGGGGCAGCCTGGGTCTTGGGGGAAGGAAGCCCAACTACCGGGCAAGGCTTCCCGCTGGGCTGGAGGGGAGATTAGGACCGGTATCTGTGGCATCCGACCGGAGAGCCATACCTGGTACTTGTTGGTGGAGTTGAAGGGGATTTCCGTCACCTTGGGGCTCTTCTGCCGCATTTCACGGACGGAGCCACATGACAGCTCGATGCACTTTAACAGCGCCGACTCAGACGCGTCGCCGGAGGTCTCACGCTGGAGGGAAGAGGAGCAGAAGTTAGTTACAGGCTTGTCACTGGGCCAGGGCAGATCAGCTCCTCTAGTCTCCCTCTGCGCCAGCATAGCTGATCCAAATGTTGGCCACAATTCCGCTCCCCAGCTCTCTCCCCCATTCCCATATAATTTAAATCTCCGTCATAGTTGGGATTGATTACACAACTCCCTGGCACAGAGAATTCCAGAGATCCCGCCCTGTCCAAAGCAGGCACTAACATTTGTGTGAAAAAATGTACTGCTCAGATCTCTTCAAAATTACTCCCCTAACCTTAAATCTGCACTGTCTTGTTCTGGTCTCCCACACACTGGGGAAAGACTGACTTTATTTATGGCCATCAGAATTTTATAAACTTCTGTAAGGTCACTCCAGGTCCCATACGTTCCAGTGAAAATAAACCTATCGACACTCTCCTTAAACCTACAACCCTCTGTGAATCTTCTCTGCCCTCTCACAATTGCTACCACATCCTTCCTATATTGTGGTGACCAGAACTATTTACAATACTCCAAGTACATCTGACCAATGTTTTGAATAGTTGCAACATGGTGTCCCAGCTCTTACTCTAAGGGCATTGGTCTATGAAGGCAAGCAGGCCGAATACTTTCCACACTTTCTATCTACCTGTGTTCCCATTTTCAGGTAATTATTAACTTGTACCACAATGTCTCTCTGCATTAACACTCTTGAGGTCCCTGCCATTTACTGTATATGACCTGTTGGTATCTGTGATCCAAAAATGCATTGCCTCATACTTGTTCAGATTAAATTCCAACTCCCACCACCTCATCCAGATTTCCAACTGATCGATATCCTGCTCTATGCTTAGGAAATGTTCATTGAGGTCTACAACTCAACCATTTATTTTTGCGGTGTCAGTAAGCTTACTAATCAGTCTACTTTCACTCTGATCCAAGTCATTTATACATATTACAAACAGCAATGGTCCCTCTGAACATAACTAGTTACAGACTTTGAGTCAGAATAAACCTATACACCAGACCAAGCCAATTCTGGATTCAGTTTGCCACCGCACTTTGGATCCTAACCTTCTGGACCAGACGACCATGCTGGACCTTGTCAACATTTTGTAGTGTCTCAACATTTGAATTATAATTTGCTTTTGGTATTTCCTTCCCTTGTGGATCAATTCACATTTCCTACATCATATTCCCTCAACCAGCTTTATGCTTTCTCACTCAACTTGAGATGCTTTATGTCCTGATCACAACCCATCAGCTCCTGCACTGAGGGGGGAGGGGGGGGGGGTGCTGAGCAGAAGGAGAGGAGCACGGTCTAATAGACAATAGGTGCAGTAGTAGGCCATTCGGCCCTTCGAGCCAGCACTGCCATTCAATGTGATCATGGTGGTCATCCCCAATCAGTACCCCGTTCCTGCCTTCTCCCCATATCCCCTGACTCCACTATCTCTAAGGTGAGAGGGAAAAGCAGATGAAGAGAGAACTAGAGGGCACAGGAGGAAAAGGAGGTCTGAGGGAGGAAGAACAAAGGTGGATGGAAGGAAAGGATAGGAGAAAGGGGAAGGAGGTGAGAGAGAGGGGTAGGATAATGGGGAAGGGAAGGAATGGAGGGAAAAGAGGAAAGTGGAAGGGAGGGAGGGGAAGAGCAGGGATGGGAAGGTGGAAATGGGGAAGGGAAAGTGGAGGGAAGGGAGGTAAGAGGCAGATGGAGGAAGGTGGAGAGGAGGGAGGGGCAAAGTGAAGGGAGGGCCACATGTGGAGAGGAGGTGGGAGGAGGGGGAGATGGGCATGATAAGTGGTCAGAAAGAAAGGAGACAGGAAGAAGTGGGAGCAAGATGAAAGGAGGAGACCAGAGAGGAAAGAATGGAGGGCATGGAGTGGGAAGGTGAGGGAGAGGGTGGTGAATGTAGGGAGGGAAGGAGAGAAAGAGGGAGGGAGGGGGAAGTGATAGGCAGCGTCCCCAAACATCAGCTCACCTTGGAGATGGAGACATTCTCCTGGCCCGGCCTGAAGACGGCCCGGTTGCAGAGAGACGCAATGCGTGAGAGTCTGGCCCATGTGGGCGAAGTCTTGTCGAAGGCCGAACCTGAGGATGGGATCAGAGACAAGTGAGTTACACAGGGTTCACAAGCTTCCCTGGTGTGCTGATACACAGAAAGATCCCTGCACTACCACAGGGTGGCCATGCAATTCTAGAGCACACCTCCAATAATGCATAAGCCCCTACAACCCTTCCTAACTCTGTAACTCCCCCCTGCCCTTACTCCCCTCACTATCTCTGTCATCCCCTCCAGACATTACACCTGTCCCTATCTCTGCAATCGGACACACTTCCCTGTCTCTGAAACCATCTCCAGCCCCTGCAATCCTCCGTATCACTGTCAGAGCTTCTGGCTCCCAACATCTCTCCCTATCTGTCTCCCCCTCCAGCCCTTGCATCCCTCTCTATCCCTGTAACATTCACTGAATCCAACCCCTCCCTACATCTGTAATGCCCTCTGACCCGCACACCAGTCCCTATCTCTGTAATGCACTCCGCCCCCCACACCCAGCTCTATCTCTGTAATACCCTCTGACCCCCACATTGTCTCCATCTCTGTAATACTCTCTGAACCCCACACCATCCTTTCTTTGTAATACCCTCACACCCATGCCTTTCTCAGTCAAATCAGACTGTGCAGGGTGCTCCCAGCAGGTTGCCCCAGTTACAGATGTGACTCCTGGCCATACCGCTCTGATCCTCCGTTGTGTCTGCCTCGTGCACTTGGTTGTCGAACCACATGTGCGCCACAGTCATTCGGTTTTGGGTGAGAGTCCCCGTCTTGTCGGAGCAGATGGTCGAGGTCGATCCCAATGTCTCCACTGCTTCTAAATTCTTCACCAAGCAGTTCTTGCGAGCCATTCTCTTAGCAGTGAGAGTGAGGCAGACCTGGGGCAGAGAGAGAGAGGGTTAGAGAGAGTGGAGAGGGAGAGTGGGTAAGTGAGAGAGAGGGGTGGATGGAGGAGGGGGAGAGAGTGTGGGGGAGGGAGAGAAAGAGAGTAGATAGAGTGCGAACTGAGAAAGTGGGAGGGAGAGAAAGAGGCAGAGAAAATGTGGGAGGGAGAGAAAGATGTGAGGGAGGTAGAGAAAGAAGAGGAGCAAGAGAGATGGGTGAACAAGAGAGAGGAGAGAACGGCGAGAAAGAGAGATGGGGAGGGAGCGGAGATGGAGAGGGAGAAAGAGATTGGTTAGAGAGATGAGAGGAGGGAGAATGGTGAAAGAGGTGTGGGTGGGGGGGGAGGAGAGGGGGGAGGAGAGGGGGGAGGGAGGGAGAGATGGAGGGGGGAAGCAGTGAGGTGAAGAGCGAGGGTGGGAGGGAGAGAGGGTGGGAAGGAGGGAGAGGAAGAGAGAGAAACATTGACAGTGCACTGTGGCACAACTGCTGTCTCACGGTGCCAGAGATCCAGGTTTGGGCCGGACCTCAGGTGCTGGCTCTGTGGAGTTTCCACATTCTCTCTGTGACCATATGGGTTTCCTCAGGGTGCTCCAGTTTCCTCCCACATCCCAAAGATGTAAGGGTTTGTAGGTTAACTGGCCTCTGTAAATTGCACCTGACGTGTTGGGAGTGAATGTAAAAGTGGGATAACATAGAACTACTGCGAATACATGATCAACGGTCGGCATTGACTCATTGGCTGTAAGGCCTATTCCCATGTGTAACTTTAAATCAATTAGTTAATTAGTGATGGTGAGGGAAAGAGAGTGTGAGAGTTGGAATGAGATGGGAGAGATGCAGAAAGGAAGTGAGGGGGAGAGAGTGGCATGGGAGGAAGGGAGAGAGAAAAAGAGAGGGAGAGAGTGGGAAAGAAAGAGGGAGAGCAGGAGTGATGTGAAGAATGAGAGTAGGAGATGAAGAAATGGCGAGAGAGTAATATGTGGAGGGGGAGGAGGAGAGACAGGGCTAGAACGATATCACTAACAAGCCTTCACTACACCCCTTCCTCAAGGAACCCATTGACGGCCTTGTCCTTCGTAAAGCCTCCAATGGCCTGCTTCCGCTCCCAATTGGCTGACCTGCACCCCTAATCTTTGACCTCTGACCCCCAACTCACAGTAACAGTGGCCAGCAGACCCTCAGGAACATTGGCCACAATGATGCCAATGAGGAAGATGACGGCCTCCAGCCAGGTGTAGCCAAGGATGAGGGAGAGCACGAAGAAGGAGACGCCCAGGAAGACGGCCACGCCCGTGATGATGTGGATGAAGTGCTCGATCTCCATGGAGATGGGCGTCTGGCCCACCTCGAGCCCTGAGGCCAGAGTTGCGATGCGGCCCATAACCGTTCGGTCTCCCGTGAAGATCACCACACCTCGGGCAGTTCCTGGACAGGGGCAGAGATCAGAAATCAGATAGAATCCATCAAGAGCACCCCACACTGCGCTATCTCATCCCAAGTGACCTCAACACCGACCCGTCACAAACAGACATGGTTTAGGCACAGTAAATGTCCCTCTACATTGTATCATCACACACTCGCAGGGCACTACGTCCATGCCCGCGTGTCCCTGGAGAGGGAACATGCGGTGTCCACAGGGACTCTGGAGGCTTTCCGTGAATGCTGAATGTATTGTTGATAAAATTGTTAATATTTGAATTTGATAACTTTGTTTGTAAACTGCCAATATAGGCAGTCTTTGGTCGTGTTACTACTCTGTATTTTTGTTTGCTTTGAATAAAAGCATTTTGTATTATTTAAAAAAAAGGGCATGGGTCAGACACAGAGTGAAGCTCCATCTACAATGTCCCGTCACACACTCGCAGAGCACAGATTAGACACAGAATGCAGCTCCTACTACACAACCCTGTCACAAATTCCCACGACAAGGTTAACACAGGTCATATGGTAAATCACCTTCCACACAGTTGGTACTGAAGAAAGCGATATTCCTCGTCTCCAGCGGATTTTCATTGGTGAACTCTGGGGATCGTGTCTGAGGTTCAGACTCTCCTGTGAGTGATGAGTTATCAACCTGGCAAAAGTGATCAGAGAGATGCCTTACTATCATTAGTGCTTGTATGAACAACTTTGCTGTGAGTGTTAATATTTAATGCTGTAGCTCCCCTCTGCACTGGCCTGTCACACAGCTCAAGGCATGAGTTTTGTGGGTTAAAACAAGGTCAAAGGATTTTTTAAGTAGAAAGACATTAGATAGTACTGGGTTACAGGAGACTGCAGATGCTAGAATCTGGAACAACAATGTGGTGGCGGTTCTCCGTGGGGGGAAAGTCGCTCTTCATTTTGAAGAATGTTGAATGTGTTTGTATGCAATCCATAGACAACGTGCTGCTAAAACATTTAAGATGGAAAATATATGTTGGCCTTCACTATGTGAGAATTTGAGTGTAGAAGTAAAGAATTATACAAGGCCTTGGTGAGCCCGCAGATGGACTTCTGTGGGCACATCGGCTCCTCTAACCAGAGATGGATGGACCAAAATTATGGGCAGCGAAGATTCACCAGAATAAACATGCACATAGAAGGGGAATCAGCAGGGCAAATCGAGGACATGCCATAGCTCTGGCAGAAAGGAAAAGTAAAATCCAAAGAGATTCTACAAGTATATTAAGAGCAAAAGGATAACTAGGGAGAAAAGCTCCCCAGTAATCAATGTATGGGGGCCACAGGAGACAGGTGAGGTGTTAAATGAATGTTTCTCATCAGTATTTACCATGGAGAAGTCATGCAGGCCATTGAATAAAAGGAAATGAATAGTGATGTGTTTGAGCATATCCATATTACAATAGAGGAGGTGCTGAAGATCTAATGCATTTTAAGGAGGATAAATCCCAGTGGCCTGATGAAATGTATCATAGATATTGTGAGAAGCGAGGGAGAAAGTTGTAGGGTTCTTGGCAGAGATGGTTGCATCATCCTTCGCCACAGGTGGGAAAGACTGGAGATTGGCTAATATTGTGCCTTTATTTAAGAAAGGCCTGCGAGCCAGGGATCCATAGACTTGTGAGCCTAATATCAGCGGTGGAAATGTCACTGGAGGGGATTATTTAGGACATGATCTACCAGCATTTGGAAATGCAAGAACTGATTAACAATCGTGAGCTTGGCTTTGTGCGGAGGAAATCATGTCTAACAAATTTGATTGAGCTTTTTGAGGGGTGACTAAGAGGATTAATGAAGGAAGGGTAGTATGCGTTGTTTACGACTAATAAGGCCTTTAACAAGGTACTGCTGGTAGATTAGGCCAGAAGGTTAGATCACATGGGATCCAGGGTGAGCTAGCCAAATGGATGCAAAATTGGGTTTAGTGGAAGGGGTCAGAGGATAGTGGAGTAGTGGAGGGTGGTTACTCATATTAGAGGCCCGTGTTTGTTGAAGTGCCACAGCGATCGGTTCTGGGTCACTGCTGTTTATCACCAATATTTACGATTAGAATGACAATATTTGAGGATGGCACCAAAAATGGTGATGTTGTGAACAGTGAAGGCTATCTAAGATAGACCTAATGAACTGGGGAGTGTCCCAACAAATGGTAGATAGAATTTAAGATGGCAGATGGATAAGTGCAAAATGTTGCAGTTTGGAAAATTAAACCAGAACACAAGTTAGACAATAAATGGTTTGCTCAAAGTAGATTGATATATATTGACATTCCTTATGTTGGTCTTTGTCTTTCTCTCTCTCCCTCTCTCCCTCCCCATCTTCCCCACTCTCTCCTCGCCATTCGTCTCCGCTCTTCACCTTGCAGCCATGTGAGGAGATGATTCGGAGATCGGCCGGGATCCGATCTCCTCCATTCACCTCCACCAGGTCCCCGGTCACCACACCCTCAGCATTGATCTGGGTCTTCTCACCTTCCCGGATGACCAGGGCTTGCTGTAGAGAGAATGTGGGGTTGAAGGTGGTACGAGATGGGAGAAGGAGGGAGGGGAGGAGAGGAGAGAGAGAGAAGGGAGAGGAGAGAGCATTGAGATGGAAGGGAGGGACGTTTAGAAAAAGGAGCGGGAGGGGGAGAGAGGAAAATCTGTGAATTGGTTTGTGTCAGCACCCTTCGGCCCATTACCCTCCTTGACACCATGTCCACTCCCTGACCTTTCCAAACCAAACCTTAACCATTGACATTTAATCTAGACCTCTTATTCCTGATGCCATTCCCTGAACCCCAGCCCCGTGCTGACCTGTGGATTCACCCTTCATTGAACCCTGACCATCTCCGAAGGGAATCTCTCCTCTCTGCAGAACCTCTCAAGACTAAGACTCCCACAACCCCTCCCTTTCCAAGTGCTTGCAATCTCCCATAAGCCTTGCCCCTCCTTTACTAGTTCTCCAACGCCCACCCAAAAAGCTCTGCATCCTATTACCCATCCAACAAGCCTCATTCCTCAACCTGAAACCTTGCCCCCACCAGGCCTGCCCTTTTCCAATAAGCCCTGCCCCAAGCCATCTCTAAGCCCTGCCCCATGCCATGTTCCTCCCACACGCTCAGCTCACACCCTTTTCCAACAAGCCCTGCCAATGCCTCTCCCCGACAAGCACCGCTCCACGTGACAATGTCCCTCACACATAGGCAATCCATATGCTAATGCCCCTCATTCACAAACAGTAAACCACACCAATGCCCCACTCCACAAGCACTGTGCCACACACCATGCACCCCTCACACAAGTGCTGTCCGCACGTCACATCCCCTAGCCCTGCCACAGGTTCCACCACCCACCTGGGGCACCATGCTCTTGAATGAGTCCATGATTCGGGAACTCTTGGCCTCTTGGTAGTAGGAAAAGCAGCCGGTGATCATCACCACGGCAGCCAGGACGATACCCAGGTACAGCTGTGAGAAAAGCAGGTCAGAAGGTGTGGGTCAGAGGAAACAGGTCAGAATGCGCGATTGCTGGAGAGGAGGGGTGAAATCCGATGTGCACTGAGGGATGGGAGGGTTTGGGTGCTGGGAATGGTGAGGGTCCTGAGAGAGACATCAGGAGCTCTGTTGGTTGCTCAGGGATGGGATCGTCCAGAGGATCCCAAAACATCACTGGAGGTCGGCATAGGTAAGGGTATCCATGTGGAGATTCGTGGGTCGTCCTGGAAGAAGTTGATCAAAGTTTAGGGATGGTTCAAAGTTGTGGGGCTGGGAGAGCCTAGGGAAAGTGGGTTTCGGGATCGGATTTTAGCATTAGGTGTTGGGTCAGGAGTCGTCACGGTCGAAGTCAGGGGTTGGGATTGGCAGTTGGGTTAGGGCAAAGGATTGGGGGTTAGGATTAGTAGGTCAGTCAGGGATAGGTCAAAGTTTGGGTCAGGGTCAGAGGTTAGGGGTGGTTCAGGGGTTGTAGTGAGTCAGCAGTTCAGGCTGAGAATGGGGCTATGTCAGAGTCAGGGGTCATGATTGGGGATTAGGTCGAGGTGACGGTTGAAGTCGGAATCTTGGGATGGGGTAGGGTTGGACATGGTCAGGGGTAGGGTCAGGGTGTGGTACTCACATTGTCATTAGACGGCTCGTCCTCCATGGCAACCTGGATGCTGTAGGCCAGGAAACAGAGCAGGGCCCCGATCCAGAGGAGGATGGAGAAACCACCAAACAGCTGACGGCAGAATTTCACCCATTCCGGGGTGGTGGGGGGTGGTGTCAGAGCATTGGGACCCTCTAGGGCCAGGATCTCGGCTGCCCGGACATTGGTCAGACCCTGAGGAGAGATCAGGAGGGGGAGGGGAGGAGAAAGAGAAAAGGGCGGGGAGAGCGAAAAGAGGGAGAGAAGAAAGAAAAGCGTTGAGAAAGTGTGGGAATAGGGAGAAAGAGAGTGAAAGGAGCGTTGGGTGGGAAGGGAGGAGGGGAAAAGGGATGGAAATTGAGGGGGAGGAGTCAGATAGTGTGAATAGAGAGGGATGATGGAGTGGAGGAGAGGGAGAGAGAGAGAGAGACAAGTAGAGAGAGAATGGGATTATATGTAAAGGAAAGGGAGAGAGAACATGAACATGAGAAGCAGTGGAGGAAGGAGGAGAAAAATGAGAAGAAGAGAGTTGGAGAGAGATAGGGAGGGGATGACGAACGGAAGCATGGGTAGATGAAGATAGAAGGATGGGGAGAGAGAGTGTGGGGTGACAGGGGTGGGGAGTGAGAAAAGGGAAGAAAGGGGAATATTTAGGGAAAGTGAGAAAGTGGTGGAATAAAGGACAAGGGGAGTGTGGGGTATGGAGATGAAAGTGAGGGATAAAGAGAGATTGAGGGTGGGAGAAGAGGGATATGGAGAATAATATGAAAGATAATGATATAAGATAATCCTCACCCACTATTCACCCACTTCCTCTCCCATTTCCCCCTTTCTCATTTCCCTCTCCCCTCTGGAAGGGCCTGGAGAAGGCCAACATTTCTGGATTGTGGCTTTGGCTGAGGGGCATTGTGCAGTATGGCCATGAGGAAAGGTGGGGGAAGAGAAGCCTGCAGCTATTGGGGAGATGAGACTGAAATCATGAGCTCTGGCTTGGTAAGAGAGAGGAGAAAAGTATTAGGGCCTCATTTTAGGCTGAGGCCTGGAGAGAAGTGACAACGCTCATCAGGCCTGAGCTTGATATGTGGGAAGTCTGGTTGCTAAGGTGGAATTTGGAGGGGTGCTGATGAAAGACCTTGGGCCTGAGACTGATGGGAAAGGACCCACGCTTTGCCCAGAGAAAAAAAGCAGCTTGAGCCTGGTGTGTGTGTGGGGGTGTGTCTTCATTCACGTGCTTCCTGCATGGGTGTTTATACATGTGCCGGCGCGATAGGAGAGAGGAAGTGAAGTGGAAGGAGAAAGCTAGACCATCGTCCAGTAGTGGAAGAGTTCTAGCATGTAAACATGACCATGCCAGTAGAGGGATCGGGAAGTACAGAGGCCTGAACATAGAAACATAGAAACATAGAAAATAGATGCAGGAGTAGGCCATTCGGCCCTTCGAGCTTGCACCGCCATTCAATATGATCATGGCTGATCATCCAACTCAGTATCCTGTACCTGCCTTCTCTCCATACCCCCTGATACCTTTGGCCCCAAGGGTCACATCTAACTCCCTCTTAAATATAGCCAATGAACTGGCCTCAACTACCTTCTGTGGCAGTGAATTCCAGATATTCACCACTCTCCGTGTGAAAAATGTTTTTCTGATCTCGGTCCTAAAAGATTTCCCACTTATCCTTAAACGGTGACCCCTTGTTCTGGACTTCCCCAACATCAGGAACAATCTTCCTGCATCTAGCCTGTCCAACCCCTCAAGAATTTTGTAAGTTTCTATAAGATCCCCCCTCAATCTTCTAAATTCTAGCGGGTACAAGCCAAGTCTATCCAGTCTTTCTTCATATTAAATTCATGACATCCCAGGAATCAGTCTGGTGAACCTTCTCTGTACTCCCTCTATGGCAAGAATGTCTTTCCTCAGATTAGGAGACCAAAACTGTACGCAATACTCCACGTGTGGTCTCACCAAGACCCTGTACAACTGCAGTAGAACCTCCCTGCTCCTATATTCAAATCCTTTTGCTATGAATGCTAACATACCATTCGCTTTCTTCACTGCCTGCTGCACCTGCATGCCTACTTTCAATGACTGGTGTACCATGACACCCAGGTCTCGTTGCATCTCTCCTTTTCCTAATCGGCCACCATTCAGATAATAGTCTACTTTCCTGTTTTTGCCACCAAAGTGGATAACCTCACATTTATCCACATTATACTGCATCTGCCATGCATTTGCCCACTCACCCAGCCTATCCAAGTCACCTTGCAGCCTCCTAGCATCCTCCTCACAGCTAACACTGCCCCCCAGCTTCGTGTCATCCGCAAACTTGGAGATGTTGCATTCAATTCCCTCGTCCAAATCACTAATATATATTGTAAATAGCTGGGGTCCCAGCACTGAGCCTTGCGGTACCCCACTAGTCACTGTCTGCCATTCTGAAAAGGACCCGTTTACTCCTACTCTTTGCTTCCTGTCTGCCAGCCAGTTCTCTATCCACATCAATACTGAACCCCCAATACCGTGTGCTTTAAGTTTGTATACTAATCTCTTATGTGGGACCTTGTCGAAAGCCTTCTGAAAGTCCAGATATAACACATCCACTGGTTCTCCCTTATCCACTCTACTAGTTACATCCTCGAAAAATTCTATAAGATTCGTCAGACATGATTTACCTTTCATAAATCCATGCTGACTTTGTCCAATGATTTCACCACTTTCCAAATGTGCTGCTATCCCATCTTTAATAACTGACTCTAGCAGTTTCCCCACTACCGATGTTAGACTAACTGGTCTGTAATTCCCCGTTTTCTCTCTCCCTCCCTTTATAAAAAGTGGGGTTACATTAGCTACCCGCCAATCCTCAGGAACTACTCCAGAATATAAAGTGTTTTGAAAAATTATCACTAATGCATCCACTATTTCTGGGGCTACTTCCTTAAGTACTCTGGGATGCAGCCTATCTGGCGCTGGGGATTTATCGGCCTTTAATCCATTCAATTTACCTAACACCACTTCCCGGCTAACCTGGATTTCACTCAGTTCCACCATCTCATTTGACCCCCGGTCCCCTGCTATTTCCGGCAGATTATTTATGTCTTCCTTAGTGAAGACAGAACCAAAGTAGTTATTCAATTGGTCTGCCATGACCTTGTTCCCCATGATCAATTCACCTGTTTCTGACTGCAAGGGACCTACATTTGTTTTAACTAATCTTTTTCTCTTCACATATCTATAAAAACGTTTGCAGTCAGTTTTTATGTTCCCTGCCAGTTTTCTTTCATAATCTATTTTCCCTTTCCTAATTAAGCCCTTTGCCTCCTCTGCTGGACTCTGAATTTCTCCCAGTCCTCTGGTAGGCTGCTTTTTCTGGCTAATTTGTATGCTTCATCTTCTGTTTTGATACTATCCCTGATTTCCCTTGTTATCCACGGATGCACTATATCCCCTGATTTATTCTTTTGCCAAACTGAGATGAACAATTGTTGTAGTTCATCCATGCAGCCTTTAAATGCCTTCCATTGCATATCCACCGTCAACCCTTTAAGAATCAATTGCCAGTCTATCTTGGCCAATTCACGTCTCATACCCTCAAAGTTACCTTTCTTTAATTTCAGAACCCTTGTTTCTGAATTAATTATGTCACTCTCCATCCTAATGAAGAAAACAACCATATTATGGTCACTCTTGCCCAAGGGGCCACGCACAACAAGACTGCTAACTAACCCTTCCTCATTACTCAATACCCAGTCTAGAATAGCCTACTTTCTTGTTGGTTCCTCTACATGTTGGTTTAGAAAACTATCCCGCATACATTCCAATAAATCATCTTCCTCAGCACCCCTGCCAATTTGATTCACCCAATCTATATATAGATTGAAGTCACCCATTATAACTGTTTTACCTTTGTTGCACGCATTTCTAATTTCCTGTTTGATGCCATTCCCAACTACACTACTACTGTTACACAACTCCCCTCTACTAGTTGGCCTGTACACAACTCCCACTAGCGTTTTCTGCCTCAGAACTGAAGATCTGAGCTTGCTGCACAAGATCCGGCCTCAATTTAATGCTGAAACCTGCTTGAGGTCGGGAGTTAAGATAGTGTGGAAGAAGGGCGAGAGAGGCCTGGGGTTTAGGCCTAAGTGATGGGCAGGTTGGGAGTTTGACATCTGGGGATTTTGCTGGAGGTTGTTGGGAAAATGTAAGAGAATCCTGGAGCTTATGCCTTAAAGTAGTAAGGCTGAGGGAAGAGGCCTGTAGCATAGGCCAAAGCAAGCTTGTAGAAGGTGGAGTCCTGGAGTGAAGATCAGAGCCTGCAAGGATGATGAGGAGGAAAGAGGTCTGGGACTTAAGTCAAGCTCAACTGGGAATAGAGGGACCTAAGGCAGAATAAAGTTGGATGGGCCAAGGCACCAGGCTTGTGACGAAAGGGGGATGGTGCAATCGGCAGGAATGCAAAAGGAACATTTACCCTGGTCAAATCCGTCCCGTATTTACGACTCAGCTCATCCAGCGACAGCCTGTGATCTTCCTAATGGAGCAAAGAGAGAAGGTTAGAAGGTTATTCGCAAAATCTGGAACTTGAGGAGCCTGTTAATCCTGTCAAGCAATTAGATAGGCACCAGCAGAGACCACTCGATCCTTCCTGTCCTTTCTGCCTCATCAAGAAGAGGACGTTCGGCTCATTTGGAGGCTGTCAGGCGGAGTACCAGGAGGTCCATCCATCGTCGAGCCTGGCACACAGGGGCAGGAAGAGGCCATTCATTTCTTTCTGCTATCCCTGTGGGATGTTGCACTGCACATATTGACCACATTAGCATTGGAACTTCTGCAAATACAAATGGTCGGACTTGCCCCAGCTCGAATCCCAAGGCAGTGAGCCGCTCATTAGATTGCGCTGACATCACGCGACAGTGCCCCCTCCTGGTGGAGAGGGTGCCAAACCAGCGTGACACATTGACATTGGAAATCCTCATTATATTGCTGTTGACGAGGAATTAAGTCATGGCTACCTAGTTTCCAATTGAGTAGAAAACATAGGTGAAAAGGATGATGGGACAGTGGGAAGAAGGTGGGGTTTTGAGGAAATAGGGGAGAGATCAACTCACCATGGACACTTCCTTTTTAAGCTCATCCATGTCTTTTTTAACCTTCTTCTTCTTCGGACTGTCGGAGGATTCCGTGCTGGTATATTCCCGTCCATCCTGAGAGAGAGAGAAGGAAGGAGGGGAGGGTATAATGGTCCCAAAACAAATCACCTCCACTGGCACCGCAATGCTGAACCTATGCCCACTAACCAATGCCAGGTAACAAGGTAGGACCTGCCATGGAAGGAGCGGTGAACGAGCGCAGTGTGTGGGACAGGCAGCAAGGGCATGCTGCACCGATGGAGGGGCAGTGAGGGAACGCCGCATGAGGGGCAGTGCGCGAGCTCCGCGGGAGGGGCGGCAAAGACTGTGCCGAGGGAGGGGCGTGGAGGGAATGGCACATCGAGGGATGGGCGGTGAGGAAATGCCCTACCAAGGGAGGAGTGGTCATGGAATGCTGGGTCGAAGGAAGGGCTGTGAGGGAGTCCCCACGGCATTGTGGCCGTGGGAGAGATGGTAAGGGAGTGTCACGTGAGGGCTGGTCAGGTTGCGACTTGGAGGGAGGAGTGGTGGGAACGCCACGAGAGGGGCAGTGAAGGATTCTGGTGGATGGAGTGGTGCAGGGGATGTGATGAGTGTGGGCCATGGAAATAGCGAGGGAGCGAGGTGGGAGTGGTGATAAGGGAGCACTGTGGCAGGGGTAATGAGGGAGCGCTGTGGGAGGGGTAATGAGGAGTTGCCACAAGAGAGGGGGGGGGGGTAACGTGATGTTGTGGGAGAGGCATAGTGTGAGTGCCGCAGGAGGGACAGTGAGAAACACCGTGGGAGGGGTGATGAAAGAGCACCAAGCTACAGCAGCGTCGGTGATGGAATGCCATGGGAGGGGTGTTGAAGGAGTGTAGGTAGAGGGAAGGTGAGGGAGTGCCATGCTGAGGAGTGAAGGATCGCTGCCCTGTGAGGGTTGTTGAGGGAACACAGCATGAGGGGTAGTAAGTGTGGGGTAGGGGCATTGTGGGAGCAGTGTTGAGGGAGCGAAGTGGAAGGGAAGTTGACGGACCACCGCGCCGGGGGAGGGACGGTGAGACAAAGCCGCGGGAAGTCTGCATGGGAGCGCAGCAGGGGTGCTGTGAGGGAAAGCAGCGTGAGGGGCGGTGAGGGAGCGTCAGGGAAGGGCTGTGAGGAAGTGTCGCAGGAGGGGTGGTGAGGGAGCGTCAGGGAGGGTGATGAGTGAACACCACATGGCGGAAGACATATTGGAAGACATGGCGGAAGACATAATCTGGTGCTCCCTCAATAATTGAGGGACCACCAGATTAATGAAGGAGGGATGAGGGAACGTCGCATGCACAGTGGTGAGGGAGTGCGGTGAGAGGTGAGGTGAGTGAGTGCTGCGCTGAGTGAAGGATGTTGTGGCTGATCTGCGAGAGGAAGAGGTAGTGAGGGATTGCTACTGTAGGATGGGACACACTGTCACGGGAGGAGCATTAAGGGAGTGCCGGGATCGCTGTGTCAAGGGAGGGTGGTCTTCTTCTTGCGCATGGCGTGCATACCCTAAACTTGTAGGACAACTTGTTCTATTTGATCTTATTTGATTGTGCACGCCAGGTTGATTGCATTCGTTGAAACAGGGCGGACCATGTGAAGGTTGCAATCTCCTACCCCAAGGGAGGGTGGTGAGGGAGTGTGGCAGAAGGTGTAGTGAGGGTGTGCGTGAGATAGCCATTGTGAGAATGCCAGGGGAGTAGCATTGAGGGAGCACCAGGGCGTGGGTGAGACAATGAGGCTGGGTCATGGGAGGTCTGTTTGGGCTTGAGGGAAGGGGCGTGGGGAACGATGTGGAAGTGCCATGGGAGGGGCGGTGAGGGATCGCCATGGAATGGGTTGCTGAGGGAGCACCAAGAGTGGGGCAGTAAGAGAGCACCGCAGGAGGGGCAGTGAAGGAGTGCCATGGCAGGGGTGGTAAGGGAGTGTCACGAGTGGGGCAGTGAGGAAGCTCAGTGGGAATGCAGTGGGGGAGCGCCACCGGCAGTTCAGTGAGGAGGTACCGCCAGATGGGGAGTGAGTAAGCCCCACGGAAGGGGCAGCGAGGGAGGGGTGGTGTGGAATCCCTGCACGAGGAGCAGTGAAGGATCTCCTCGAGTGGGGTGGTGAATGATCCCTGTGGATGGGTCGGAGGGAGCCCTGTGGAAAGTGCAGAGAGGGAGATCCGTGGGTGCATGGAGAGAGCGGATGATAGGGAAAGAGGGTAAAGGGAGAGTAGAGACACGGATGGGGGATCGGGAGATAGGGGTAGAGAGAGTGGGGGCCAGAGGGAAAAGGGGTACCAACAGAGTGGGGTGGGTGGGGGGGGGGGGGGTTGGGAGATTGTGTGACTGGGAAATGGGGGAGGGACGGGGAGTGAAGACCAGAAGGAGAGGGGTGCACCGGGAGAGCATGGAAGAGGGTGGGAAGATTAGGAAGAGGGGGTCACAGCGAGAGCACAGCTTCCCCTGCCTGTAGGAAAGCTGACCTGATCTATTGGAAGTCCTGGGAAAGTTGCTTTGCAGCAGGTCCCAGGAGCCCTGCCCTCTGAGTGCCGCTGTCAGACTTGTTTAACCCTCAAACAGGAGGACGGTTGGAGGCCGTTGAATGATCAAACAAGTCCTGTTTACAGCTGGGCTGAGGAACGGTTCCCGAAGCAGCTGCACAGGCAGCTGTGGGGCGCGGCCACTCACGGGACTGGAGCCGGGTTTGGGATGTAAACACCTCCCCAAACGTCTGTGTCCTTGCCTGGGGACACACCTGGAACCTCCCGTGCACCACGACCCCTCTCCGCCTATCCCCAGCAGCGAGCAGATCAGGCAGAGAGAGGCGAGGATTGGGAGAGGGGACATGAGGGGAGGGATAGGCGCAGGGAGAGAGGGGCCAGATCGGGAGAAATACCCATCAAGGTGGTAGCAGGAGCATGAAGGGCAGGCAGAACGACTACCCACTCCTCCCTTCCCCATCGCCTTTTGCCATCTCTCCCTCTGCCTCTTTCCCTCAACCTACACTACTCGCACTCTCTCTCGCTCCCTTATCCATCTCTTTTTCCCCTCTCCCTACCCCATTACCTCACTCCCCTCCTCTACTTACCCTCCCTCTCCTTGAGCACCACAGGGATTCGCATATCACTGGTATCAGAGCCCAGCACCCAGTATTGGAGTGGAATTGATGGGAGCAATTTCCCCACCATCTCCAAACAACCTGCCAACCATGTCTGCTTGTTTGTGTGTGTGTATGTGCTTGTGTGTGTGTCTGTGTCTCAATGTCTGTCTATGTGTGTTTGCATCTTTGCTCTGTGTGCATCTGTCTCTGTGAATGTGTGTGTGTTTGTGTGTGTGCGTGTGTCTGTCATTGTGTGTCTCCATGTATGCGTGACTTTGCCTCTGTGTGTGTGTGTGCCTGTAGCTGTTTGTTTCTGTCTGTGTGTCTGTGGCTCTATGTGCGTCTGTCTATATCTGTGTTTGATGTGTGCCTTTATGTGTGTCTGTCTGTCTGTGTCCATGTGAGTGTGCCTTTATGTATGTGCACCTCTGCCTTGTATGTTGATGTGTTTCAGTCCCTTTCCGTGCATCATCCATTATTGTCTATGTATGTGTCCCTCTCATTTTCTTTCCCTCTCTCTCATTCAGACATTAAGACAGTTGTTAATATTACTGCCCAATCTCTGAACTCATTAATTCTGCCCTTT
>CM075981.1:18737746-18774000 GCA_038087875.1 Malacoraja senta | reverse complement strand
GATGCCAAGTTAAACTAATCTTCTTTGCCTGCACGTAATCCATATATAGTATCTTCATTCCCCGCATATTCGTGTGTCTAAAAACGTCTTAAAAGACTAACGTATCTGCCTCTATAAACACCCCTGGTAGTGCTCTCCAGGCACCCACTACTTTGTATAAATAAACTTGCCCTGCGCAACTTCTTTAAACATTGTCCCTCTCATCTTAAAGCTATGCCCTCGGGTCATTGACATTTCTACCTTGGGAAAAAGGTTTTACTGTCTACCCTATCTCTGCCTCATCATCAATGTCTCACATAATTTTATATACTTCTACCAGGTATTTCCTCAACCTCTGACATTGCAAAGAAAACACCCATGTTTATCCAAAAGCTCCTTGTAGCTAATACCCTCTAATCCTGGCAGCATTCTGGTAAACCTGCATTCTTTCCGAAGCCTCCACATCCTTCCTGTGATGGATTGACCAGAACTGCACACAATACTCCAAAGTCTTATAAAGCTGCAATATGACTTCCTGACCCTTATACTCAATGCTACAACTGACTACTTTGTCTACTTGTGTGCCACTTTCAGAGAGATATGGAAAGATTTAATAGAAACCTGAGCGGTAACCTTTTTTACACAAAGGGTGGTGGGTGTATGGAATGAGCTGCCGGAGGAGGTTGAAGCAGGTACTATCGCAAATTTTAATCAACATTGAGACAGGTACATGCCTAAGATAGGTTTAGAGGAATATGGGCCAAAAGCAGACAGGTGGGGTGGGATGTGTAGATGGGTGTGGGCAAGTTGGGCCGAAGGGCCGTCACCACGGATCCCATGCATCTTAATATTCTGGATCAGCCTACCCTGGGGCACTTTATCAAATGCTTTACCACAATCCATCTAGACAGTATCCAAGGCCCCACCCTCATTGATCACCTTCATCACCTCTAAAAAACTCATTCAAGTTCGCAATATATATTTTTTGCGAGAGGAACTGGACTGAGAGACAATGTACAGATATTCCTCTGAGAGTAAGGGGACTATGAGACAATAGTCAGTGTATAGATATCTCCCTTAGAGAAGGACTGAGAAACACTAGTCAGTGTGTAGATACCCCCTGAGAGAGAGGGACTGAGGGACACCAGTCAGTGTAAAGATATTGCCCTAAGAGAGAGGGACAGAGAGACACCAGTCAGTGTACACATATCCCCCTGAGAGCGGGATGGAAAGACACCAATCAGTGTACAGATATCCCCCTGAGAGTGAGCAACAAAGAGACTCAAATCAGTAGATAGACACAAAAAGCTGGAGTAACTCAGCGTGTCAGGCAGCATAACTGGAGAAAAGGAATAGGTGACGTCTCGGGTTGAGACCCTTCTTCAGTCTGAAGAAGGATCTCGACCTGAAATGTCAGTCTGCAGAAGGGTCTCAGTCCGAAAGGTCACCTATTCCTTTTCGCCAGAAATGATACGCTGATCATCTTCAGTTTAAACCAGCATCTGCAGTTCCTTCCTACACAGGCAAGTCAGTATACAGGCATTGTCCTGAGAAAGAAAGAGAGATTGAGTGTACAGATATCCAACTGAATGGGACTAAGAGATTGCAGACAGTGTACAGATATACCCCTGAGAAAGGTAGGGATTTGGATTCACCAGTCTATGTACAGATCAGTTTGGGTGTAGGGTGAGAGAGAGCTCGAGAGAGGCAGGGGGAATTGCGGTGTGGACCATGGAGGTAGATAGAGAATGGGAAAGGAACAGGGTGGATAGTGCAGGTGAACACAGAATGAGAGTGGATGGAAGTGGTGGAAGGAGCAATAAATGAATGACAATAGACAGACAATAGATAGGTGCAGGAGTAGGCCATTTGGCCCTTCGAGCCAGCACCGCTATTCAATATGATCATGGCTGATCATCCACAATCAGTACTCTGTTCCTGCCTTCTCGCCATATGCCCTGATCCGCTATCTTTAAGAGCTCTACCTAACACTCTCTTGAAAACATCCAGAGAACTGGCCTCCACTGCCTTCTGAGGCCGAGAACTCCACAGATTCACAACTCTCTGGGTGAAAAGGTTTTTCCTCATCTCCATTCTAAATGGCCTAGCCCTAATTCTTAAACTGTGGCCCCTGGTTCTGGATTCCCCCAACATCGGGAACATGTTTTCTGCCTCTAGCATGTCCAATCCCTTAATAATCTTACATATTTCAATAGGATCCCCTCTCATCCTTCTAAATTCCAGAGTATACAAGCCCAGCCGGTCCATTCTATCAACATATGACAGTCCCGCCATCCCAGGAATTAACCTTGTGAACCTGCGCTGCATTCCCTCAATAGCAAGAATGTCCTTCCTCAAATTTGGAGACCAAAACTGCACACAGTACTCCAGGTGTGGTCTCACTCGGGCCCTGTACAACGGCAGAAGGACCTCTTTGCTCCTATACTCAACTTCTCTTGTTATGAAGGCCAACATGCCATTAGCTTTCTTCACTGCCAGCTGTACCTGCAAGCTTACTTTCAGTGACTGATGAACAAGGACCCCCAGATCTCGTTGTACTCCCAATTTTCCCAACTTGACATCATTCAGATAATAATCTGCCTTCCTTTTTGCCACCAAAGTGGATAACCTCACATTTATCCACATTAAACTGCATCTGCCATGCATCTGCCCACTCACCCAACCTGTCCAAGTCACCCTGCATCCTCATAGCATCCTCCTCACACTTCAAACTGCCACCCAGATTTGTGTCATCTGCAAATTTTCTCATGCTATTTTTAATCCCTTCATCTAAATCATTAATGTATATTGTAAATAGCTGCGGGTCCCAGCACCGAGCCTTGCGGTACCCCACTAATCACTGCCTGCCATTCTGAAAGGGACCTGTTAATCCCTACTCTTTTTTTCCTGTCTGCCAACCAATTTTCTATCCATGTCAATACCGTACCCCCGATACCATGTGCTCTAAATTTGCCCACTAATCTCCTATGTGGGACCTTATCAAATGCTTTCTGAAAGTCCAGGTACACTACATCCACGGCTCTCCCTTGTCTATTTTCCGAGTTACATCCTCAAAAAAATCCAGAAGATTAGTCAAGCTTGATTTCCCCTTCGTAAATACATGCTGGCTCGGACCGATCCTGCTACTGCTATCCAAAGGTGCCGCTATTTCATCTTTTATAATTGACTCCAGCATCTTCCCCACCACTGATGTCAGGCTAACTGGTCTATAATTCCCTGTTTTCTCTCTCCCGCCTTTCCTAAAATGTGGGATAACACTAGCTACCCTCCAATCTACAGGAACTGATCCTGAATCTATAGAACATTGAAAAATGGTCACCAATGCGTCCATGATTTCTAGAGCCACTTCTTTAAGTACCCTGTGATGCAGACCATCAGGCCCTGGGGAATTATCAACCCTCAGTCCCATCAGTCTACCCAACACCATTTCCTGCCTAATGTGAATTTCCCTCACTTCCTCCATCACCCTAGGTCTTCTGGCCACTAGTATATCTGGGGGATTGTTTGTATCTTCCTTAGTGAAGACAGATCCAAAGTTCAACTCGTCTGCCAATTCCTTGTTCCCCATAATAAATTGACCTGTTTCTGTCTTCAAGGGACCCACGTTTGTCTTAACTATTTTTTTCCTCTTCACATACCTAAAGAAGCTTATACTATCCTCCTTTATATTCTTGGCCAGCTTACCTTTGTACCTCATCTTTTCTCCCCGTATTGCCTTTTTAATTTATTTCTGTTCCTCTTAAAAGTTTCCCAATCCTCTGGCTTCCCGCTCATCTTTGCTATGTTATACTTCTTCTCTTTTATTTTTGCACTGTCCTTGATTTCCCTTGTCAGCCACGGTCGCCTTTTACTCCCATTAGAATCTTTCTTCCTCTTTGGAATGAACTGATCTTGCACACCTGTATTGTTCCCAGAAATACCTGCATTGTTGTACCACTGTCATCCCTGCTAGGGTCTCTTTCCAGTCAAATTTGGCCAGCTCCCCCCTGATGCCGCCATAGTCCCCTTTGCTCAACTGTAATACTGACACTTCTGATTTTCCCCTCTCCCTCTCAAATTGTAGATTAAAACTTATCATATTATGGTCACTACCTCCTAATGGCTCCTTTACCTTGAGTTCCCTTATCAAATCCGGTTTATTACACAACACTAAATCCAGAATTGCCTTCTCCCATGTAGGCTCCAGTACAAGCTGCTCCAAGAATCCATCTCGGAGGCACTCCACAAACTCCCTTTGTTGGGGTCCAGTACCAACCTGATTTTCCCATTCTACCTGCATGTTGAAATCTCCCATAACCACCGTAGCATTACCTTTGCCACATGCCAATTTTAACTCTTGATTCAACTTGCACCGTATATCCAGGCTACTGTTTGGGGGCCTGTAGATAACTCCCATTAGGGTGTTTTTACCCTTACAATTCCTCAGTTCTATCCATACTGACTCTACATCTCCTGATTCTATGTCACCCCTTGCAAGGGACTGAATTTCATTCCTCAGCAACAGCGCTACATCACCCCCTCTCCACACCTATCTGTCTTTTCGGTAGGATGTATACACCTGAATATTCAGTTCCTAGCCCTGGTCCTCTTGCAGCCGTGCCTCTGCAATTCCCACAACATCATACTTGCCAATTTCTAACTGAGCCTCAAGCTCATCCACTTTATTTTTTATACTCTGCACATTCATATACAACACTTTAACTTCGGTATTCACCTCCCCACTCACACCGGTCACGATTGGCCCTGACCTTACTCTCTTATCCCTTCTCGAACGTTCCTTCCCATTAATTCAGGAGTCTTTTATAACTTTTTCTGTGCTCACACCCCCTTTAACGCCATCTTTATGCTCCCAATTTGTCAACCCCTCCTCCCCGCTATTTTGTTTAAACCCACACGTGTAGCACTAGCAAACCTGCCTGCCAGAACGTTGGTCCCCCTCCAGTTAAGATGACGAGAAGAGGAATATAGCAAAAGGGAAAGAAATGGAGACCAAGGCTGGCTGAGTGAGCCATGCTACTGCTCCCATCTAAGAGAGGTTGGTGAGTGTTTGTTCTGAAGAAGATGTAAGTTATGGGAATTGTGTGTGGGCAATGGTGAAAGAGCTGAACAAGATGCAGAATACAGCATTTATAATAGAAGTTCATAAGATTTTACCGAAACTAGAAAGGCTGGTTATAGAAATGTTGAATTCTGTGTTGATTCCAAGCCCTGCCACACGTCTGGATGGAAAATGAGCTGCTGTTCCAGGAACTGACACTGGATTCTTTGGGACAGAGAGGAGGCCACAGATAGAGAGGTCCAGGAGATAGTGCCGAGGGAATTGGAATGACAGTTGACTGCGATAGGCGTGATGACTGTTGGTTCACCCAGTATGGAGCAGAGCAGGTGTCAGTACCCAATATGGTAAACCAAGTGGAGAACATGCAAGAAAAGTGTTGCCTCGACAGAAACACCCACCTTGCAATGCTTGCACACTATGACCACTGCCCACCACACCCACCCCACCCCATCGCCTTCCACCCATGGCTCACTATGTCCATGCCACCCCACCCCCCATTCTTCTACCCATTGCCCACCCAATCCCCTCTCTTCTCACCCACTCCCTTCCCATCTCTGCCCACTTACTCCACCCCAAAACCCCCCACATACAGTTCGCTCCTACCCTATCCCTTCCAACCCCCAACAACTTCATCCATCCCACTCCTCTCCAATCTACTGCCCATCCACTCCTCCGACTGCCACACTCACCCCCTCTCTCCCCAACCCCTCCCACCCACTGCCCAGCCTGTCACACAATCATCCCCCTCCAACCCACTGTCTACCCGCTGTTTTCACTGCCCACTACCCTAAGGTCTCTCGCAATATTTTATGTATTTTCTGTCTGCGTTCGTTTTGAATTGTATAAGGGGTAAGAGCGTTGTAAAAACAAGCCTGAAGGTTTTGTGTCTCAATGCAAGGAGCATTCGTAATAAGGTGGATGAGTTGAACGTGCAGAAAGCTATTAATGATTATGATATAGTTGGGATCACGGAGACATGGCTCCAGGGTGACCAAGGCTGGGAGCTGAACATCCAGGGATATTCAATATTCAGGAGGGATAGAGAGAAAGGAAAAGGAGGTGGGGTAGCGTTGCTGGTTAGAGAGGAGATTAACGCAGTGGAAAGGAAGGACATTAGCTTGGAGGATGTGGAATCGGTATGGGTAGAGCTGCGAAACACTAAGGGGCAGAAAACGCTGGTGGGTGTTGTGTTCAGGCCACCTAGCAGTAGTAGTGAAGTTGGGGATGGCATCAAACAGGAAATTAGAAATGCATGCAACAAAGGCCAAACAGTTATAATGGGTGACTTCAATCTACATATAGATTGGGTGAATCAAATTGGCAGGGGTGCTGAGGAAGAGGCTTTCTTGCAATGTATGCGGGATAGTTATCTAAACCAACATGTAGAGGAACCAACGAGAGAGCAGGTTATTCTAGACTGGGTATTGAGTAATGAGGAAGGGTTCGTTAGCAGTCTTGTTGTGCGTGCCCCCTTGGGCAAGAGTGACCATAATATGGTTGAGTTCTTCATTAGGATGGAGAGTGACATTGTTAATTCAGAAACAACGGTTCTGAACTTAAAGAAAGGTAACTTTGAGGGTATGAGACGTGAATTGGCCAAGATTGACTGGCAATTAGTTCTAAAAGGGTTGACGGTGGATATGCAATGGAAGGCATTTAAAGACTGCATGGATGAACTACAAAAATTGTTCATCCCAGTTTGGCAAAAGAATAAATCAGGGAAGGTAGTGCATCCGTGGATAACAAGGGAAATCAGGGATAGTATCAAAGCAAAACATGATGCGTACAAATTAGCCAGAAAAAGCAGCATACCAGAGGACTGGGAGAAATTCAGAGACCAGCAGAGGAGGACAAAGGGCTTAATTAGGAAAGGGAAAATTGATTATGAAAGAAAACTGGCAGGGAACATAAAAACTGACTGCAAAAGTTTTTATAGATATGTGAAGAGAAAGAGATTAGTTAAAACAAATGTAGGTCCCTTGCAGTCAGAAACAGGTGAATTGATCATGGGGAACAAGGATATGGCGGACCAATTGAATAACTACTTTGGTTCCGTCTTCACTAAGGAAGACATAAATAATCTGCCGGAAATAGCAGGGGACCGCGGGTCAAAGGAGATGGAGGAACTGAGTGAAATCCAGGTTAGTCGGGAAGTGGTGTTGGGTAAATAGAATGGATTAAAGGCCGATAAATCACCAGGGCCAGATAGGCTGCATCCCAGAGTACTTAAGGAAATAGCTCCAGAAATAGTGGATGCATTAGTGATAATTTTTCAAAACTCTTTAGATTCTGGAGTAGTTCCTGAGGATTGGAGGGTAGCAAACGTAACCCCACTTTTTAAGAAGGGAGGGAGAGAGAAAACGGGGAATTACAGACCAGTTAGTCTAACATCGGTAGTGGGGAAACTGCTAGAGTCACTTATTAAAGATGGGATAGCAGCACATTTGGAAAATGGTGAAATCATTGGACAAAGTCAGCATGGATTTACGAAAGGTAAATCATGTCTGACGAATCTTATAGAAATTTTCGAGGATGTAACTAGTAGAGTGGATAGGGGAGAACCAGTGGATGTGTTGTATCTGGAATTTCAGAAGCCTTTCGACAAGGTCCCACATAAGAGATTAGTATACAAACTTAAAGCACACGGTATTGGGGGTTCAGTATTGATGTGGATAGAGAACTGGCTGGCAAACAGGTAGCAAAGAGTAGGAGTATACGGGTCCTTTTCACAATGGCAGGCAGTGACTAGTGGGGTACCGCAAGGCTCAGTGCTGGGACCCCAGCTATTTACAATTTATATTAATGAACTGGATGAGGGAATTGAAGGCAACATCTCCAAGTTTGCGGATGACACTAAGCTGGGGGGCAGTGTTAGCTGTGAGGAGGATGCTAGGAGACTGCAAGGTAACTTGGATAGGCTGGGTGAGTGGGCAAATGTTTGGCAGATGCAGGATAAATGTGAATAAATGTGAGGTTATCCACTTTGGTGGCAAAAACAGGAAAGCAGACTATTATCTAAATGGTGGCCGATTAGGAAAAGGGGAGATGCAGCGAGACCTGGGTGTCATGGTACACCAGTCATTGAAAGTAGGCATGCAGGTGCAGCAGGCAGTGAAGAAAGCGAATGGTATGTTAGCTTTCATAGCAAAAGGATTTGAGTATAGGAGCACGGAGGTTCTACTGCAGTTGTACAGGATCTTGGTGAGACCACACCTGGAGTATTGCGTACAGTTTTGGTCTCCAAATCTGAGGAAGGACATTATAGTCATGGAGGGAGTGCAGAGAAGGTTCACCAGACTGATTCCTGGGATGTCAGGACTTTCATATGAAGAAAGACTGGATAGACTTGGCTTATACTCGCTAGAATTTAGGACATTGAGAGGGGATCTTATAGAAACAAACAAAATTCTTATGGGGTTGGACAGGCTAGATGCAGGAAGATTGTTCCCGATGTTGGGGAAGTCCAGGAGAAGGGGTCACAGCTTAAGGATAAGGGGGAAATCCTTTAAGACCGAGATGAGAAAAAACTTTTTCACACAGAGAGTGGTGAATCTCTGGAACTCTCTGCCACAGAGGGTAGTTGAGGCCGGTTCATTAGCTATATTTAAGAGGGTGTTAGATGTGGCCCTTGTGGCTAAAGGGATCAGGGGGTATGGAGAGAATGCAGGTACGGGATACTGAGTTGGATGATCAGCCATGATCATATTGAATGGCGGTGCAGGCTCGAAGGGCCGAATGGCCTACTCCTGCACCTATTTTCTATGTATCTATGTATCTATGAATGTGTGGGTTTGTTGGTTGGGGGCTTCTGGACATCTGAATTTCCCTGAGGGGATCAATAAAGTATTTATTATTATTATTATTATTATTATTATTATTATTATTATTATTATTATTATTATTATTATTATTAATTAAAGAGCTTGCCGAGATACTTCAATGTTGTGAGAGTTCCTGCCTGCACCACACTCAGACAGTGTGTTCCAAATTCCAAATACTTCTGGGTGAAACATATCTCAGTGCTGGGACCCCAGCTATTTACAATTTATATTAATGAGCTGGATGAGGGAATTGAAGGCAACATCTCCAAGTTCACTCCAGATCCCCTGTACTCCTTACAGTAAACTAACGTCCTTTAATTTTTGACACCTCTGTTATTGAGAAAGGTCTCCTACTACATATCCTCTCTTTGTCCATCATAATTTTATATACACCAATCAGATTCTCCACCCCTCCCCCTCAGCCTCCTCTGCTTTGAGAAAAACAACCCCATTTTATCCAATCTAATGACTGAAATTTTCCATCCTGGACAACATCCTGGTGCACCCTCTCCAGTGTAATTGCATTCTACCTATAGTATGGTGACTAAACTCTGCACAATCTTTCAGCTGTGACCTAGCCAATATTTTATAAATTCGTGCCATAACCATAGAGGAAATTACCTACAAGGAAAGGTTGGACAAACTTGGATTATTTTCTCCAGAGCACTGGAGGCGGTGGGGAGATCGAAGTACATAAAATTATGAGAGAAAATTATAGGGTATACCGTTCGAACCTTTTCCCCAGGGTAGAAATATCAAAGACTAGAGGGCACAGCTTTAAGGTGAGAGAGGCAAATTTTAAAGGAGATGTGTGGGATAAGCTTTTTACACAGAGGATGGTGGGTCCTGGCTCACTTCGCCAGGGGTGGTGATGGAAGCAGATACAACAGTGGCATTTATGAAACTTTTAGATAGGCACCTGCATGTGCAGGGAATGGAGGGATATGGATCATGAACAACCAAAGGACATTAGTTTAACCTGCCATCATGTTAGGCATGGACATTGTGTGCTGTATTTTCCATGTTCAGACTGAAGGCCAGTAACAAGTGGTGTGCTACAGGAATCTGTGTTTGAGTCCATTGCTGTTTGTTATTTATATTAATTAATTGGATGAGAATATAGGTGGCACAGTTGGTAAGTTTGCAGACGACACCTAAATTTGTCATATTGTAGGTTATCTGAAATTACTACTGGATCTGGATTAACTGAGCCAAAGGGCTGAGGAATGGCAGATGGAGTTGAAAGTTTGATTCGGATAAATGTGAGTTGTTGCATTTTGGTAAGACAAATCAGGGCAGGACTTCGAGAGTAAATGGTAAGGCCCTAGAGATGATAACAGAAACCTTAGGGTACAGGTACATAGTTCCATGAAAGTGGTGACACAGGCAGATAGGGTCTTGAAGGTGTTTCGTATGCTTGGTTTCATCGTTCAAGGTATTGAATGCAGGAGTTGGGATATTATGTTACAGCAGTATAAGATATTGGTAAGGCCATACTTTGAGTAATGTGTACAGTTCGGTTTGCCTTATGATACAAAGGATGTCATTAAACCACAAAGGGAGCAAAAAACTTCTTTACGAGAAGGTTACTAGATCTGGAAGAATTTTAAGTATAAGAAGAAGCTAGAAAGGCTAGGATTTTTTAGTTTAGTTTATTGTCACATGTATCGAGGTACAGTGAAAAGCTTTTTGGTGTGTGCTAACCAGTAGCGGAAAGACTATACATGATTAAAACATTGGGGGTGATTTTACAGAGGCCAATTAAACTTGAAACCCACACATCTTTGGGATGTGGAAGGAAACCGGAGCACCCGGAGGAATTCCACACTGATAGCACCCTGGGAGAGGTTCAAACCCAGGCCTTTTTTGAGGGTAAAGATTTATAAGGGACCTGAGTGGTAACCTTTTCCTCAGAGTGGGTGTATGGAATGAGTAAGTGATATTGGTGGGTAACATTATGACAGTTAAAAGGCACTTGGACAGGGAGATGGATAAGAAAAATTCGAAGGGATATGGGACAGGTAACGTCAAGTTGTACTAGCTCGGTTAGACGACTTGGTCAGCATAGACGAGTTGTGACGAAGGGTATGTTTTAGTGCTGTATAGCTCTATTATTTTATAACTTTACAACTTCCTGGCAATTACATTCTGGCCAATGAAGTTAAGTATTTCACATGCCTTCTTAACCAAAGATACTGTTCTTAACCACTTTATGTACCTGTGCTGCCACCTTCAGGGATTCTTGGAGTTCTACACCAATTTCCCTTCATTTGTCAACATGCCCAAGGGCCTTACCATACATTATGTATGACCTATTATTCCTGTCAAAGATCATCATCTCACACTGATCCAGAATAAATTCATCTGTCATTGCTGTGTTCATCTTAATAACTGATCAGTATCATCCTGCAGTATACAACTCTCCTCACTACCAACAATGCAATCAATCTTTATGCCATCTGTGAACTTACTAATCGTATCTCCTACAATCATATCCAAATTACTAATCTATAGAAGGGTCGCAGCACTGATCCCTGTGGCACCATGGGTACCGTCACAACAGCAACCGCCCATGCTTGCCCTATGCCTCCGAGCACCACGCCAATTTTGGATCCAATTTGCCAACGTGCCCTGGCTCCAAAGGGCTCTTTCCATTTAATTGGTTTTCCACACCCCACAAGTGACCTTGTCAACACCCTTACTACAGTCCATATGGATGACATCAACCACACGTCCTCATCAATTCCCTTTGTTATCTGCTCATGAAGTTCAAATTAGCGAGGCAGGATTTCCCCCTTGCAAAGCTATGCTAGCTATTTTTGATTAATCCCTGCCTATCCAAATGTAGATCACATTGTTTCTTCAGGAATATTCCCAACAACTTCCCTCCTACTGATGATGTTGGATTCACTAGCCTGTAATCACATGGCATCTCAACTGTGGCCAATGAAGATATATAAATCTGTCAGAGTTCCTGCCTTCTCCTCTCTTTGCCTCCCATAGCAAACTGCATCTCACCCACCCTTGGGGACTTACCTGCCTACAAATCTTCTACATCTGATACCTCCTCCTATTGAATGCTAACAATGCTCCAGAATTTCACCATCCCCTCCCTGAATTCTTCAATGACAATGTCTTTCTCCTTAGTGAATACATATGAGACGTATTAATTTAAGACTGCACCTATATTCTTTGGCTCCACACGGCGTTGCTACTTTGATCCCTAGTATCCCTATTGTCCCTGATTACCTACTTGCAGACCGATAAAATGCTGTGCGATTTTCCTCAATCCTGCCCGCCACTATTATTTCATGCCCTCTTTGCCCTCCTGATTTTGTTTTTAAATAAACTCCTGCACTTTCTTTACTGTTGATTGACCACACTTCTGTCAGTACCTGCTCATTTATTTTTCTTTATCCTGCTATCGCTATCTTCTGGTAGCTATTTTGTGAACACATTTGATTCGGATCTCTCCAAGTGTATTTCCCATTTGAATGGTTCCCGCTTGCTGTTTCTGAATCTACCTGCACGTAACTGCTGCCAGTAAATGGATAAATAAAATAGGATTGATGAGGGATTACTGCAAATGGTTGGTTGTTGGTTGAGGTGGATTTGAGGGGCCCAAGGGCCTGTTCCTGTGCTGTATATTTTGATGACTCTATGACAGTCTACTTCTGTCATATTGAAATCAGCCTTCCCCTAATTCAGGACCCAATTTACCAGACAATCTATATTCCTTTCCAAAACTGCCCTGAAACCTCCAAGTCAGGGACACTGTCTCTGAAATACACTGACACTTCAATAACGCTGCAGCACTGTAGCTGTAGCACTGCAGCACTATATTCTGTACAGTGCTATTTTTCGCTTTGCACAACCTGTTGTTGTATGTATGTTTAAGAAGGAACTGCAGGTGCTGGAAAATCGAAGGTAGACATAAAATGCTGGAGAAACTCAGCGGGTGAGGCAGCATCTATGGAGCGAAGGAAATAGGCAACGTTTCGGGTCGAAACCCTTCTTCAGACCCGAAACGTTGCCTATTTCCTTCGCTCAATAGATGCTGCCTGTTGTATGTATGGCTTGATTGTTCTCATCTATAGTATGATTTACCTAGACAGCATTCAAACAAATTTTTTCACCGTATCTCATTGCTTGTTATAATAATAAACTGATACCAATTAGTGCCTGGCTACAGTTCCTAAGATACAGTGGCTTGCAAAAGTATTCATACCCCTTGAACTTTTCGACATTTTGTCACGTTACAACCACAAACGTAAATGTATTTTATTGGGATTTTATGTGATAGACCAACACAAAGTGGCGCATAATTGTGAAGTGGAAGGAAAATGATACATGGTTTTCAAATTTTTTTACAAATAAAAAACTGAAAAGTGTCGCGTGCAAAAGTATTCAGCCCCCTTTACTCTGATAGCCCTAAATAAAATCCAGTGCAACCAATTGCCTTCAGAAGTCACCTAATTAGTAAATAGAGTCCACTTGTGTGTAATCTAATCTCAGTATAAATACAGCTGTTCTGTGAAGGCCTCAGAGGTTTGTTAGAGAACATTAGTGAACAAATATCATGAAGCCCAAGGAACACACCAGACAGGTCAGGGATAAAGTTGTGGCCAAGTTTAAAGCAGGGTTAGGTTATAAAAAAATATCCCAAGCTTTGAACATCCAATCCATCAATCCATCATCCGAAAATGGAAAGAGTATGGCACAACTGCAAACCTACCAAGACATGGCCGTCCACCTAAACTGACAGGCGGGGCAAGGAGAGCATTGATCAGAGAAGCAGCCAAGAGGCCCATGGTAACTCTGGAGGAGCTGCAGAGATCCACAGCTCAGGTGGGAGAATCTGTCCACAGGACAACTATTAGTCGTGCACTCCACAAATCAGGCCTTTATGGAAGAGTGGCAAGAAGAAAGCCATTGTTGAAAAAAAGCCATAAGAAGTCCCGTTTGCAGTTTGCCACAAGCCATGTGGGGGACACAGCAAACATGTGGGGAACACAGCAAACAGGTGCTCTGGTCAGATGAGACCAAAATTGAAGTTTTTGGCCTAAATGCAAAACGCTATGTGTGGCGGAAACCTAACACTGCACATCACCCTGAACACACCATCCCCACTGTGAAACATGGTGGTGGCAGCATCATGCTGTGGGGATGCTTTTCTTCAGCAGGGACAGGGAAGCTGGTCAGAGTTGATGGGAAGATGGATGGAGCCAAATACAGGGCAATCTTGGAAGAAAACCTGTTAGAGTCTGCAAAAGAATTGAGACTGGGGCGGAGGTTCACCTTCCAGCAGGACAACAACCCTAAACATACAGCCAGAGCTACAATGGAATGGTTTAGATCAAAGCATATTCATGTGTTAGAATGGCCCAGTCAAAGTCCAGACCTAAATCCAATTGAGAATCTCTGGCAAGACTTGAAAATTGCTGTTTACAGACGCTCTCCATCCAATCTGACTGAGCTTGAGCTATTTTGCAAAGAAGAATGGGCAAAAATTTCAGTCTCTAGATGTGCAAAGCTGGTAGAGACATACCCCAAAAGATTTGCAGCTGTAATTGCAGCGAAAGGTGGTTCTACAAAGTATTGACTCAGGGGGGCTGAATACTTTTGCACGCGACACTTTTCAGTTTTTTATTTGTAAAAAAATTTGAAAACCATGTATCATTTTCCTTCCACTTCACAATTATGCACCACTTTGTGTTGGTCTATCACATGAAATCCCAATAAAATACATTTACGTTTGTGGTTGTAACGTGACAAAATGTGGAAAAGTTCAAGGGGTATGAAAACTTTTGCAAGCCACTGTAAGTCCAGCTCTGGAAGGTGTATGCACACACTGCTCAAAAATCCTGCCTGAGTGTATTTTAAAATCTCTCATGTACCCTCCCTTTCCTCATCTCTTCGCTTCTGGTCCCTCGACCAACACATCTTTTTCCTCCACTTGAACACCTTCCCCTCTAATCCAATAACCTTCATAACCCTTCCCCATCTCACACTTTAAGGTTCCTCTTCCATCCTTACACCTCTCCCTTTAACTCCCTCCTCCTTCGCCACCTCACTTATTGGACTTACCTCGGCACTCCAATCCATCTGCTCTCAACACCCCACTCATTCCTTGATTTAAACATGATTGTGGAGGAGTGGAGAGTCCTGACAGGGTGGATGCAGGGAGGACATTTCCTCTTGTGGGAGAGATGAGAACTTGAGATCTCTGCATATGTTAGGGAGGAGGTTGATCGATTTCTAACAAGCATCGGCGTGGAAAGTCACCAGAATATGGTGTTTCAGTTACTATTGGATCAGTCGCGATCTTGCTGAATGGCAGAGCAGGCTTGAAGTTCTAACATGCTCTGAGTTCATATCCTCAAACGACAGTGTAAAGCTCATCCTGGCCCACACTTCAAGCATAACAAGCATGAAGCAATGCATTTTGGAACCTCAAATACCCAACAGGATACCTACAGTAAATGGCAGGGACCTCTGGAGTGTTGATGTACAGAGGAACAAGTCAATAGGGAACTGAAAGCATTTGGCATGCTTGCCTTCAAAGGCTGAGGCACCAAGTCTAAGAGTTATGGATCACGTTGCAGATGTACAATACACTGGTCAACGGCTTGGACTATTGTGTAGATGTCTGCAAAAATTCCAGCCAGTTGGCCCACGCAGGTTTAGACAATGCAACCTGGTGTACCATCAGGTCCAGACACTTTCTGGGGATTTAGCCTCCTGAAGGATCTCCCTATGTCAGCCAGGGCAGCACTGAGGCACAGTGGTAGAGCTGCTGCCTTACAGCACCAGAGACCCGGGTTCGACCCTAACTATGGGTGCTTGTCTGTACGGAGTTTGTATATTCACCCCGTGACCTAGGTGTGTTTTCTCTGGGATCTTCGGTCTTCTCCCACACTCTAAAGCATACAGGTTACATGCCGCGGTGTCTGAGAATGATGTGTTGGATATGGAGGATGGTGAGGTGAAAGGTGAGGATCAGGGGAACTCTATCCTTATTCCGTCTAGAGGGAGGGGGAGTAAGAGCAGACGTGGTTGAGGGATTCATCTATGACAGCAGAAAATCATGCGAACTAAAGAAAAAGGAGATATTGGATGTCTTAGAATGGAAAGCGTCAATTTGGGAAGAGATGCAGCAGTGACAGAGAAATTGAGAGAAGGGGATAGTGTCTTTGCAAGAGGCACAGTGAGAGGAGTAGCCCAGATAATCGTGGGAGTCAGTGAGTTTGTGCTAGATATCAGTCACAGGTTTGTCCCCTTTGATGGAGATACAGAGATCAAGAAAGGGGAGTGAGGTTTCAGAGAGAACTGAATTTGAGAGCAGGGTGGAAGTTAGTGGTAAGATTAATTAAATCAGCAAGTTCTGCACAGGTGTAGTAAGCAGCCCCGATGCAGTAGTCGGTTCAGCAGAGAGAGATGGAGGATGGTGCCAATGCACTTTTGGACTGGGCATAGACAGGGTCCATGTGAGTGCCTTTAGCCATACCTTTGATAAGATAGATGGTCATTGTTAAGATGGTAGAATCTGAGCGGAATTGACAGGGATGTGGCAAAAATTAAATGCTTCTGAGTTAGTATGGATTCGATGGGCCAAAGGGCCTGTTGTCAATGCCCTATAGGGGGGTTGCACGTAAGGTCATCGGGTCAAAGGGCATGACGCACGGAGCAGCTCAATCCATCTGGAGGACATGGCAGCTTCCTGCATACACTGTTAACACACGAAACAGTACTTTCTTACCTGTTAAAAACCGCCGAATGGCCAATTTTTCCACTGTAAATATTTGTGGAGAGTGACTGAGCGCTCTGAACCAAATGGCCTGGTTCTCATCTCTAAACCCGAGCACCAAGGTGTAAGCGGTCAAAGGAGCGCATCCCTCGGGACAGCCCCCACTCTCCCCCCGGGGTCAGCGTTATCCGGCCACAGCCATCCTCCACCCACCCTCCCTCTGTGCGGCCGCACTGTCACGGGCTGTGGGTCGGCAGCGCCCACACACGGGGCCGGGTTGAGCGGGGCCGCGGCTCCGGGCAGCGGACACACGGGGACGAAAACCTGGCAACGTCCCCATCAGCTGCAGCAGAGTTGGGGACAGTCTGGTCTCTCCACACACCTAGAGTCACTGACCCCCCGGCATCGTCCCCGTCAGCTGCAGCAGAGTTGGGGACAGTCTGGTCCCTCTGCCCACCCAGTCACTGACCGCGCTGCATCGGCACCCCGCCCCCCCTGACCACTCCCCGCCCTCCCCAAACCATACCACCACCCTCCCCCCCCCCACGACCACCCCCCTCCCCCGACCACCCCCCAACTACCCCACCCCACCGCCCGGACAGCCCGGCAACGTCCCCGTTAGCTGCAGCAGAGTTGGGGACAGTCTGGTCTCTCTGCCCACCCAGAGTCATTGACCATGGTGCATCGGTACCCCCCCGCCCCCCACCGACCTCCACCCCACCCCCGGCCGCGGGGATAGACGGCCCGGGATCCGCGAGACTGGAATCAGTCATTGTGGAGTCCAGATGCTGGGACAGAAGACGGGCTCGCTACACTGGAATCCATGGTAAGTGCTCACCTGCAGTTCACCGCGTGAACTCCAGTTGGCGTTGCGTGGCAACAGTACGGGTCATGGGTCGTGACCCGACTACCGTGCAACCTCCCTATGGCTCAATGATTAAACAGGCTCCCACCGTGCGATGTATAGATCACTTTTCATGACAATGCCATGTAACCGAGTTTCTTCATGTTATGTTTAGGACATTCAGAGGTCATTGGACCAAGTCTCTTTAACGAGTTGTTTGGAGCCCTTAAAGCGACGACAAAAACGCGCATGCGTATTGCGCAAATGCACACATCGCCTTCACCAAGATGGCGGCGTGTGGGCGACCATCTCAGTGAGGGGCAAATAAAAATATTAGATAAATACAAATCTTATTGTTCCTTAAATATTTCAGCATAATTACACCATTATTAAAATCGAACCAGAACTCAACACAATGTTAATTTTATTTTACGCGTGGTATAATATTGAGTCAGGCCGCCAGTGGTACGCATGCGCCGAAGGTGGAAGGGGCGAAGGGAATCGTGGCCTCAGTCTGATCAGTGGACCCGCCCCTTCGACCATCACGTCCGGTCAGGCTGGAGACTTCCGGTCGCAGCAGAGCTGAGGACCTCAGCGGTGGGGGGGACGAAAGAGACGACGTTTGCTCCAGGGGGCAAAATGGACGCCCCGGAGGAGTGTGGGGTATTTACTTAAAGGGGATGTCAGACACCCCCTCTCTTAAAGGCACCAACCCCCTAACACTCATTATATTGTGCCGACAAATATAAGGCATATGTTGCTCTCAGTTTTCTGAACATTTATTATTTTTGGTGGGCTAAGTGAAACAACTTAGATACCAGCCCCCTGGACCAAAGCCCAGAAAACAGGCGAAGGCTGACCATGAAAATTGGTGGCGTGAAGGAGGAGGACGAGGAGGAGGATGGAGGAGGTGAGGAGAGCTGGGGGAAGTTTCCAGTGGATTGGGGTCTGCAAGTTGTTGGGAGGATGATGGTGAAGGGTGGGGGGATTCCCCCTCCTAGTGGCGTGGCACTCCCTTGGCCGCCTCAGACCAAGGTGCAACGTTCCCTCAGTGCCTCCCCTCCTGTGGTAGGGAGCTCCCACATGACTGCCTCTCATGGCATGGTGCTCCCTCACTGCTGCCTCTCCCATGGCACAGCGCTCCCTCGGTGCCTCCACTCCCACGCCATGGCACGGCGCTTCCACAGCACTGCCACTGCCAAGGCACAGCGCTCGCTCAAGACCGGCTCTCTCGCGGTATGGCGTTCCCGCAGCACTGCCTCTACTACGGCATGGCACACCTTTCACGCCGTTGCTTACTTGGTGCCTCCATTTCCACTGCTCAATGCTCTCCCAGCACTGGCATTCCCTCGATCTCGCAGTGAACATACTGTGTCTGCTGTTCTTACTTACTCGGGTATCTAAAGATCCCCTTCCACATTTCAGGCCCAATTTTCAGGCCCGGTGTGCTGATGATCCTGTAAAATCTCCTTACATTCCATGCTTTGATTTTAGAATTTTGCATTTCTATTTCTCGGTCTGAATCTCAGGCGTGACATTTTCCTCAGAGTTTGTTGTGTCTCGATTCCATATTCCAAGCCAGTTACCCGTGCCCAGTTTAATCCTTTAATTTCAGACTGATTGCCCAGCTGTGCTACTAACCTACTGCATTTGGGCCTTTTATTCAGGCATGACTGACAGCTAACTGTCTGCTTTCAAGATATCAGGACTGCTCACTTGTGTCTACTAGATTTCTTTGTATTTTGGGCAACATTCCTACCCTTAAAATATCCTGTATTTCTGTATTAGATGTTTCTGGGGTACCTCCCAGGCTTTGCTTATTCCTTGGCAGCAACGTTTCTCCTGTCCACACCAGGCCCAGTTTTTTTTCTGGAGGGAGGTGTGATCTACTCCTAACTCCTGTATTCAAAGTTTCCGGCCTATTTCCCGGGCCTGGCCTACTCCGAGTGCAAATCCTTTGTGTTCGACCTCTCCTTCAGGGTTGGTAATCGTACGTATGTCTCTGGTCTGTATTTGGAGCCTAACTTTCCATCTCAGCCTTTTCTACTAGTTGTCTGTGCATATTTTGGCTTATTAATTAGGTTTAGCTTAGAGATACAGCGCGGAAACAGGCCCTTCGGCCCTCCGAGTCCACGCCGACCAGCGATCACCCCGCACACGAACACTATCCTACAAACACTAGGGGTAATATATAATTATACCAAGCCAATTAACTTACAAATTTGTACGTCTTTGGAGTGTGGGAGGAAACCGGAGATCCCGGAGAAAACTCACGCAGAACATGGGGGAACTTACAAACTCCGTACAGACTAATTACCCATGGTCAGGATCGAACCCGGGTCTGGTGCTATAAGGCCGCAACTCTAATGCTGCGCCACTGTGTCGCCCTATTGCGCAACCTAGCTAGGCATCTGTGCATCTCTGTTCTGTGGATTGGGTGTTTGGGACTATCACCCTAATCGTGTGAGTGAAAATGTGAGTGGGTGATCTTATGGCCCATTTCTGAGGCTGCCCTACTGATATTTTTATCAGCCCACCTCTTGCACAATACTTACCTCTCTGAGTCCTTGTTCTATATTTTAGACCCATCTCCTAGGCCAAGCCTAGTTCTATCCCTATGTTTTGGTCCTGTTGGTGACCCCTGTGTGCTTCGGGCCTACTCTCCGCAGGCATCGGCTATCCAGACTGGGCCTACAAGCCTGACTCCAGCCCCGGGAGCCGTCAAGTCCAGCTCTGGCACTTCATCCTGGACCTACTGCGCAGGGAGGAGTTCCAGGGAGGTGATCGCATGGCAGGGAGACTTCGGGGAGTTTGTCATCAAGGACCCCGACGAGGTGGCTCGCCTGTGGGAGCGAGGAAGTGCAAGCCTCAGATGAACTACGATAAACTCAGCAGGGCCCTCAGGTTAGATACAGAGCGAAGCTGCCTCTACACCGTCCCGTCGCACACTCCCAGATCACGGGTCAGCCACAGAGTGAAGCTTCCCCCACACTGTCTCATCAGGAGTGGAACTCCCTTAACATACTTTCACATAACCCCAGGTCAGGGATTACATAAAGTTTCAACCCTCACATTCACACTTGCCCCCTCATGTCCTCCGCTTCCCATTTTTTGTTGCTTCCCTGAACTCACCATCCCTCTTTTTATGTCCCATTTATGTCCCTCCGCATCCCCCTCCCCCTCCATTTTTCTCTCCACCGTCATCTCCATCTCTACCCCAGGTATTACTACAACAAGCGGATCCTTAATAAGACCAAAGGCAAGAGATTCACCTACAAGTTCAACTTCAGTACCCTGGTGATGGTCAGCCACCCCCTCCTGGGCCTTCGGGACAGTGGTAAGTAGGGGTAATGAGGGTGGAAACTAATCCAGGGGTTCAGGGATTCATGGATAGAATACTAGATACCAGGAATTGAGTTACATGCTGGATCTAATCAAGGGGTTTGAGAAAGAGGGTTGCAGAGAGTGTAAAAGATAGGTGTGAGAGGGAACGATGAATGTTAAAAGGAAGGAAGTAAGACAAGAGGTTGATCGAGGGGGCAATGAGGGTGAACAAGGGGGAAGAAGTGAGAGAGGGGGAAGATGATGAAGTGGGGGGAAAGAGGGCTAGCATGGGGGGGACAAGAGCGAGCAAAGGGAGCATTAGCCAGGGAGGAGGAAGAGGGGGAAGAGGGCAAAGGAGGGAGGGAGAAGAGGGCGAGGGAGGGAGGGGGGTTGAGGGAGAGAGGGGGAAGAGGGGTAAGCGGGCTAGCGAGGGCGTAATGATGGTGAGCAAGGGAAGAAAAAGAGTGAGTGAGGGGAAGAGGGTGAGCGAGGGAGATAAAAGAGGGATGAACAAGGGAGGGTAGGAGGCCGAGCGGGATGGGAAGAGGGCGAGCGGGGAAGGGAGAGGGCGAACAAGGGGAGGAAAAGAGTGAACACGGTATAGGAAGATGGTGAGATATAGGGGTGAGGGCAAGCTGAGGGGGAGAGGGCACGCGAGGCTGGGGAGAGGGCGAGCAGAGCGTGAGAGGGTCATTGAGAGTGGGGAGAGGGTCAGCAAGGGTGAAGAGGGGGGGAAGTGGGCAAGCGAGCAGGGGGGTGGGGAGTAAGAGAAGAAGCCGAGAGGGAGTAGTGCAAGTGAGAGTGGGGTTTGGGCATGAGTGGGCAGGGGGCAGGCGAGTGAGAGGGGTGGATGGTGAAGGGGTGGGGAAGAAAAGGGGGCAGGAGGGTGAGAGGGTTGGATGGTGGGGTGGGGAAGAGCGCACAAGAGCAGAGAGAGCGTGCGTGAGCAGGGAGTGTGTGCAAGGGAATGTACGCATGAGGCGAAAGAGTGGGAGAAGGATAGGAGAGGGTGGGTAGGGGTCGAGGGCGAGAGAGGTTGGGCAGGGGGTTGAGGGTGAGGTGTGGCTGTGGGTGAGGGTCTGCTCTAGTTTTGTGGGATCAGGGCTCCATGCATTTCTAATTTTTAAATTATCTTTTCTTTCACCCTCCCCAGGTGCTATGGCGCCACACAGCGCACCCCCAATTCCCTCGGCCTACCCTCTGCTTCGATCCCTTGGTCCGCTGTCTCCTGGACCCCTCCGTCCGGCCCGGGGCTCCGGGTCTGACGGCAGTGTGGGGACGCCGGGCCCTCTGGAGCCTGAGGAACCGGCCAGAGTCCTGGCCTATCCCTTCCTCTCCCCACTGCCCCTGCTGTGTCCCCAGTCTGCCAGCCCCTTCTCTACCCTGCCTCACCCAAGGCTGGGGGCTGCCTCACCCCCGGGAGGGCCACTCCACTTCACCTTCAGCCCCGAGGAGACGTTCCTCTACCTCCGATCCGGGGTCCGGGCCTACCACCCAAGCCTCCACCGCCTGCCCAGCTCTCTGGGACATCTCCCTGTCAGGCCTCCCCCTCCACCGGAGGAGCCGACGACCAGCTTCCGGCTGCAGCCCCCGCCGCTCGGCCGCAGGGTCCGGGGGACAGAGAGGCCCGTGGCTGTGGTCCAGGGAGTGCCGCCGGCCCCGAGCGAACAGCCGAGGAAGGTGGGCTCTCCTTGCCTGCCCGCCAAGCTGCGCTTCAAGATGCAGCGGACAGAGGGGAAGAGTCCCGGCAGCGACCCCAGCTTTGGCCGCTGGGCTCCCACCCTGCCTGAGGGTGTTGGGGCAGTCGTGAGGGGCACAGAATGATCCCGGCAGAGGACTGGGAGCGGGAGCCACCGCTGCCTAGCTAATGACTGAACCGCTGAGTTTGGAGCTGAGCTACGGAAGGAGTACATACCTTCATCCTTCCCCCACCCCAGACCTTTTGCTCAAACCCTCCTCCCTCTGCATCTTCTTCACCATGTCCCTCTGCCTCCCATTACCCAACCCTTACCCCACCTCATCCTCCCATTACCCTGCCCTCCCCATCTTCACGCTACTGTTACCCCATCCTCTCATTACCCTCATCCTCTCATTATTCGGCCCTCTCTATTTTCATGCTCCTATTACCGTTTCCAATCATTACCTCTTTCCAAACACATCTTCCCTATCTCATCCACTTCACTACCCCTCACCATGACCACTACCTTCCCTCCCACCTCTCGCTCACTCCCACCACCCAAAACCCCCTGGATCTCAACACCAGGAGCTCGGGGTCTGTGTTAAAGTTCCTGTGAGCCTTGCCTGCACGTTGTGTGTGGTATCGAGAGCTGTGCTGTTCCTGTCAATATTCTGTGCAACGTGCTCTTTGACCCTGAGCAAAGCACCCTAGATAATTCTGCTCTCTGCCGTTTTTAAAGAGTGGGTTGGCTGCTCTTTATTCGTGGCGAGAAGTTTTTAAAAATGAATATTAATACCATTTTGTGCCTGCTGAGGTGTTTCTGAATTTGAAATGTAATTTTATGATAAAACAATATCCCTGGAATGTACTCCTTGTATATATTTTTGTAGAGATTTATTGTTCAACCTAATAAGATATTAAATTAGATTTTAGCTAAACTTTAGTTGTGTCTTCTCTCCATTCTCCCCAACTCCTTCCCCCACACTATCTTTTGCCCCTCTCACCTGTACTCCCTCCCCCCTCTTACCTCTTGCCCTGCCCCCTCTCCTCTATCCCCAACTCTTTCCCCCATTCTGCTTCTCCCCCTCTGACCCCTCCTCCCACTTCCACGCGCTCCTTCTCCTCACTTGCCCATGACACCCAGCCCCCAGTCACCCCTCCCCCATTTCTCAACTCTCCCTTCCTTTCTCTCACCTCTCCTTGCTGTCTCTCCCCCTCTCTACACCCTTACCCCCTCGCTCCCCCAACTCCCCACACTCCCCCAACTCTCCTCGCTCTCCCCCCGGCCTCCACATTCCGCCACTCCACATCCTCCCGCCTCGCCTCCCCACACATTTGGTTTCTCAGTCTACATGCCCCACGATTATTGTATGGCCCTTTTGTCCTTCTGATTTTGGCCTGCATCAGTACTGGTGTTTGAAGGCCTGGAAACAAACTTCAACAATCCTTTCCACTGCTGTTCGTTGTTTGGTTCCACTCTGTCCACACTTCCTGATATTAGGAGATAGGATACTTTCCAGCTTTATTGGTCACCTGTAACCATTGATCCTTCCAGTGATCCCTCCTGCTTTTCCATCCTGCCTTCTACTCTAAAAGTGACACATTCAGAAATATTTTATTCTTGACCACTTGTTACTTTGGAATGCAGTACAACTTATTGTGATTTGTGCCGTTAATCATCTGGAGGAACACTCCAATAATCCGCTATCCTATTATTCTGAAAGCTTGATGATGCAGCATCTGGTTCTTGGGAACCCTGTTTCCTGCTCCAATTACCTTTGCCATTGTTCCATTCCCCATGCCGTGCTCTCTTTTAACTCCTTAGGGCCTCCTTTACTGTATTCCCTTTAAGCACACAGGGTTCTCTAGATTACATGGTACCATCTTAAAGAGTTAATTAAATGTGTGATGGGGTCCTAATAAAAGTAACATAACAATAATCAGCCCACTTACATTATCACCACACACTGTCAGACAAGAGAGTTGAGCATATCTTCCTGCATTAGCTGCACGCATTTGGATAAGCAGATTTCAAATGCGTCGTTTTACCATTTATTCCTATCTTCACATTTAGCAACCCCCCAGTTTGATGTTCTACAAATTGCCTTGACCTTCCATTGATCCTCTGCTTCCAGCTGTTCCCATTAAAGCCCTTCCTGCAACACTAATTTACTAGGTTTGTTGGGACACTAGTCTCCATCTGTTTGGTGAAATCTCCCAGGGGAGGAACTCCTTAATCCTGCATGCCTATCTTCCTTCAACATAAACTGCATTGAGATTTTTGAGGAGGTGACAAAGGTCATAAATGACTGTTGGGCTGTGGATGTTTACATGTTTGTAGTAAAGCTTGTAGTAAAGTCCTTCATGGTAAGCTGATCCAGAAGATTAAGGTGCATGGGATCCATGGGGACTTGGTTGTGTGAATTCAGAAACTGCCATACTCATAGAAGACAGAGGGTTGTGGTGGAAAGATGTTATTCTGGCTGGAGGTCTTTGACCAGTGGAGTTCCACAGGGATCTGGTGGGAATTGTTGTTTACAATATATATAGACGACTTTGATGTAAATGTAGACACAAAAAGCTGGAGTAACTCAGCCGGACAGGCAGACTGAAGAAGGTGCTGAAAGTCACAATTCCTCACCAGAGATGCTGCCTGTCCCGCTGGGTTACTCTCACATTTTGTGTCTATCTTAGGTGTATAACCAGCATCTGCAGTTCCTTCCTTCACATTGATGTAAATGTAGGTGGGTTTGATAGTAAGTTTGTCACAGGGACTGTTCCTGTGCTATATTGTCCTACGTTCTAATATTGATGTTACTATTCCTGACAGTTTGCTCTTGGCCCATGAGTGATGCCTTTAATTTTGCTGTGGAATTTAGACTCAACATTTCTTCAGGAGCAGCTTCAGGTCTAACCGAACTTCAGTAATGTTCGTTGCATGGATTAACTATTTCATGGTTGGTGTGGATCTTGTCTCTCCCTCCCACACCAGGTTCCATACCAGCCATGAAAGAGATGTCCCTCCAACTGATTCCCTGAAAGTGGTGAGTCAGATGGACAGTGTGCTGAAGAAGGTACTCGTCATGTTTGCCTCCATTCGGAAGGGATTGAGTAAGCAAAGTTGGCACATTATGATGCAGCTGAACAGGTCTTTGGTGAAATCGCACTTGGAGTGTTGTGTGCAGTTGTGGTTGCCTTGCTGTCAGTAAGGTAGTTGGATTGAAAGGGTGCAGAGGAGACTTTCCAGGATGTTACCTGGGGTTGCAGGATTGAGTTATAGGAATATACTGGATAAGCTGTGAGATTTTTCCTTGGAGGGAGAGAGGCCAACGGTGATCTTATTACGGCGTACAAGACCATGAGGGTCATGGATAAAGTGAACGGTCACAGTCGTTTTTCAGGGGAGAACGATTCTAAAACTAGTCACAGGAAGTTACAGAAGCGGATACAATAATGACTTTTCAGAGATATTTGGATAGATGTATGGATAGAAAGGGTTTAGGGGCCTATGGGGCAAATGCTGTCAAATGGGGCCAGCCACCTTGCTAACTTGGGCAGCATGGACAAGGTGGGCCTGTTTCAGTACTGTATAGATCTATGTCCATACCTTTACGGTCGATAGAAAGCTATAAGCAGAGATGCTTGTGGGGATTGGGAGCGGGCTTCCTGTGTTGAGATACTGTACTCAATACTGACACCTAATGGGACATACAGCTGCTGGAATTCACAGTAACTCTCCCCATCCTCAAACATTCCCTCCACATACCAGTGCCCCTCTCCACTCACCTCTTCCTGTTTACAAACTTGCTATTGGAGTGGATGCACCCTTTCATCAACCTCCCTTCATGTATAAATGCTGGGAGCCCTCTACGTAACAGAAAGACCCACTCCCCAATTACATTGGGTAGCTCATTTCCTCTCATCCCCTCTCCTGATTTACAGATATAGAATAACTCGCTGTTGGAGGGGATTAAGCATTTTCACATATTTCTCCCACAGCTCACTTCCTATCGGAGGGATTAAAAGAGATAACAAAGAAAAAAGTTAAACCATTTTTAGGGTATGCTTCGTGGGGGATCCCCACAATTAAGAGAGTCGGGGGGGGGGGGGGCGGGAGACTGTGAAATTCCCTCAGTTTGGAGGATGACGGTCTCCATTCTTTGGGTGTATTGACCTCCTCCCAGTTCTCGGGGTTTGGGAAAGGGTCCTGCCCCAGTAAACGTCTACTAATCCTTGCCTGGAGTTGTCACAGTTCAGGACTTTATCTGATCTAATCTCATCCTATTAACTTGAGCTCAATCCGTTTAACTTGTGGATCAGCCGAGGGATTGTCAAGAAGTGCTGAGCTACCAAAATCCCAAATCTACGCTATCAACAACGTCTCGCCCGGAAACAGTCTGCATAAGACATTTCTGTGTCTAGTGGGGAAGACTAGGCAAAGCCACTATATCTCTTTCCTTCCCATTCCCTCTCTGATTTACAGTAATGCAACGTGGAAACAGGTCCTTTGGGGTAACTTGAATGTGCATACGGTTTTATAGCTGAACATCATATTTTCTTGCTTTGGCCCATATCCCATTAAACCTTTCCCTTGTCCACACCTGTCTAAAAGCCTTTTAAATGCTTGCATTGTCCCCTACTCTACAGCTTCCTCTGGGAGCCCATTCCATATATCCTTTCCCTCCAGTAAATGTCCTTATTCACTTTCTTGGATCCAGGTGTCTATTTGGGGATTTCTCACTGCTGTCCCCCCCCCCCCCCCCCTCCCCTCCAAAATGTGAGGACTCCTCACGCACCCTACCCCCAAAAAAACGGTTTAATCATCCCTCTCTTTATTCTTGTCTCTTAATCCCTTCTGACAGGAAGTGAGCTGTCTGGTATATGCAACTGGGAGAAGTGTGAAAGTGTCAAACCTCTCCAGTAGGGATTGAGTTGCTGTGTGTCTGTAAGTCAGGAGAGAAGGTGAGAGGATTAATATCTTCCAGTATGGAACAAGCTAATCAATGTATTAATTATGACCCACCCAAATTCCTTTTGATGTTAGTGGTGAGCTTCTTCTTTCTCCTGTATCAGCCTCTCTGGGTGAAGGTGCACCTTGGGTGCTCTGGGGAAAGGGACCAGGTTTTATTTTGGGGGTTTTTTCTCTCTCCCTCTCTCCCTCAATTTTGGGGTTGGCAGTTGATGAATAGCCTGTTCTGCAGGAATCGGTGCCGGCGTCCCAGCTATTTACAATATCGCTCAGTGGTTTGTTTTATGGAACAGAGTGTAACTCTTCAGTTTGCCAAAGACACATGACTGGATGGGACTGTAACAGTTACAAAAAGTGGTGGACACTGCCTGGTCTATCACGGGTACTGACCTCCCCACCATCAAAGGGATCTGTAGGATGCGCTGCCTCAACAATGCAGCCAGCATCTACAAGGACCTACACCACCCTGGCCACGCTCTCATTTCACTCCTGGCATCGGGAAGAAGGTACAGGAGTCTGAAAACTGACGTCCATATTCAGGAGCAGTTACTTTCCAACAAACATTAGGCGATTGAACATTATGAACATCAACTAAATTTTGAATTTTGAATTGTCTTGGTTGCATTGTCAACTTTGGGATTTGCTTTACATTTTTTGTTTTTTTAATTTATTTAACTTTTTTGTTTATTATTTTCTTTTGAGGACTGTATTTACAAACCCGTTGTGCTGTTGCAAATACGAATTTCATTGTTCCGTTTTGGTACATATGACAATTAAACATTCTTGACTCCTAAGCTGTGAGTAGGATGACAGGAGGCATCAATGCAATTTAAACAAGTTAAGTGAATGGTCTAAAATATAGCAGAGGGAACAAAATGTGGTTATCGTCTGTGATCAGGAAATCTCAAAGTAGGCATGTTGTTTAAATGGTGGCAGACTGGAAAGGCTTAATGAACCAAGATATCACTGGAAGCAAATGTGCTAGTGTAGGAAGCAGATAAGGAGGCAGGTACTATGTTGGTCTTCATTGTAAGATGTTTTGGACGATAGTAGCAGCGACGTCTTGCTAGAGTTATACAGGCCATTGGCGAGACCACACCTTGGCCTGTTCTGTGCACTCACTAAGGAAGGATACAAATGCCACAGAGGGAGAGGAACAAAGATTCAACAGGCTGATTCCTGGGATGCTTGCATTGTTGTTCATTGGTTCCACGAAGCTTGTGCTCAGTAGAGTTTAGAAGAATGTTCAGACAGTGCTCTGCAGGCTGAACGGAATGAGACCATTTCCTCTGGCTGTAGCTCGAGAACTAGGGAGCCACAGTTTCAGGATATACGGTTGGACATTTAGGATGGAGAGGAGCAGAAAGTTCTTCGCTCAAGGGATGGTGATCCTGCGGAATTATGTGCCACAGAAGGCGGAGACCAAGTTGCTGAATATATTGATGTAGGAGTTTGATAGATTATTGATCACCTGAATCACAATTAATGCATTCCATTTGTCACATCACACTGGATGACCGTCACCAGAAATGATCACCATGGGCGATCAATTTAGGGAGGCATGGTGGCGCAGCGGTACAGTTGCTGCCATACAGAGCCAGGGACCCAGGTTCCATCCTGACTGCGGGTGCTGTCAGTATGGAGTTTGTACATTCTCCCATTGTTTGTACATTGTACACAGGAAGTGTCACAGCTGGCGTCCTGGTGCCGTAGCAACAACCTAGAGCTCAATGCTCTTAAGACAGTGGAATTGATTGTAGGCTTTAGGAGAGCTCACCCTCACCCCACTCACCATCAACAACACCGCAGTCACATCTGTGGAGTCTTTAAGTTCCTGGGAACCATCATCTCCAAGGACCTTAAGTGGGGGGCTACCATCGACTCCACAGTCAAAAAGGCACAACAGAGGATGTACTTCCTACGGCAGCTGAGGAAGCACAATCTGCCACAGGCAATGATGGTCCAATTCTACACGGCCATCGTAGAGTCTGTTCTCACCTTCTCCATCATGGTCTGGTTTGGCTCAGCCACCAAGCACGACACCTGGAGGCTGCAGCGAATCGTCCGATCAGCAGAGAAAGTTATTGGCTGCAACCTTCCCTCCATTGATGAACTGTACACTGCAAGGGCCAGGAAGCGAGCGGGCAAGATCATCTCTGACCCCTCTCACCCTGGCCACAAACTCTTTGAATCACTTCCCTCTGGAAGGCGACTCCGGATTGTCAAAACCAGACATAAAAACATAAATCTGTAGCCTCCCTTTGATCTGGTACTTTGTTGGTTCACATGCTTGATCAATGGTGTTTTATAATTAATGTTTTATTATTATTAATGTTTAGTGTTTTCTGAGTCATTCGTTACTGTCACTGTATGTCATGTTACATGTGGGCGGAGCACCAAGGCAAATTCCTAGTATGTGAATACTTGGCCAATGAACTTACTCGCCGTGACTGTGGGTTTTCTCCAAGAACTTTGGGTTTTCTCCCACACTCCCAAGACATATGAACTTACTTACAGAGGGAATACGAAATCTAAAACCGGTGAACTTTAAAATACTTATATAAACAATACTAATATAGCAGATGTTTGGAGAATTGCTAATCCAACTGGCAGGGAATACTCGTTTTATTCAATGGTACACAAAACATACTCACGTATAGATTATTTCCTGGTGGACACAAAATTAATCCCTTTGGTAACCCAACATACCATACAAATTCGATTTCAGACCATTTACCACTAACTTTCTTTTTAAAACTGGAAGGAATGTCTAAGAATATACCGTTTTGGAGATTTAATTCTCACATCCTAAAAGATCCACAAGCGAGTATATATTTAAAAGAACAAATGGACGCCTTTTATGAAATAAATGACACTCCAGCTATATCGCCTACTGTATTATGGGAATATTTTAAAGCATACATTAGAGGTATTATAATTTCAAATCAAGCTTTTCAAAATAAAAAGAATAAGAATGAACAAAGACAGTTAGAGGAACTTATTAGACAAATGGATATAGATAATGCTAAAGATCCATCAATAGATAAACATAATAAAATAATAATTTTGAAATTTAAATTAAATAAACTAATATCAGCCAAACTTATAAGACTTTTTCAAATTACAAAACAAGAGCACTTTGAATTTGGGGATAAACCGCATAAACTTTTGGCTCGCCAGCTAAAAAAACGAGAAAAAGAACATACGATCCTAAAGATTAAATCGGATAGAGGGGAATTATTAACCATACCGAAGGATATTAATAAAAGATTTGCGCAATTTTATGAGAATTTGTATACATCTAAAATGACAACTGACTCCAATAAAATTACAGAGTTTTTGGATAATTGTAATCTTCCAAAGTTAGAGTTGAAGGAGCAAGACGAATTGGGAGCACAAATCTCAATTAAGGAATTAGAAGATACAATAAACTCATTAAAGAATGGATAAACACCAGGTCCTGATGGATTTACTAATGAATTTTATAAAAGCTTCTATGACAAAATTATACCACGATTACAAAAAATGTACCAATATGCTTTTAAAAAACAAATATTACCTGATACACTAGCTGAATCAACGATCACACTAATACTTAAAAAAGACAAAGATATAGAAGAACCGGGTTCATATAGAGCTATAGCATTGTTAAACACAGATCAAAAAATATTAGCAAAAACACTAGCTAGGAGATTAAGTAAATATATTAGTAAACTAATAAACCCAGATCAGACGGGGTTTATCCCTAAAAGATATTCATCTAATAATATGAGACATCTACTCAATATAATGCACTCACATAAATCTGAAGAACAAGAATTATCAATCATTTCGTTGGACGCTGAAAAAGCATTTGACCAAGTAGAATGGAATTAAATGGATAAAGTATTACAAAAATTCCAACTGGGAGAGAATTTTATTTTATGGATTAAACTATTATATAATAAACCTACAGCTAGAATATTAATTAATAACATATTATCCTCGAAATGTCAACTATCAAGGGGAAATAGACAAGGATGCTCATTATCACCACAGTTGTTTGCTCTCATAATTGAACCGTTAGCAGAAAAAATTAGAACACATCCAGATATCCATGGGTATAATACTAAATATTCAAATAATAAAATATCTTTATACGTGGATGATATATTATTGTACATTACAAAACCTCAAATTACTATACCAAATATATTAAATTTAATTGAGGATTTTGGATCTTTTTCTGGATACAGAATAAATTGGAATAAAAGTGAAATTATGTCAATAAAACCGAAAGACTCAAGACATCTTTTAAAATTCCCTTTTAAAATAGCTACAGAAAAATTTAAATACTTGGGAATCGAAATCACTAGAACATATCAAGGCATGTTTAAAGCAAATTTTGATCCTTTACTTAATAAATTAAATACACTAATTAAATTTTGGAAAACTCTCCCGATGTCTTTAATAGGCTGAATAAATGCAATAAAAATGATCTTCTTACCACAAATTTTATACCTATTTCAATCGATTCCTATATACCTATCAAAGAAGTTTAAAAAAAAACTGGATTCAGGCATTACTAATTTTATATGGGACTATAAATCACATAGAATACAAAGAACACACTTGAACAAAGCTAAAGTATTAGGGGGCTTAGCACTCCCTAACTTCATGTATGACTATTGGACAGTAAATATTAAAAATATGATTCAACTGATGGACAACTCTGCCCAGCAAGTGGACTGGATTGTAATGGAGAGAGAGGACTGCTCCTCTGGAAACATTGGAGCGATCCTTCTCTCACCAATGAAACTGAATAACATAAATTATAACAAAAAACCAATTATACATAGTACAATCAGAACTTGGAAACAAATAAAACAAAATTTAAAATTAAGAAATTTATTGCTTTTATCTCCCATAATTGATAACCCTTCATTTAATCCCTCTATTACAGACAAATCTTTCATACAATGGGATAGACTAGGAATTAAAACGTTCGGTGACTTGTACGAAACTGGAAAATTACTATCATTCCAACAATTACAAATAAAATATAAACTCGGAAATAATCAATATTTTAAATATTTTCAAATATGTGACTATTTGAAAAAATATACAAAAGATCATCATAATAGCCCAGCAGATGTATTGGATGAAGCAATGCAGATAAAAGCTGAATCAGCAAACTTAATATCATATTTGTATAATATTATCTTAAATGTAGAAATACCATCTACGGAAGGTATTAGAAGAGACTGGGAACAAGAATTAGCTATTAAAATCTCAAAGGAAAGGTGGAATGAACATTTATTAAACGTGCATAAATGTTCGATTAATGTAAGACACACTTTAATACAATTTAAAATTTTACATAGATTATATTATTCTAAAACTAAAATCAATAAAATTTTCCCAAATGTTTCATCAATTTGTGATAAATGTCAATCTCAAGAAGCTACTATAGCGCACTCATTTGTTTTCTGTACAAAAATTCAAACATTTTGGATTGAAATTTTTGAAATCTTTACAAAATTATTTAAAATTAAACTGATACCCAAAGCAGAATGGATTATCTTCGGAACAACGGAAGATAGTCCAGAACTAAATGTGTTCCAAAAGAAATTAATAGACTATGGGTTAATAACTGGAAAAAAGTTAATCCTAAAATTCTGGAAAAACGATCCAATACCAACTATAAACATGTGGATTTCAAATATGTTCGAAACATTACACCTAGAAGAGATAAGACTCCTCCTGGCAGGTAAACCAGACCACTTCCACCTGACGTGGTCTGCATTTATAGAATTATTACAAGTATAGGGTGCAAATGTACTAAAAAAAAAACAGGTCAGGTAAAGGGGGATGAAAGTTGGAGAGTTGGTATGTCCCATTTGCGTGATGCTTACAAAAAAAGTATTTGTTTTTCTCTTTTCTCTCTTTTTCTTTTTTCTTCTTTTTTAGGGTCTATTTCTTAACTCTTTCTTTTTGTTTTTAATTTCTTTCTTATAGGGTCTTTGTTTTTTGTTTTTTGTTGTTGTCACGTTTTTTACACTTTCACTTTTTTCCTTCACTTTCTTCTTTCTCTCAATCTCATCCTTTCCCTTTATTAGTGTAAAAAATAAACGGAGTACATTAATTGTAATAAGATATATGTGACGAGTACTAATGTAATTGGTTGTAATGTAATGTACTTCTATTAAATAAAATTTAAAAAAAACTTTAAAAAAAAAGTTACTCCCCGTGACTGTGGGTTTTCTCCAAGAACTTTGGGTTTTCTCCCACACTGCCAAGACATACAGATTTGTATGTTAATTAGCTTGGTATAAATGTAAATGTAGTGTGTGCAGGATAGTGTTAGTGTGTGGGGATCGCTGGTTGGTGCAGACTTGGTGGGCCGAAGAGCCTGTTTCTGTGCTGTATCTCTAAACTAAACTAAACCAACACCATCTTAAGGCACTTGGGGACAGGCTATAAATTCTGGCCTTGTAGCTTGAAAGCATAACAAGAAGTCGGAGAGGAGGGTGGAGTGGGGAACTGAGGTACAGAGAGATGTGGGGACTCTGCTTCACCCTCCTCACTGGACCCTGGACCTTCTCTGGCCAAGGATTATTGATTGCAGAGAGTTTGGGAAGCTCCACGCACCATGAGAATCCCTCAGCTTATCCTCAAGGTAGACTGATCAAAGTACAGTTAATAGGATCAGATTGCATCAGCGAGGATAATGTCCTGAAGCTTGCCAACTCCAGCCTGGGTTATAGGACTTGTACTGGGGAGGGCCACTCCCCAAAACTCCAACCAGTAGGAAACCACACACTGGTAATTGTTCACTGCCACTTTCACCCGCATCCCCATCCCCCATCACCCATCACCTCCCCCACCACCACCCTCTTGTGACATTGGGGACTCCTCACCACTAACTAGCTGTTGGTGTGTTGTATGCCTATACTAGTGACTGTCCGTCCATCTTTCAATGCTCCCATCCTTCTCTACCTCCTCAATCTCACTATTTTTCTCCAGTTCATTCTTTATCTGCTCACCTCTCCTTTGTCCTTTCCTTGATTCCTCCCCCTTTCTCTCGCACACATGTACACACATGTACACACGTACACACACACACACACACGCACATGCACATGCGTGGTCACACATGTGCGCTCACACAAATGCACTCACACCCATGCGCATGCACACGCACACGTGCAAACATGCGCGCGCACACACACACACACGCGCGCAGCAACATGGACACGTTCCCACTCAGCCTTCTTTGTTGTCTGTCCGGTCTATTGTTACCTGGGTCAGGTTAACATTCTTTGAACTGTAAAGATTGTAAGGTTCTTCTACTAAAGATTTATTGGATGTGTTGAATTATTGACAGTCCTTTTGAGAGCATGTCACGGCTGTGATCAGAAGTGACATTACGGACGGTTCGTCTAGTGAGGCTATATGGGTGGAGCTGAGGTGCAAGAAAGGGATGATCACCTTGTTGTACTACAGACCTCCGAATAGTCAACGGGAATTAGCAGAACAAATGTGCCAGGAGATTTCAGACTGCTGCAGGTCAAATAAGGTTGTTGTAATAGGGGATTTTATCTTTCCCAATATGGTCTGGGGAAATCATAGTGTGAAGGGTTTAAATGGGATGCAATTCATCAAAAGTATTCAGGAGAGTTTTCTTAAGCAGTACGTAGAGGCCCCCACATGTGAGAGCGCAATGCTGGATCTAGTATTGGGATATTGGGAAGAGCAAGTTAATTAAATGTGTGTGGAGGAGCCTTTTGGGACCAGTGACCACAGTTCGATTAGATTTAAGATAGTTATGGATAGGCACAGAGAGGGTCCACGTGTTAAAATGCTCAACTGGGGTAAGGCCAACTTTGAGGGTATGAGAGAAGGTTTAGTTTATAGTTTAGTTTAGAGATACAGCGCAGAAACAGGCCCTTCGGCCCACCGGGTCCGTGCCAACCAGCGATCCCCGCACATTAACATTATCCTACACCCACTAGGGACAATTTTTACATTTACCAAGCCAATTAACCTACAAACCTGTACGTCTTTGGAATGTGGGAGAAAACTGAAGATCTCAGAGGAAACCCACGCAGATCACGGGGAGAACGTACACTCTGTACAGACAGCACCCGCAGTCAGGATCAAACCCGGGTCTCCGGCACTGCATTCGCTGCAAGGCAGCAAACTCAACCGCTGTGCTACCGTGACTGCTCAAGTTGACTGGAGTAGGTTATATGAGGGGAAAGGAACATCGGTCAAGTGGGATGTTTTTAAAAGTGTGCTGACAAAAGCTCAGGATATGTACGTCCCCGTTAGAGTGAAGGGCAAAGCAGGCAAACAAATGTAAGGAAGCTTGGCTGACGAGGGAAATTGAGGCATTGATCAAAAACAAGAAGGATGCATGGGACAGGTATAGGCAGCTGGGGTCAAGTGCATCCCTTGAAGAGTTTCGGGAACTAAGGAGTAAACTGAAAAAGGAGATCAGAAGGGCAAAAAGGGTTAGGTGATAGCTCTGGTGGATAGCATTAAGGACAATCCCAAAAGAGTAACTCAGGAATCAAAAATGTGTCCCACAGGAATGGGCAAAGTCCTCAATGAGTATTTCTCCTCTGTATTTACCGAGGAGAAAGACAGTAGGACGGAGGAACTTGGGGGCAGTCAATGGAAGTGTCTTGAGAGCAGTCAGTGTTACCGTCGAAGAAGTACTGAAGGTACTGTTGTGTATGAAAGTAAACAAATCTCCAGGGCCTGATCAGATATATCAGAGGACATTGTGGGGAACTAGAGAGGAAATTGCGGGAGCCCTGGTTGAAAT
>CM075981.1:18642351-18737546 GCA_038087875.1 Malacoraja senta | reverse complement strand
CTCTCCCCTCCCCCCCTCCCCCCCCTCCCCTCCTCCCCTCCTCCCCTCCTCCCATCCTCCCCTCCTCCCCTCCTCCCCTCCTCCTCCTTCTTCCCCCCATGTTTCTTCTCCTCCCCGTCTACCTCTGTGTGTGTCTCTATTCTTCCTATCTGCACTCTTTCTTTCTTCCTGTCTATTTTTTCTTCCTCCATTCACCCTTCATAATCTCTGTGCATCTATCCTTCCTCTCGATCTCTTTTGCTAACTCTTCCTTTCATCTCTCATCCTCCTCTCCCTCTCGCCATCTCTCTCATTGGCTTCTCCGATCTCTCTCTATCTCTTGATTACTGTCCCAATATTTCTTTCCCTTCTCTCTTCTCTCCCTTCCCTCTCCTCCTCTCCATCCCTTCTATCTCTTTCCCTCTCTGTACCCTTTCTTCATCTTTCTCTTTCCATTCTTTGCTCCTTTTATCTCAGTTTTCCCCTCTTTCTACCTTTCTCTCTCAGAATAATGCCTCTCTCTGCGAGTCTCGTTTTCTCCCCATAACTCTTTTTTTCCTGATTCTTCCTCACTCTGCCTCTCGCTCTCCCTGCCTGTCTCATCTCTGCTCTTCTCGCAATATCATTTTGCCTTGTGGTGTGTTGTCTTTTCTTTTCTCATGCTCTCCATATCCCTCTCCCATCTCCTTCTCATTCTGTGTATACATCCTCTCACTTATATTCTCCCCATCTTTGTATACCATAATGATGAAAGTGTTTACAGTGATAAGAAGGGATGGAGGGGCTGAAAATGATTTTTTTTCACAGTTGCATACAGTAGAAGTGTAGAGCTGGAGGGGGTTAAAGAGATACGGAGGTATGTGCAGGCCACTGGGTTATAGAGACAGGGAGGGTTGTAGGGGGCTGGAACAATTAGGGGGCATTGTAGGATCTTAAGGGACTTACTGTGATGAGGAGGTTACTGTAACTACCCCAGCTCTCTCACTATCCCTATCTCAGGCTTGGTATGCTCCCTGCAGCTTTCTGTGACTGATTCTCCCTCCTTGCACTGTTATGGATATTATTTTCATATTTCTTTGTAATGTAAAGGAGGCCATTTGGCCCATTAAGTCTCTGTCAGGTCACAGAGTGCAAATCCAACTACCGCACCCCCCCCCCCCCCCCCTCCCGCCTAGCTTATTCTCCTGTGGCTCATTGTCTACACATTAGAGTGAGCTTTTGGCGGTTAATTCTCCTGTCAACCTGTACACTTCGGAAAACGCAAGTGAGAGAACATGCAGATTTCACACAGATGGCACCTGCAATCAGGATTGAATCTGGGTCTCTGCAGCTGTGAGAAGGTTGCATTACATGAAGTAGCTTTGTGCCCCTATCCCATGTTTGAGGCCTGCCTTCTACTCCTGTCTCTGTGAGTCCTATTTGAGGCCGATCTCCTAGGCTTGTTTTCTGGCTTGGTGGTGATTCCTATGTGATTCCGGACTATTCTCTGCAGGCATCACCTACCCAGACTGGGCCTACAAACCAGACTCCAGCCCTGGGAGCCGCCAAATACAGCTTTGGCACTTCCTCCTGGACCTACTGCGCAAGGAGGAGTTCCGGGAGGTGATCATGTGGCAGGGCCAATTCGGGGAGTTTGTCATCAAGGATCCTGATGAGGTGGCTCGCCTGTGGGGAGCAAGGAAGTGCAAGCCCCAGATGAACTATGATAAACTCAGCAGGGCCCTCAGGTAATGCCGTAGGCTGAATTGTGCCCCAGGCATCCTGTCTGAAACCCACTGACATTCTAACTGCCACATACTCCCATTTACCCCCCTCCCCCCTCTCCCTGTATCTCCCACGATACTGCGCTCTTCTCTCTCTCTCTCTCTCTCTCTCTCTCTCTCTCTCTCTCTCTCTCTCTCTCCTCTCTCTCTCTCTCTCTCTCTCTCTCTCTCTCTCTCTCTCTCTCTCTCTCTCTCTCTCTCTCTTTTTCTCTCTCTCTCTCTCTCTCTCTCTCTCCCCTCTCTCTCTCTCTCTCTCTCTCTCTCTCTCTCTCTCTCTCTTTCTCTCTGTCTCTCTTTCTCTCTTTCTCTCTTTCTCTCCCTCTCCCTCTCCCTCTCCCTCTCCCTCTCCCTCTCCCTCCCTCTCCCCCTCTCTCTCCCCCTCTCTCCCCCCCTCTCTCCCCCTCCCTCTCTCCCACTCTCTCTCCCCCCCTCTCTCTTCCCCTCTCTCCCCCTCTCTTCCTTTCCATCACCTTGTGTTTTTTTCTCTATCCGCCTCTCTCTGCAGCCCTCCAGTTTTTCTCCCTGTTATTCATCACTTATCTCTCCCATCTCTGTCCACTCTTTCTTTCACTGTCCCACTACCTCCTTTCAAGCTTCTTCATCCATTTTCTCCCCTTCTGTCTCATTTGCTGCCTCTTCTATTATTTCTCTGCACTCTCCCTCTTCCCCACCACACATTCCACATCTTCTGTTGTGACCGTCTCTCTTCTTCCATGAGCTCTCTTCAGCCATATCTCTCCTTTCCCTCCCCTCCACTGCCCCCTTGCTGTATCCTGCGCTCTCTCTTCTTCCCCACTCCCCTTTTCCATCCCACCGCCCTGCTCTACACCTACAGCATGCATTTTTCCCAATTCTGTCCCCGATACCCCCCCTTTCCCCTCTCTGCCTTCTCGTTTTGCCCACAGTATGTGACTGTGCACCTCTCCCCCAGGTATTACTACAACAAACGGATTTTGAATAAGACCAAGGGCAAGAGGTTTACTTATAAGTTCAACTTCAGTACACTGGTGATGTTGAAATGGCCACTATGGGACCTGTCAACATCTCCACTACTCTTGGGAATTCCCGTGGAGGTCCCTCAAGTGCTGGAACTTCATGTTGCCCAGTCCCAGGTCAGTCAGTGCATTGCGTCACCTAAGTGTTCATTGATGGAGGGAAGGGGAGGAGGGGGCTATACGAGAGGAAGTGAAATGAGGGGCGAAGAGACGACGGGGGAAGGGAGAACTTTGAGGAGAGCACTTGGCAGCAGGGAAGAACAGACGGAAGATTGGAGGAAGGGAAAGAGAAGAGTTTGGAAAAGGGGAAATGATATGATACGATAGAACTTTTTATCCCAGGAGGGAAATTGATCTGCCAACAGTCATAAAAACACAAAATACATGAAATATGGAACTAAAGTGACGAGTGGAAAGGATTGGGGATGTGCAAAGATTGGGGAGGGAGGGGGGTGGAAGGGAGGGGAGTCAGTCTCAGTCTACCCCACGACAAGGGGGAGGAGTTGTACAATTTGATAGCCACGGCGATGAAGGATCTCCTGTAATGTTCTGTCCTGCATCTTGGTGGAACCAGTCTGCTTCTAGGTACACCTCAGGGTTAACCAGTGTGTCAGGGGAGGGGGTGAGCTGTATTGCTCCTCCGCATTTGAGGAGCATCCTCCCCTCCAAGACCACCTCCCATGAATCCATCACTGCCTCTAGGATGGAGCCAGCCTTCCTCTTGAGTTTGTTAATCCGCGGCCTTCGCCCTGCTGCCCCAGCACACGGCAGCGAAGAAGATGACACTGGCTACCACCGATTGGTAGAAGATCTGCAGCATCTTACTGCAGACGTTGAAGGAGCGGAGCCTTCTCAAAAAGTACAGCTGGCTCTATCCCTTCTTGTACAGGGCTCGTCGTTCCTAGACCAGTCCAATTTACTGTCCAGGTACACTCCAAGGTAATTGTGCTCCCCGGTAAACTGCACATCCACACCATTGATGGAGGCAGGGGACACGGTCGTTGTTCTTCTCCCAAAGACCACCATTAACTCCTTAATCTTGTCGGTGTTGAGCTGCAGGTGATTCAGCCCACACCACTCAACAAAGTCGTTGACTACACCTGTGTATTCAGTACATGAAAGTGGCAGGAATGAAAATAGTAGGCCTTTAGGGGAAGGTAATAGATGTGGGAGGAGAGGGAAAGGCAAGAGAGGAGATTACATAGATGGTGTTAGAGGGCAAGGGACGGGGTTCAGGGAGGAGAGGGAAGATCAGAGTAGGATCAGGGAGGATGTCATGGAGTGATAGAGGTAAACTGCACGATGCCCCTCCCTCATATTGGCTCCCCCTGATCTCAATGCCCTGACATTATCCTCCAACCTTGCTCAGGTTCTGCACGACCCCCCCCCCCCCAGGTCAGAAGGAATCAGATGTAGCGGAAAGAGAGGCCAGGCGTGGACGGGCCTTATTCAGAGACCCCAGCGAGGGAAGATACAGGGAGATGGGTAACACACAGCCACAATGGCATAGCAGTAAGTGCTCATGACCCACGATCATCTCTGGGCAGGGGACGTGGGCGCTGTATGCCGCGGGAGTGAACGGCCGATTAGAATGTCATTGTGCTGTGGGAGGAGAATCAGTGGGTAGGGCATGTATGTGACGGGGAAGAATGCCCATGGGATGAGATTCAAAGAATAGGAATAGTCTGTGATGGGAGCCAATGTCTATGGGCGTGGCTGTGTTAAGATTCAGTTGGCGCTGTTATCTGAGGTGGAGAGGTTGTAGGCTTATTCTACAAGGCGATATTTTACTCAGATTTCGCCTCATTTCTGGTGCTGATTAGAAGCGCATCTTTTGTAACGATTTATAGGGGGGTTGCACGTAAGGTCATCGGGTCAAAGGGTGTGACACACGGAGCAGCTCAATCCTTCTGGAAGACATGGCAGCCTCCTGCATACATTAGTAACTCACGAAACGCGTACTTTCTTATCTGTTAAAAACCGCCGAAATGGTCAATTTTTGCGTTGTAAATAATTATGGAGGGTGACTGAGCGCTCTGAACCAAATGCCCATGTATGTTTGCTCTGAACCCGAGCACCAAGGTGTAAGCGGCCGAAGGAGCGCATCCCTCGGGACAGCCCCCACTCTCCCCCTGGGTCAGCGCTGTCCGGCCACGGCCGCCCTTCGCCCCGTCTCCCTCTGTGGGCCGCACTGTCACGGGCTGTGTGTCGGCAGCGCCCACACACGGGGCGGGTGGAGCGGGGCTGCGGCTCCGGGCAGCGGACACACGGGGACCAAATCCTGGCAACGTCCCCGTCAGCTGCAGTAGAGTTGGGGAAAGTCTGGTCCCTCCGCCCACCCAGAGTCACTGACCGCGCTGTACCGGCACCCCGAACCGCCACGAACCCCACCCGACCCCGAACACCCGACCCCCCCCCCCCGGTCGCGGGGACAGACGGCCCGGGTCCGCGTGTGTGGAACCAGTCAGCGTGAGTCCGGAAGGTGGGATAGAAGACGGGCCCACCGCGTGTACTCCAGAAGGCGTTGCGTGGCAACAGTACGGGTCACGGGTCGTGACCCTCGACTGCCGTGCACCCTCCCTATACTCCAGCTCCAAGGCGGAGTGTTGCATCCCATTCCCGTGACCCGACTTGATCAAGGACGCGAGGGTCCCGGACACGGTGCGGAAGGCGTTTACTTGAAGGGTTCCCAGGACGAGGGGTTTCAGGGTGGGCCGGAGAAGCTGGGCTTGGTCCCCTCAGAGGAGAGAAGTGGAGGGAGTATCCGAGAGAGGTGGTCATGTTGGTGCCATATTCGGAGAAAGGGGATGGGGTGAAAGTGCTCCCATCTGTGGATGAAAGTTGGGAGGGGAGGGGAGGGGGGGGGGTAGATATTGGGGTGCGGGGAAAGAATGGGCAAAGATCGACGATGTTTGGATCTCGCTGCCCGTGGCGGGCGAGAGTCGGAAAGAAAAGAGGATAGAGAGGGGAAACCTGGAGGGCTGTGGGTTAGGGAAATGGCTGGGCGTTACATGCTGCCAGAATCCTGGGCTGAAATGCCTCCTCTCCAATAATCTTATGGAACATTGGTCGTGGTACTTGATGAGGCTCATTATTTTCCTCTGATGACTTCTCTCTGCCCTCTCCTCTCCACCAGATCTCGGCCGGACTGTCTGCCAGCCAGTTTCCCTTCACCTCCTTCCAACCTCGATACCTGGAAGAGATGTCGTCACCCATCGGCTCCCCGTTCCCGGGAGCTCAGGACTCTGCCGACCTGGTCCCTTCTCTACCTGCACCGCGGTGCGCTGTCAGCCACCGCACCGGCGCCGGTGTGAGATGCGAGTTCGGCAGGATTTGGGCAGCGTCGCCTTCACCCGACCGTGGAACTGGAGTGGGCGCTCCCACTCTCTGCGAACCTGCTCCATTCCACGTTTTCCCTTCATCCGTCAGGGGCAGTCATCTGAAATCCCTCGTCGTTTCTGGAGGAGATCCACTTAGGTTTTTAGCTTCGCCCCGTCCCAGCTCCAGTACCCAATTATTATGTTCCGTTGTGGATTTTTATTTCCCCTCACATTTATTGCATTAATCCGATCGTAATTATCCGTGAACTTCTTCCAGCTCGGTATTTGCTTTTCCGCTTCCAATCCCAGTTTTTGGAATGGAATGGAATACTTCATTGTCTCATGCGACCAGGCACAGTGACATTATTTGCTTGCATACTCAATGTATACAAATAACGGCCACCTACGACTCTGAAAAAGTTATATAGCACGCCAGGTCCTCCTTTTGTCCCCCCCCCCCTCCCACAATCGGTTCCCCCACGTAGTGCCTGGTAAATATCCCTGCTCCCAATGTTGCCTTTATTGTCTGTTGAAAATTAGAGCTCTCTCCTTGCTAAATTACCCCACACCTAATTTTACGCACCTAGACTTCTGCCAGAATCCCTGTCTCTTGTTGACCTCAAGCATTCCAGAATTCTTTAACTTCTCTCTGGGCCATTTCCAATTCCGATAACACACTCCTCTCCATTATTCACCTCTCTGTGAGCTCAATTGCTTGAGTACAATCATGGATTTGCACTCCATTTCAGAGTTTGCTGACTCCAGGCTAGATTTCCCATTTTTCCTTCCAAGTACCCACAAACCCTACCGTCCCATTGTCCCACACCAATCAGTTTACGGTTAGAAATCTGCAAGATGCTGTTTCTAATTTACAGAGAAAAACAAGGGCGGTTGGCTAAGTCGCCACCTACAAGGTTCCTGGCCATGTCAGATATCAATCACGTCGGCTTGGGAATCCACTGGCGTTTCTCGATGGTTGGTCCTTACTTGCGGTATTCGATCAAACGTGAATGTGGTTATCTTCGGCTTGCGAATTGCAAGAACAATCTTATGGGAGATTAACAGGCTGGATGGGACAAGCCCCCCCCCCCCCTTCCCTTGTTTCCTTTCATGTACCAGTGCCTTCCCTTGATCCTATTTAATAGGGCTAGACTTCCTCGTCCTGTTCCAGCAGAGCAGTTGCGAGGGACTGAACGTACAATATAGGAGATGTCACAAATAGGTGGAGGCCATTCGCATCGTTCTTCCTGCTCCGCTATTTGATAATCTTGGCTGATCTATCATCTTGGTTGCACGAGTTTAGTTTAGTTTAGAGATACAGCGCGGAAATAGGTTCTTCGGCCCAGCGAATCCGCGCCGACCAGCGATACCCGCACACACTATCCGACACACACGAGGGACAATTTACAATTTAACCAAACCAATTAGCCTGCAAATCTGTACGTCTTTGGAGTATGGGAGGAATCCGGAGCTCCGGAGAACATTCAAACCCCGTAGAGACAGCACAGTCAGGAATCGAATCTGAGTTTCTGGCGCTGAAAGGCAAAAACCCTACCGCTGCGCCACCGTGCCGACCATTCTTAAATCCACTGATATATGTTCTGAATATCCTCAGCGATTGTAGACTTCGCATTTTTCTCGGGGAGAGAATTTCAAGGTTCGAGCCCGCGCTCCTGTGACGGAGCTTCTCGTCTCTGTTCCTAATGGTTAAATCTGAAACATTAGCCCTTGATATTGGGCACCACAGCTCTCCCCTGATTCACCGTCAAGCACCCTTTGTCTGTCTATTACCTCCATAGATGCTGCCTAACCCTCCGAATTCCTAGAGTGGTCGTTGTTTTGCGCACGTTTCCAGCATTTTCACTTTCCTGTATCCCATATAAGTATTATCCGATTCAATACTAGAACGGTTCTGCAGGGTTGAAGGGTTTTCTGCTTAATTCCGTGACACGTACATTGAGAAAAAAGGTATATTTCAGGGACCAGATACAAGATATATATCATAGAAAGAATAAACACAAATAAAAAATATCACAACTCATGTCATGTCCTATTATTAATTCCCCATCGCTTCCTCTTCCCGCTCCTATTCGCCCCACTCTCCCGAATACCAACTTCATCTCCAACCGTGTTTATTCCTTCCCTTTCCTCCGCTCCTCTGTCAACCACCCCCGCTCCTCCCTGCTCGCACCTTGACCTACCACCTTCACATACCTACCTCTCTTCTCCCACCGTCTCCGTGCATTTCTCCTCCCTCTCCCGAACATGTTCTTCATTCCTCTATCCCTACCCTCTCCTGTCCGTTCCCACCGTCCACCTTCCCTCCTCTTCTTATCCTCACCACTTTCCATCCCTCCTTCCGTACTCTTCTCGCCCACATTCCCCCATCCTCCTGTTTCTCTCCAATGACATATTCCCCTCCCCTTACCCACCACCGAACCTTCCAGTGCCCCTCCACCCTTCCCTCCGTCCCTCTACCCCTCCCGAGCCATTTCCATAGTCCTTATCCCATGTCCTGCTTTCCCCCTTGTTCATCCTCACACCCCACTCCTGGATCTCCATTCTTCCACATCCTTCTCCGCTATCTCTGCACCCTTGTTCTCCTACTGCTCGCCCCCTCCAATAACCCGAAAGGACGATGACCATGAAGCTGACGAAGCTGAACATTTGAACTTTAATTGTTGCATCTGGAGCCCGGTAACATGGCAAATGAGATATAGGTGATAGTCATCAAGGCTTCTATTTGAAGATCGTGGGAGGCTAGAACAAAGCCGTCAGAGGGGAGGTGGATTACATTTCTGCGTTCCAGCTCAAGTAAGGAACATTCCTGAGGTTGTACAGGGTTTGCTGAGATCGAATTTTGGTCTGTTTCTCATAGGAAGCATGATCCTTATTATCTTGGGTTGTCTTCCCCATGCGCTGAGACCTCGTTCTGCACAGTGTTTGGTGGCTGGTTTGCAACGAGCGATCTCAGGTTGAAGGAAACAATTTACGAGAGTGATCCCGCCGATCATGGGGATAACGCATGAGGAGCGTTTGAAGGCTCTGGGACTTTACTCGCTCGAGTGTAGAAGGATGAGTGGGTATCTCAATGAGATCTGCCGGATAATGAAAAGCCTAGATAAAGTGGACGTGGTAAGATGTTTCCAGTAATGGGTCAGTCTAGAACCAGAGAACAAAGCCTCATAATAAAAGGACGTATCTTGAGAACGGGAATGAGGAGGAATGTTTTTAGCTGGAGGGTGGCGAATCAGTGGAAGTTATTGCCACAGACGGTTGTGGAGGATAATATATTGGATATTTAAAAGTGGAGATTGACAGATTCTTGATTAATAAATACGTCAAAGGTTAGGAGGAGAAGGCAGGAGAATGGGGTTGAGAGAGGAACAATGTAAACGAGACTAAACTAAACTAGACTAAACTGAACTAAACTAAATTGATCAGCCATGATTGAATGGCGGAGTAGACTCGATAGGTCGAATGGCCCAATTCTGCTCCCATTTTTTATGGTCTTAAGGAAATTACGTCCATGCTTCGTCTGTTATACAAAATCGAGATAGAAGCGGGTCGCACTGGATCATTGGACAGACGGACGAAACATGTTATTAGGAGTATTTTGCCATTTGCGGTAAATTGGCTTCTGTGGGGAGATCGGAAGTTTCAGAATTGTCTTCGCCAGAAGAAAGTAAAGTTAAAGGCCTGTCCCGCTTTCCCGAGTTATTCACGAATTCTCCCGCGTTTTCAAACTCGCAGAATGTTTGTAACGAGTCCGTAGGAGTCCGTGGATATATCGTAGCGGCTCGTTATGCCAGCCGTAGGTACTCGATGTTACTTTTTTACTCGTGGACATTTTTCATCATGCTGAAATAACGTCCCGACTTACCTGATGCGGTGGAACGGCTCGTTGCGCTGTTGGTCGTAAGTTCGACCCTGTCCTCGTGTGCAATCACTGCCTGGAGTTCACGTTCTCCTTGTGAGTTCGCGGGAAATCGTCCCACGGGGTATGTCGATAAAATAGGCCGAAATCAGCATGGCTTTGTGAAGGGGAGGTCTTGCTGGACAAATTTGCTGGAATTCCTTGAAGAAGTAAATAGCAGGACAACATCTGTAGATGTTGTTTACTTAGATGTTCAGAAAGCATTTGATAAGGTGCCACACGTTCGGCTACTTAGGAAGATGAGAACCCACAGCATCAAAGGGCAGATACTAGCATGGATAGCAGGTTGCCTGGATGGCAAACGCCAAAGAGTGGCAATAAAGGGGGCTTTTTTCTGATTGGCGGCCAGTGACTAGTGGAGTTCCGCAAGGGTCGGTGCTGGGGCTGCTACTATTCACGTTGTATATTAATTATTCGGACGAGGAGATTGAAGTTTCCGTGGCAAAGTTTACGGATGATACAAAATAGGTGGAGGGGCAGGTAGTGTCGAGAAAGCAGGGACTCTGCAGAAGGACTTGGGCAGGTTGGGAGAGTGGGCAGAAAAGTGGCAGATGGAATATAGTGTAGCAAAGTGTGGTGTCATGCATTTTGGTAGTAGGAATAAAAGAGTAGACTATTTCTAAATGGGGTGAGAATCCAGAAATCGAAGGTGCTAAGGGACTTGGGAGTGCTGGTGCAGGATTCCCAAATAATAAATCTGGAAGTCGTATCGGTAATAAAGAAAGTAAACTCAATGCTAACATTTATTGCAAGAGAGCGTGTAAACATAAACAGGGCTGTAATTATGAGACTCTATAAGTAGTCGATAGGTCGCATTTGGAATATTGTGAGCAATTTTTGGCGCCCTATCTGAGGAAGAATGTGCTGGTTCTGGAGAGGGTCCAGATGAACTTTACAAGAAAGATCACAGGAATGAATGGGTTAACCCAGTGCTTCTTAAACTGGTGACTGGTTCACTCAAGGGCAAATGAAATTATTTTGGGGTGAGTGAAAATAGAGGGATGAATGAAGGGTGAATGACTTAATTCATTCATATATATATCCAAGAATAAAACTGCAGTAATCAAAGCCCAAAAGGGTAGGATGGGGCTGAAGCCCAGTGTTTAGACGTTGGAATGGGTTTTTAAAATCATTCTAGTGGTATGATTTTCCAACTCCAGTGGTAATTAAACTTTTTTTTTCACTCCTAGTTTTCATTACATATTCATCAGCCACTGAAAGTAAGCATGCAGGTACAGCAGGCAGTGAAGAAAGCAAATGGCATGTTGGCCTTCATAACAAGAGGAGTTGAGTATAGGAGCAAAGAGGTCCTTCTGCAGTTGATCAGGGCCCCAGTGAGACAACATCTGAAGTATTGTGTGCATTTTTCGTCTCCAAATTTGGGGAAGGACATTCTTGCTATTGAGGGAGTGCAGCGTAGGTTCACGAGGTTAATTCCCGGGATGGCGGGACTGTCTTATGTTGACAGAATGGAGCGGCTGGGCTTGTATGCTCTGAAATTTAGAAGGATGCGAGGGAATCTTATGTAACATATAAGATTATTAAGGGTTTGGACACGCTACACGCAGGAAACATGTTCCCGATGTTGGGCCAATCAGGGCCACAGTTTAAGAATAAGGGGTAATCCATTTAGAACGGAGATGAGGAAAAACTGTTTCACACAGAGGGTTGGGAATCTGTGGGATTCTCTGTATGCTTTCAAGAGAGAGTTGGATAGAGCTCTTAAAGATAGCGGAGTCAGTGGATATGAGGAAAAGGCAGGGACAGAGTACTGAGTATGGATGATCAGCCATGATCACAATGAATGGCAGTGCTGGCTCGAAGGGCCGAAAGGCCTACGCCTGCACATATTGTCTACTGTCTATATCTTTAGGATATTCAAAAAGTTGAATAAAAGAAACACTTAAGAATTGAGTTAATTCATGTTTTTTGCTCGTGACAAAATAAATTATATATAAAATTATACACAAGGGAGAATGAGATGAAATTTACCAAAATACATAAGAAACTTTAGTCGAGGGTGAATGAAATGTGGTGATAAAGACTCAAGGGTGAATGATACTGAAATAGTTTAAGAAGCTCTGGGTTAACCTATGATGAGCGTTTGTCGGCACTGGGCCTGTACTCGCTGGAGTTTAGAAGAATCAGGAGGGACCTAATTGAAACATACAGAATAATGAAAGGTTTTGATAGAGTCGACGTGGAGAGGATGTTTCCACTCGTGGGAGAGTATAGGACTATAGATCATAGCCTCGGAATTAAATAACGTTCTTTTACGAAGGGGATAAGGAGAAATAAACATTTATCTGCCTGATTTTCTAGATTATCTTGAGGCTCCTTAAGATTGAGAAGTTACATTATTGATGGTTTTACAGGACGTTGGATCCTCATTTGTTAAATGTTAATGGCTACTAAAATACACAAATAAATCATTGTTTTGGGCAATGCTGCTCTACCTGTTTACCGCTGAAGGTTTGTTTCTTAAGTTGTAAATACTGAGTTCCTACTTTTGAGGTGCCTATATTTGAGCCGTGCAAAGATATCAGACATTTCCTCCATCGAAGCTGCTTTGAGTCTGACATGTTCGATTGGTTTCATTAGTTTTTTAATAGTTCTCAGCCGCTGAATTTGTTTAACGTATTTTCTGGTCTGGTGTGGTGCATTAATTTGGTTTAGCTTTAGACTTTTGTTAATTAGTTATAGTGTCATAATGTAATGTAACGGCCATTTCCGTTCATTCTTTATGCCGATATCACATAACCGCCTACGTTATCCCATTTTTCAAGCATTTGGTCCGTCGCCTTTGTGCTGAATAATCTGCCTAAACACTTTGTACCAGTGGTCACAGAACTCCGATAATGTCACTGCAAGATAAGTTATTTTAGAGAGCATAAATCCGTTCTTCAACGTTTCCATGACAGTGATACATGGCTAACATTTCAATCAGAAGGGAGTTAAGGCAGAACTCAGTTGCGTTGTTTATTAATTATTTGAACAATGGAAACGATCGGATTTCTCACTGCATTCTTGAGCTGATCCCTAAATCTGGATTGTGTCACCCCATACACGAATGTATTCGTGCAGCAATTTAAATTCAGAAGCAACGTTCCAGCTTGACGGAATATATATTCTGATGTATTATAATTACTGCGATCTTTACCAGTAATGGTATAATAAATGAAATAAAGAACATATACCATCCACAACAGTATGAAGTTGCCAGATAGAGCGAAGAGCAAAATTATTGATCTTTTTCTGCTCTCCATCTCAGGGTCATTGCGATTCTCTGTATTAGTTTGACCCCTTAGCACTTTACGGACGCGGCTGGACACTAAAACGTGTCTGACTGTCAGAGCGTTGAACAACAAGATTAAAGCAAATGGAAGCAAAGGCGTTAAAACCGTGTCAAACCAGTCAAAGCCCACCCAACCCGGCTCATAATAATAGCTTGGCTTGTTGGAACAGCCCCAAGGTATATTGTCGATTATTGCCCAAGGTTTCAGTGTGAAGTACCAGGGAATGCTTTTTGCAAAGAGCAGGAAGCCCAATGTTTCCAGAACTATAGCTGCCGTGTGCTCGGTGCAATATTTAAATTTTAGTTTCTGGCAACAGATGGCGACAAATCGATCAAAGGTGAAGGCGACGGTGAACCAAACAGAAGAATTTGTGCTTGCGCGACTCAGGACAAGGATGACGCTGCACACTGGGGTGATGTCCAGAAAACTCCCTGGAAAATAATAATAACTGATCCTCCAGAGAAAGACTTCAGTGATTATAGTCAATAGATCCGCTACAGCCATAGCTACCAGATAGCGTGTGGTGCACGACGAAAGGCCGCATTCACTTCGGGACAGGATCACAATTGCCACTAAATTCACTATAAAATAAATAAAATGCAACAAGTTAAAATATATAGATATTAACTGAGCAAATATCGTATCCAACCCCATACAGTATAGACTGGGTTTATCGGGAAAATGGTTAGTGGTTAACAATCTAAAATCAAACTCAAATGAGTGTTAACGGATGCTATATGAATATGGGTAAAGAACGAGATGTGAACTGCTTCCAGGCGATTGGGAAAATAACATAATGCATAATACACATTATTAGCTCTCCAGTTATCGAGTATAGATGGCTGACTTGGAATGGGGTATCAAATATATGCGAACAGATTTGGAGGATGAGAATAATTCACAGAGCAGAATAATAATAATAATAATAATAATATAAATTGTTCCCACATTTCAGCTTTTCACTTCTGAAGAGAATATGTGAAATGTGAGGCAAACTTGGAATAGAATGTTAGTCCAATAGCTAAGTGTGAATATTGTATTTGATTTCAATGAGGCTGACGAACCTTGGAATAAGCCCATGGACGGAGAGTTGTTTATAAAATTGTTGTGGTGAAATATAAAACCGACGTAAGGGCACTAACTTAGAGTATATAGAATTGAATTGGAACAATGTTGAAGAAAAAATACACGAAAAGAAAAAGATGTAATTTAGTACATGATGATTAGGTGAGGTTCTGGAGGATTGAGTGAAATTAGGATGTACCTTGCATCAGGTACAGCATAGTAGCTTCTTATCGAGTCCACATCACAAGATTAGAAATTGTTCAGCCAGAGCGGAACAAACCTCGGCAACTGCATACAATGGCGTATTGTGCTTCTTGTGCGTGGTGGTGGAAAGATTGGTGGAAACAAGGCCACGACGTGAACGCTCTTTTCTTGACCCCAGCATAGTAGCTAAACTGCATGGAAAGCGAGGTTGAAGTGAAATATTGAATAAGCACGAGCAGTGCACGCGGGGAGGGTAAAACGGGTCTGCCACTCACAAGAGCAAGTCGACAAAATGCATCAGGTTTGAGGGAGAACTTTCATGACATGAGATATACAATTCTATATGAGCATTGCTTCAGGACCACGATAGAGAAAGCTGAATGTAAGTTGAATTGTGAATTTAAATAATGGACTGGAGGTAGCCATGGGTGGGGTTAGCATCGTCCAAATAATGAAGTCAAATTATCATCTTGTTAGAACTAGAATGAATGAAGTGGAGCGACAAAGTTGATCTTTACCATAATGCATGCAGTATGGTAATAAGATGTAGATTGGCGTAAGGGACATGATAATAATGCAGTTCAGGGCTCAAATCTAAATTGAAGGGCATCATTGTGGGGTATTGTGATAATGGCCCCAAAAAATAAGTGCATAGAAACATAGAAAATAGGTGCAGGAGGAGGCCATTCGGCCCTTCGAGCCAGCACCGCCATTCATTGTGATCATGGCTGATCGTCACCAATCAGTAACCAGTGCCTGCCTTCTCCCCATATCCCTTGACTCCATTAGCCCCTAGAGCTCTATCTAACTCTCTCTTAAATCCATGCAGTGATTTGGCCTCCACTGCCCTCTGTGGCAGGAAATTCCACAAATTCACAACTCTCTGTGTGAAAACGTTTTTTTCTCACCTCAGTCTCAAATGACCTCCCCTTTATTCTAAGACTGTGGCCCCTGGTTCTGGACTCGCCTAACATTGGGAACATTTTTCCTGCATCTAGCTTGTCCAGTCCTTTTATAATTTAATATGTTTCTATAAGATCCGCCTCATCCTTCTAAACTCCAGTGAATACAAGCCTAGTCTTTTCAATCTTTCCTCATATGACAGTCCCGCCATCCTAGGGATCAATCTTGTGAACCTACGCTGCACTTTCTCAATCACAACTCCTCAAATTAGGAGACCAAAACTGTACGCAATACTCCAGATGTGGTCTTACCAGAGCCCTATACAACTGCAGAAGAACCTCTCTACTCCTATACTGAAATCCTCTTGTTATGAAGGCCAACATTCAGTAGCTTTCTTCATTGCCTGCTGTACCTGCACGCCAACTTTCAGTGACCTGTGTACAAGGACACCCAGATCTCGCTGTACCCCCCCTTACCAAACCTAACCCCATTGAGATAATAATCTGCCCCCTTGTTTTTGCCACCAAAGTGGATAACCTCACATTTATCTATATTATATTGAATCTGCCACGCATCTGCCCACTCACTCAACCTGTCCAGGTCACCTCAAGGCTGCGTGCTCAGTCCCCTGCTGGACTCACTCTATACTCATGACTGCGTAGCCGGACATAGTGCGAACTCCATCATCAAGTTCGCTGATGACACCACTGTTGTGGGACGTATCACTGATGGGGATGAGTCAGAGTATAGAAGAGAGATCGAGCAACTGTCCATATGGTGCCAGCACAACAACCTGGCCCTCAACACCAGCAAAACCAAGGAACTGATTGTGGACTTTGGAACGAGTAAGATGGGGACCCACAGTCCCGTTTATATCAACGGGTCGGTGGTTGAAAGGGTCAAGAGCTTCAAATTCCTGGGCGTGCATATCTCTGAAGATCTTTCCTGGTCCGAGAACAATGATGCCATTATTAAGAAAGCACATCAGCGCCTCTACTTCCTGAGAAGATTACGGAGAGTCGGTTTGTCAAGGAGGACTCTCTCTAACTTCTACAGGTGCACAGTAGAGAGCATGCTGACCGGTTGCATCGTGGCTTGGTTCGGCAACTTGAGTGCCCTGGAGAGGAAAAGACTACAAAAAGTAGTAAACACTGCCCAGTCCATCATCGGCTCTGACCTCCCTTCCATCGAGGGGATCTACCACAGTCGCTGCCTCAAAAAGGCTGGCAGTATCATCAAGGACCCACACCATCCTGGCCACACACTCATCTCCCTACTACCTTCAGGTAGAAGGTACAGGAGCCTGAAGACTGCAACGACCAGGTTCAGGAACAGCTACTTCCCCACAGCCATCAGGCTATTAAACCTGGCTCGGACATAACACTGAACTTTACTAGCCAATACTGTTATTTGCACTTTATCAGTATATTGACCATTGTGTATATATTTATAGAATGCCTTGTAGTAAATGCCTACTATGTTCTGTTGTGCTCAAGCAAAGCAAGAATTTCATTGTCCTACCAGGGACACATGACAATAAACTCACTTGACTTGACCCTGCAACTTCCTAACATCCTCTTCACAGTTCACACTCCCACCCAGCTTTGTGTCATCCGCAAACTTGCTAGTGTTGCTCCTACTTTCCTCTTCCGAATCATTAATATATATATGGTAAACAGTTGCGGCCCCAACACCGAGCCCTTCGGCACTCCACTCGCCATGCCTGCCATTCTGAATAGTACCCGTTCACTCCTACTCTTTGCTTCCTGTCTGTCAACCAATTTTCTATCCACGTCAACACCCTACCCCCAATACCTCTAATTTTAGTCACCAGTCTCCCGTGCAGGACGTTACCAAAGGCCTTATCGAAGGTCTAGATACACTACATCCACTGGCTCCCCTTCATCCATTTTACTTGTCACATCCTCAAAAATTCCAGAAGATTAGTCAAGCAAGATTTTCCTTCCATAAATCCATGCTGACTTGGACTAATCCTTTTACTGCTATCCAAATGCCCCATTATTACACCTTTAATAATTGACCCCAGCATCTTTCCCACCACCGAAGTCAGGCTAACTGGTCTGTAATTCCCCGTTTTCTCTCTCGCTTCTTTCTTGAAAAATGGGATAACATTAGCTATCCTCCAATCCACAGGAACTGATCCTGAATCTATTGAACATTGAAAAATGATCACCAATGCGTCCACTATTTCTAGAGCCACCTCCCTGAGGACCCTGGGATGCAGTCAATCAGACGCAGGGGATTTATCATCCTTCAGTCCCATTAGCCTACCCAATACTATTTCTCGCCTAATGAAAATTTCTTTCAGTTCCTCGACCCCCTTAGATCCTCTGTTCTCCAGTACTTCTGGGAGATTGTTTGTGTCTTCCTTAGTGAAGACAGATCCGAAGTACCTGTTGAACTCTTCTGCCATTTCCTTGTTCCCCATAATAATTTCTCCCGTGTCTGCCTTCAAGGGACCCACATTTGACTTTGCTATTCTTTTTCCCTTAACATATCTAAAGAAGCTTTTACTGTCCTTCTTTACATTCCTGGTCAGTTTCCCCTCGTACTTCATTTTTTAGCCCATATTGCTCGTTTTGTTTCCTTCTGTTGTCCTATGAAAGTTTCCCAATCCTCTGGCTTCCGGCTACTCTTTGCTATGTTATACATCTTTTCTTTTAGTTTTATTCTATCCCTAACTTCTCTTGTCAGGCACGGTTGCCTCCTACTCCCCTTAGAATCTTTCTTCCTTTTTGGAATGAAATGATCCTGCATCTTCCGGATTATGCCCAGAAATTCCTGCCATTGCTGTTCCACTGTCATTCCTGCTAGTATCCCTTTCCAGTCTATCTTGGCCAGCTCCTCTCTCATGCCTTCGTGATCCCCTTTGTTCAACTGCATCACTGCCACTTCCGATTTAACCTTCTCCTTCTCAAATTGCAGATTAAAACTAATCATATTATGATCAATACCTCCAAGCGGTTCCTTTACCTCCAGTTCTCTTATCAAATTTGGTTCATTGGACAACACTAAATCCAGAATTGCCTTTTCTCTGGTCGGCTCCATTACGAGCTGCTCCAAGAATCCATCTCGGAGGCACTCTACAAACTCTCTTTCTTGGGGTCCTGAACCAACCTGATTTTCCCAGTCTACCTGCATATAGAAATTCCCCATCACCACAGTGGCATTACCTTTGTTACATGCCTTTTTAAACTCCCGCTGCAACTTACACCCTACATCCGGGCTACTATTTGGGGGTCTGTAGATAACACCAATTAGTGTCTTCTTGCCTTTGCAATTCCTCAACTCAATGCACTGTGAATCTACCTCGTCAGTCCCTATGTCTTCCCATGCAAGGGACTGAATTCCATTCCTCACCAGAAGAGCTACCCCCTCCTCTGCCCACCTGCCTGCCTTTCTATAGGATGTATAACCCTGAATATGAAGTTCCCATATCCTATCCTCCTGCAGCCACGTCTCGGTATGATTACCAAAATAAATGGAAGGGTGTCATCGAAAAATTGATCTAATTGGTATCTAAATCCTGTGATCAGATCAAAGCTTTGCAATTAAGGTACAGTGAAACTCGAATTACCATACAGCCAGACTAAAAAAAGCAACATGACACACAACTGCATAAAAGTTAATATAAACATCCACCACAGCGGATTCCCCACATACCTCATTGTGATGGAAGGCAATGAAGTCTAGCTTCTTCCTCTTTATTCTCCCGCGGTCGGGGCAGTGGAACCATCCGCAGTGTGGGCGATCGAAGCTCCCGCAGCTGGCGATCGAAGCTCCCACGTCGGGGCGATCGAAGCTCAGCGGCGGGGCGGTCGAAACATGCGGACTGGAGCTCCCGAAGACAGTCCCTAAACAGGCACCGCGAGCTCCACGATGTTAAAGTCCGCAGGCTCCCGCGATTGGAGCCCCGAGATCGATCTCCGACAGGGATCGCCTGCTCCACGATGTTAGGCCGCAGTGGGGACGGAGATACGATACGAAAAAAAATCGCATCTCCGTCGAGGTAAGAGATTCTCCGCCCCACTTACCCCCCCCCCCACACCCCCACACGCACACAGACACACATAAAACAAGCTAAAGTACACTAAAACATACATTTCACACATACTATAAAACAACAAAAAGGAAAGGACGAGACAGACTGTTGGCGAGGCAGCCATTGCGGGCGCCACCCGGTGAAGGATGCACTTGCAGTGTACAGTTAAACAACTAACGGGAATGTTCATTGTTGATTTCCCATGAGGGGGCCTCATCACGCAAGCCAGTATCCACCGAATTCGCCTTTTTCAATTTAACGTCTAAATGGATGATGCAAACTGCCGCAGTACATAATCTTCCCATTACCTTTAAAATTCAATTGCATCAATATCGACGAAGGCCACAGCATAATTGGATTGAATTGTTGCTTTGGGAGTAATTGGCACTAATACTCGGAACCATATAGTGAAAAGCAGCTCGTTTTCTTTGCACTCCATCAACCATATTGAAAGTACAATGTGGCCACAGACCATCTACAAAATGCAGTAAAATTACTCATCTGTGCTATCCCGAAAGCCCGCTCCAGTTATATGACTGCTATCATAAGTGTCGCAGTGGAAGGCAGCCCGGAAACAGTCTCTTCAGCCCACTTCATCTTGTCCACCCTGGTGCGTTCCTGAGCCGATCCCATTTGCCTCCCTTTAGCCCATAGCCTCTAAAAATTTCCGATTCGTTTACCTGTCTAAATGTCAATGAAACATTGTAATTGCCTCTGCCACATCCAATCGTAGCTTTCCGCATATACCTCACACAATCTGTCTGCAAAACCCGCTTACCCGATCCTTTATAAATATTTAATATTTTACGTTAAAAAAAGGTATGTCTTTTCGTTTTAAACTCCACTAACCTGCGGAAGATTACGACCACTTCCCATATCAATTCCCATCATTATTCTATGTTTCATTGAAGTCATTTCTCAGCTTCGTACGCTGCAGCGCAATCGGTCTTGCCTATCTACCCCCTCCTTAAAACACAAGTCGCCCAGTCTTTGAAACCTTTCTCCACCCTTTCCAACAATTAATCTTTTTACCATAGCAAGGCGATGATAATTGCGCAAAATACTACGTGCGGTCTCACACCATCTGGCACAGTTGCACCATGACGTTTCAACGCGTGTGCTCCATGACCCAACCAATGAATGAGTAAAGGATGAACACGTATATAAAACAGCTTATTTCCCTCCGAGTCTTGCATCATCTTGCCTTCGGAATATATCACAAATCTTTCACGTTGAGGAGTCGGTCTGGAAAGTCACTGCCCAACAGAACCGATAAACATCTGTACCAGAACATGACAGCAAATTAAACCAATCTCCGCAGTGAACACGTGACCATTCCACCCCTGCGGATCCACGTGCGTATCCAATAGCCTTTTCAATTCCACTATTGTGTCTGCCTGCACCACCACCCCTCGCAGCACGTCACTATCACCCACCATGTTTTGTGTAAAAAACGTGCCCCGCACACCTCCCTTCACCATTGCCCTCTCATATTAAACATATGCCCACTAGTCTTTGACATTTCCATCCTTGGAAAAATATTCTTCCAATCTACCCTATCCATGCCTTCCGTAATTTATATACATCCGTCAGGTCTCTCCTCGGCCACCGACGCTCCAAAGAAAACAACCCAAGTTTGTATAACCTCTCCTTATAGCTAATTATCTCGAACCACGGAGCATTCTGAAAAATATCTTCTGCACTATCTGCAATGCCTCTACATTCTGACCAGAACGGCACACAATCCTCTAAATGCAATCGACCTAATGTCCTAGCAAACTGCGACGTGAAATTCTGACACTTATCCTCAATATTCCGACCGGTGAAGGCAAGAATGTTATACGCCTTCTTTACCCTATATCTACTTGAGTTTCGTCTTTCAGGAGATGTGAACGTGCACAGTAAGACCTCCCTGTGCATCAATGTTATTGAGCCTTGCGATTAACCACACGCTTTCCGTTACATTCGACCTCCCGATAGCACATACATTCTCGCATTAAATTCCATCTGCCATTCCATGCCCATTTCTGCAGGTGATCTACATCTCACTGTATACTTTGACAACCTTCGACCCTGTAAGCAAAGTCACTGATTTGGTGTCATCTGTAAATCAAGCCTTCCACATATTCGTTTATGTAAATCACAATCAACAGACGGTGGCGTCAGCTGATAGACAGACCACTTACGGTCGAACCCTCGTCAGTGGTTACGAGGGCTGTCACGTGACGTCATGGGTTAAGGGGAGTATCCGGCTACATAAGCACATCTCACCTTGAGATCATCCCAGTCGACAGGTAGCTGAGCTCGACACGACACCCTCTCTCTGCTAGAGCAGCACTGACAATCATGTTAGTGGACCAAACTTGCATGTAACACCTGAATGAAGCAACTGTTTATTCACCACGTTGGTGCCGCTATAAGACGTCCAAGCGCAGAACCCTGGGCAAATCCATTGGTCGCAGATCTTCAGCCAGAATAACATCCCTCCCCCACAAACTCTATCTTCCATGAGTAAAATACAAAACGACCAAATTACTGTGGTTCTCATGCATCTTAATCTTCTGGATCTACCTACCGTGAGGGACCATATCAAAAACTTTACAAAATCGACTGCCCTACCCCTATCCATCACTCTTGTCCACATATGACGTGATCAGAACAAACATGACGGAAGAAGTGGATCCCGCTGCCTTAGTATTCATATAAGAGTATCTTAGAGAAATCAAACGCAAGGGAGGCAGTTCAACTACATAAATATTTTGCGGAACACCTCCTCTCCATTGCACATTTAACATTTCTTCATTTTGTCACTAAGGGCAGAGCTAATAACATCGCTCACATAGAGGTTCAGTTTATTGCACTCGAGCTGCAATCTGACCAGGCAGTTGAACTTCTGTATTGTTCGAAACAGCATAATGAGAGTTAGGCGAAGAATACCTCATCATCTTTCGTGTCATATATCAAGCTTCATGATACAACATCGAAAGCGACATGATCATACAATCGACAAACGAGATAGCAGACGCTGGAATATCGAGTAAAACATGCTTCTGGAGGAACATAGTAGCATCCGGAGATGCAAACGGGTTGCCGGCCCTTCCGTTGGCATCAGAGTTGCTAGTCTATAGAGAAGATGGTACAGCGTGGTGAGAGGGATGGCTGAGACAGGGGATGATAGCTTGAAGTAGGTGAGATGCCAAATTATGGACAGATATATCCACTTGGGGTGGGGAGGGTGTTATGGAGAGCGAGGGTGTTGAATGGCATGTGAAAACAGTTAAGGAAAACTAGTTAGATTGACTAAATTGGAGACGTGGAAGGGAAGGTATAGTCAGAAACGGGAAGTCGATATGTTGACCGAAGTACTGGATGGACAGTTGGAGCAGGATGTTGGAGGATGGGGGAGGGGGCTGAGTTTAGAGACAGAGACTGGTGAGTGATAGTTCAAAACACCCAAGGAAACATAATCGGGCATGTCTAGTCGCGTCGGGGAAGAAAAAGAGGGGAATAAGGGCAGACAATGGAACAAGATGTGCAACTAGATGGGAGACGTATGATGGGAAGGTATGTTTCCGTGATGAAAAATAACGAGGGCAGGGATCGCTGTTTGCTTAAGCACAGAGAACGTGAGCCGAGAGGAATGGGAAGGCAACATATCTAACCGTCCATCGACCATGCCCAGCGTTCCATATACCCCATCATTCCAGATATGCATGTCGTATTTTCAACATTTGTTTATATTGCACCTTCTGTTTTTCTCCCCCCAATCAAATGTCGGTCATTGCTTTACTTCAGTCACCTTTTTTATTAACAGTTCTACTTATTTACTAATGGGGTAAACCAGTTAGCCACGATGTCTGCAACTAGTCCCATTCAATCTTCAATATTCTCCAGGGCAATATTTTCATAGACATTACCTTTAATTCCACCCACCTTTCCCTCTCTTTTCTGTAGATTAAAACGTTTTCAACAAACGTAGAACAATAAATTATATTTCTCTCTGCTTAGATAGTTTCTCTGTGCGCATTGATGATTTCGGTTTGTTTTAAATTTTCAAATTTCAAACTACGAATGCATCTGAATTTTAGATTGTTCCCTATGACACACAACCAAGGGTATCACGCATTCCAGTTGTCTGGAATTCGCGAATATTCAGATATACACATATTCTTTATTAACAGATAACAGGACCGCGTGTAACTGATTGGTACAATACTGCAGTGACAAACACTGTCAGCTACTCAGTTCGCGGTCTGTTTCAGGCATCCGTGTTTTTCACAAACGGAACTAAGATCATCGAGAATTCACGAAGCCTGTCAGCTACAATCAGCACAGCGAGTTCAAGAGTTAATTTGGGATATTCAATTTGAAACAATCAAATCCATTATGTCTCTCGGTCTATATAGATCGTCATGTACGTTTTTTTTGTCACGGAGAAAAAAAAACCATATGAATCCCAAATTATAGTCACTTACCAGGAACACCAATAATGGCAAGCATCAAGTAATATATTTTCTTGACACCATTGAATATTTCCAGCATGATCTGCTTAAAATGATGTGTTCCTTGAAGGCGGTGTTTCTGGGCGAAAGTCCTCCATGACGCAAGGTTAGAACAATTATTTTATAGCCCGCAAGATCTCCATTGGGTATTACAACACTTTTCAAAATCTATTTATAGATTTTAAGCAAACCGATTTCGACAGCAGATGACATGATTAAAATACATAGTTCTGAGACAGAGTTGGAAGGTCCAAAATTGCATAACTCTGATCACATTATTTACTGAAAACTAAAAGCAGCATTAATTTCGTGACGTGAGGTTTTTAGTTTCCGCACCATCATATCTCTTTCTTGATCCTGTACACTTCGATGATGGCTTCACGCGCTTGTGCCTGTTATATGATTGAATTTCAGATAGACACGTTTTCATCCATGTTAGGCGCTATACTATGGAAAACGGCTCTACTCATTGCTTGACTTTATTGTTTGACTGTAATTAAGAAATAAAAATAAAAGGCGGGCAATTTGCGTCTCGGGGATTAGAGATTTGATTATAAAATAGGCTCTGTCTTACAAATAGATAGAGACAATCGAAATGATGGAGTTTCTTAAGAACGGAGTAAAACATAAGAAAGCATTACCACTGAAACCAATTCTTCTCTGCCAAAATGGTAAACCTCAAATAATATCCGTAAATGAGTGCGTCGGAATATTAATACCAATTTAGTTTGCCGCATCGCGGTATAATCCTCTAAATTGCCGTTTTACGTGAATTGAATGCGTCTGTGATTTAAAAAAAAAATCCCGATCGGTGTATAGCCCCTATTATTGGCGGTCAAAGCACCGCGTTCTTCCAAAGTCTTCCTTCTGAGCTTTCGATTCCCATTATCTTATAATTCTGTCTCCTAGTTTTCTACCCTATCGGTGTCAGCCTACCCAAAGCTATCTCTTCTTACCTCTCTCGATGATAAGGGAGCCTATTGGGGGATTTTCCGAGGATGTTGAAGTCTTCGCCCTGCCGTGAGGCCCATCTTGGTTCATCAATTTTACGCTCCAACAAAGCCTTAATGTTTTTCCCGATACAGAAGCAAAAAAAGACCGTTGTTGTTTTTGTTTTATCTTAATGTTCTTGTCGTAAATATTACTAACGATCTGTCCTGGACCAACCTCATTGAGCTGAAATTGAGGAAATTCGGCATGTCTCCAATTCTTAGACTATCACGGAAAGCAATGGATTCCACCTACACTTAATTTAGGTTAGTTTATTGTCACATGTACCGAGATCGCTTGCTATCCAGTCATCAAACTACATGATTACAATTAAGTCGCCCACGGCGCTCAGTTACAGGATAAAGGGAATAACGTTTAGTGGAAGTTACAATTCAGGAAAGGTCAGATTAAAGACAGTGCGATTGTTTTCATTGAGGTAGATGGTTGCTCAGGACCCTTGTTTAGCCTGCATTTGTGGTATTGAATTGAATTATACGGCTCGTTTAACTGAAGGGTGTGATGGTTTTAGGGAAATGCGGAAGAGGTTCGGAAGGATGTTCCCTGGACATGGGAGTATTAACAATCAAGAGAGATTGGAAATAAACGAGTTATTTTCCCTGGAGCGAATTGACGATCTGGTAGACATTTGTTAAATTATGAGAGCCGTAGAAAAGGTAGATAGGATGAACCTGATTTGTAACTATAGTGTCAAGCGTCATGTAGAAAGAACATTATAATGCACCCGCTAACAGGAATCAATTCCATTTATTGAAAAAGTCAAATGGATTGTGACCATTTGCAAGCAGATGGGATTCGTTCATTGCAGCTTCAGTCGGCACAGATTTTCAGGACTAAAGTGCTGATACCCGTGCTATTATATTCTATGGTGTATGTTCTGCACAAGAGAACAAACCGACTGTCCACTGTTCAGCCATAACCGCGGCCTTCTTGCGCTTCAGAGATATGTCAATCAACCACAGCCTCGTCACGACGCAGGGAAGTACTAACAAACATGTTTTTACAATTTCGTTCAGATCTAGTGAAAGTTGAAGACATTCAACGTAACCCCCCCCCCCCTAATAGGGAAACACTGGCAGCAAGCCACTGATCATGGTACAATTTCTCCAGAAAATAAGTTGGATTTTCCGAAACCCAAACGCAAGATTACAGAATTTCTGCAATTTTTAAAGCAGTTCCCAACATCTTGATCTAATTACGTGACCGGCCACAAAGGGTCCGAATGTATGTATCAGGTTTACGTTCGGCGTGTTTGGATCAGCCCATGTTGGGTAGGTATTAATTTAATACTATGTCACTTGTACACAACAGGTTTCTCAAACAACAGTAACATGTGTTACAATAAATGTAATTTTCCGGCAATCCAGGAACAAATCTCTATTATACTATACCACTCTTCCCTTTGTTCTCAACATTCTAAATGTCTGTATCAGCCAGGGTTGTGTTGGCTTTCTTTTAATCTTCTTAATTTGTATCTTCTTCCAAACGCTTGGCCACAGCCTTCACATTTTCACACATGCTACTCACATTTACTCCCCCGACTGGATACATATCTTCCCGTCGCATTTCAACCTATATTTCTCGTTATTAACCTTTTAAAAATAGCTTCAAAATATTAACGTTTTCAACGTTCTAATTTTGAAGAAATGCCCATTGACGTCACAATACATTCACACGCTCCGGGCGCGAGGGGGCACTCCAGCATTCCAACCCGCCCGGCCCAGCTGGGATCCCTCGCCCTCTCCATCTCTACCCTCCCCCCCCCACTCTACCCCACTCTCTCTAACCTCCTCGCTCTCTGCCCCTCTCTACCCCCCCCCCCCCCAGCACTCCAACCCGCTCGGCCCCGCTGGGACCCGTTCGGCCCCGCACGCTCGGGTCCGCGCACACAAGGAGGGCTCCAAGCACTAGATTCGGGACGAGGGGCCCATCGTGGAGAGTTACGTCTGCTTCATTACCGTGACTCCTATGGCTCCAAAGGGGAATTTGAAAGGTTTGCGGCGGTGGTGAACAAGGACATGAGTGCCAATTTCACCCGGCTGGTGGCCTCTGTTGAGCGGCCCAGCCCTTTGAGAAGGACCGATTCCACCTCCCTCGACCTGCTCACCTTCGCTGGCAGCGGCATCCCAGCCGGCATCAATATCCCCAACTACGTCGACATCCGTCAGATGGTAGGGTTTAAAAACGTCTCGCTCGGTAATGTGCTGGCAGTGGCCTGCCCTCTCTCTGTCTCTGGCCTCTCTCTGTCCCTGCCCTCTGTCTCTGCCCTCTATCTCTCTGCCCCCTCTCTCTCTCTGCCCTATGCCTCTCTCTCTGCCTCTGTACCTCTCTCTCTGCCTCTCTCTACCTCTCTGCACTCTCTCTGGTCTCTCTCAGCCTGTCTGGCTCCTTTGCCCTCTTTCTGCCCTCTCTCCCTCTCTGCCCTCTCTGGCTCTCTCTCTACCCTTCTCTGCCCCTCATTGCCTGGGCGACGCATATTAATCAAGTGTCTAACAATGCAAATATAACTCTCGGCCTTCTCAAGATAATTTTTCACGCATGTAGTACATCCGTCAAAGAGAATGCCTACACGTCCTTGTTCCGGCACAAATTGGAGTATTGTGGAGCCGTATGGGATCCTTTCAACAGCCACAACACGATCACCCTGGAGAAAGTACAACGCCGAGCAGCCCGCTTTTTATGTAATGACTACAAGCTCAAACCAAGCGTGAATAATATGCTGACTTCTCTCGGATGGGATACCCTAGAGCTCCGCAGAATCAAGCTAAGACTTTTTGCAATTTACAAGGAGATTCACAAAATCACGCCATCAAATCTCCCGTCATCCCAGAGCACCAACTACCATGAAACAAGACAAAATAACGGTCCCTACATCATGAACTCGCTAAATTTCAATAAACTTTGGTACCAATATTCCCTTTACCGAAGGACGATAAGAGAATGGAATATGTTACCACTCAACGCACGTGCTGCTCCCGATGTTAATTCATTTAAAAAGGGGATTGAGCAACTGGATCTCCTCAACTTGGTCAAAAAGTGCCACTTCAAAATGTAATCGCTACTCTACTCACTCCGACCCAAAGATCCTAGAGCAAGCTTACTATAGGATCTTTGCTCCGACCTGCGCGAGATAACCACTGATGAGGTGCTTGCGCAGTAATCAACCAGATCCAGAACCAGAAGCCTCTCTGCCTCTCTCTGCCTCTCTCTGCCTCTCTCTCCGCCTCTCTCTGCCTCTCCCTGTGCCTCTCTCTGCCTCTCTCTCTGCCTCTCTCTCTGCCGCTCTCTGCCTCTCTGTGCCTCTCTCCGTCTCTCTCTCTCTCTGCCTCTCTCTGCCTCTCTTCCTCTCTGCTTCTCTCCCTCTCTCTGCCTCGCTCTCTTTCTCCGCCCTCTTTCTCCGTCCTCTCTCCCTCTGCCCTCTCTGTCTTTGCCTTCTAGGTCTCTGCCCTCTCTCTGTCTCTGCCCTCTCTCTGTCTCTGCCCTCTCTCTGTCTCTGCCCTTTCCGTATCTCTGCCCTCTCTCTGTCTCTGCCCTCTCTCTCTACCCCTCTCTGTCCTCTCTGCCTCTCTCTATCTTCTGCCTCTCTCTCTCTGCCCTCTCTGCCTCTCTCTCTGCCTCTTTGCCCTCTCTCTGCCTCTCTGCCTCTCTGCCTCTGCCCCTCTCTCTGAACTCTCCCTCTCTGCCCTCTCTCTGCCCTCTCTCTGCCCCCCTCTCTCTCTGCCCTCACTGCCTGTCGTTCTGCCCTCTCTGCCTCTCTCTCTGCCCTCTGCCTCTCTACCTCTGCCTCTGCTCTCTCTGCTCTCCCTCTCTCTGCCATCTCTTTCTCTGGCCTATCTCTGCCTCTCTGCCCTCTCTGCCCTCTCTCTCCCTCTGCCCTCTCTGCCTCTCTCTCTGCCCTTCTCTGTCTCTCTCTCTTTCTCTGTCTCTCTCTCTGCCTCTCTTTGCCTCTGCCCTCTCTCTCTATCTGCCCACTCTGCCCCCCCTCTCTCTGCCCTCTCTGCCTCTCTCTCTTCCTCTCTCTGCCTCTTTGCCCTCTTTCTGCCTCTCTGGCTCTGCCCCTCTCGCTGCCCTCTTTCGTTCTCTGCCCCCTCTCTGCCCTCTCTGCCCTCTCTGCCTCTCTCTTTCTGCCCTCTCTGCCTTTCCCTCTGCCCTCTGCCTCTCTGCCTCTGCCTCTCTGCTCTCTCTGCTCTCTCTCTCTCTGCCATCTCTTTCTCTGGCCTCTCTGCCTCTCTGCCTCTCTGCCCTCTCTGCCCTCTCTCCCTCTCTGCCCTCTCTGCCTCTCTCTCTGCCCTTCTCTGCCTCTCTCTGCCTTTCTCGCGGCCTCTCTCTGCCTTTGTCTCTCTGCCTCTCTCTCTGCCTCGCTCTGCCTCTCTCTGTCTTTTGCTCTCTCTCTGCCTCTCTGTCTCTCTCAATTTTTAATTCAATTTCAATTTAAAAAACTTTATTGGCATGCTAAAATACATCGTTATATTGCCAAGTATTAAACATGACATACATATTTAAAATGCACAATTATAAATACAAGTATACAGTGCATGGATAGATATGTCCCTGTACATAAACTCGCAATAGACCTATAGCCCTTTATTGATTGCTACACGTTCTTGCAGCTGTAAGCAGTACAACAGAGTAGCAAATTTAGCAATTCAATATTAATTTCTTAGTGTCAGTTAATGTCACTTAGTGTGTGCGTGCATATTGGTCATTCGCCGTCTCTCAGGTTATGGCATGCTGTTACGTATTGTGCACCAAGTGCCGTATTTCTTTCACGGAGGATTATTCTTAGTTTTGATGTATCATGTAGTTCTTTAAAATCAGGGGTTGCCAGACTGAGTTTGTCAAAGTATGTTTTCCTTGTTTTGTCAAAAAAATTGCAATTGAGGAGGAAGTGCGCCTCTGTTTCAACCTCATCTGTCAAACAATGGCCGCATATTCTATTTTCTCTTGGTTGCCAGAATCGTTTCTGTCTTCTTTTTTCAACTGCCAAATAGTGGTCACTTAACCTGTATTTGGTGAGGATCTGTCTCTGCTTTATGTCTCTAACAGTTGAGAGATAGTCTGCCAATTTATAATGTCTTTTTAGGGCACGGTAACATTCTAATCTGCTTTGGCTTTTGGTTTCTTTATCCCAATGTTCCAAACACGTTTCTTTACAATGTTTGATAATTTGGTTCACTCTAACTGGTGATTGGGGATCAGTATTGATCTGAGGCTGGTCAGGGTTCAACTGGATAGGTTTTAACTGAATAGGGGTAATTAGTCTCAGTACTAACTGACACAGGGAACTCTTTTCTGGCTCCCCTCTTGTGTTTTAAGGGCTTTAAACTGGAGGGTATCTGGGGGGCTAGATTTAAGGTGATTCCAAAAATGTAGTGCTCTTTTCTGGATATTTATTCGCTCTCTCTGCCTCTCTCTGCTTCTCTCTCTCTGCCTCTCTCTCTGCCCTCTGCCTCTCTGCCTCTGTGCTCTCTCTGTCTCTCTCTCTGCCATCTCTCTCTCTGGCCTCTCTGCCTCTCTGCCTCTCTGCCCTCTCTGCCCTCTCTCCCTCTCTGCCCTCTCTGCCTCTCTCTCTGCCCTTCTCTGCCTCTCTCTGCCTTTCTCGCTACCTCTCTCTGCCTTTGTCTCTCTGCCTCTCTCTCTGCCTCTCTCTGTCTTTCGCGCTCTCTCTGCCTCTCTGTCTCTCTCAAATTTTAATTCAATTTCAATTTAAAAATCTTTATTGGCATGCTAAAATAGATCGTTATAATCCCAAGTATTAAACATGACATACATATTTAAAATGCACAAATATAAATACAAGTATACAGTGCATGGATAGATATGTCCCTGTACATAAACTCGCAATAGACCTATAGCCCTTTATTGATTGCTACACGTTCTTGCAGCTGTAAGCAGTACAACAGAGTAGCAAGTTTAGCAATTCGATATTAATTTCTTAGTGTCAGTTAATGTCACTTAGTGTGTGCGTGCATATTGGTCATTCGCTGTCTCTCAGGTTATGGCATGCTGTTACTTATTGTGCACCAAGTGCCGTATTTCCTTCACCGAGGATTATTCTTAGTTTTGATGTATCATGTAGTTCTTTAAAATCAGGGGTTGCCAGACTGAGTTTGTCAAAGTATGTTTTCCTTGTTTTGTCAAAAAAAATTGCAATTTAGGAGGAAGTGCGCCTCTGTTTCAACCTCATCTGTCAAACAATGGCCGCATATTATATTTTCTCTTGGTTGCCAGAATCGTTTCTGTCTTCTTTTTTCAACTGCCAAATAGTGGTCACTTAACCTGTATTTGGTGAGGGTCTGTCTCTGCTTTATGTCTCTAACAGTTGAGAGATAGTCTGCCAATTTATAATGTCTTTTTAGGGCACGGTAACATTCTAATCTGCTTTGGCTTTTGGTTTCTTTATCCCAATGTTCCAAACACGTTTCTTTACATTGTTTGATAATTTGGTTCACTCTAACTGGTGATTGGGGATCAGTATTGATCTGAGGCTGGTCAGGGTTTAACTGGAAAGGTTTTAACTGAATAGGGGTAATTAGTCTCAGTACTAACTGACACAGGGAACTCTTTTCTGGGCTCCCCTCTTGTGTTTTAAGGGCTTTAAACTGGAGGGTATCTGGGGGGCTAGATTTAAGGTGATTCCAAAAATGTAGTGCTCTTTTCTGGATATTTATTCGCTCTCTCTGCCTCTCTCTGCTTCTCTCTCTCTGCCTCTCTCTCTGCCCTCTGCCTCTCTGCCTCTGTGCTCTCTCTGTCTCTCTCTCTGCCATCTCTCTCTCTGGCCTCTCTGCCTCTCTGCCTCTCTGCCCTCTCTGCCCTCTCTCCCTCTCTGCCCTCTCTGCCTCTCTCTCTGCCCTTCTCTGCCTCTCTCTGCCTTTCTCGCTACCTCTCTCTGCCTTTGTCTCTCTGCCGCTCTCTCTGCCTCTCTCTGCCTCTCTCTGTCTTTCGCGCTCTCTCTGCCTCTCTGTCTCTCTCAATTTTTAATTCAATTTCAATTTAAAAATCTTTATTGGCATGCTAAAATACATCGTTATAATCCCAAGTATTAAACATGACATACATATTTAAAATGCACAAATATAAATACAAGTATACAGTGCATGGATAGATATGTCCCTGTACATAAACTCGCAATAGACCTATAGCCCTTTATTGATTGCTACACGTTCTTGCAGCTGTAAGCAGTACAACAGAGTAGCAAGTTTAGCAATTCAATATTAATTTATTAGTGTCAGTTAATGTCACTTAGTGTGTGCGTGCATATTGGTCATTCGCCGTCTCTCAGGTTATGGCATGCTGTGACGTATTGTGCACCAAGTGCCGTATTTCCTTCACCGAGGATTATTCTTAGTTTTGATGTATCATGTAGTTCTTTAAAATCAGGGGTTGCCAGACTGAGTTTGTCAAAGTATGTTTTCCTTGTTTTGTCAAAAAAATTGCAATTTAGGAGGAAGTGCGCCTCTATTTCAACCTCATCTGTCAAACAATGGCCGCATATTCTATTTTCTCTTGGTTGCCAGAATCGTTTCTGTCTTCTTTTTTCAACTGCCAAATAGTGGTCACTTAACCTGTATTTGGTGAGGGTCTGTCTCTGCTTTATGTCTCTAACAGTTGAGAGATAGTCTGCCAATTTATAATGTCTTTTTAGGGCACGGTAACATTCTAATCTGCTTTGGCTTTTGGTTTCTTTATCCCAATGTTCCAAACACGTGTCTTTACATTGTTTGATAATTTGGTTCACTCTAACTGGTGATTGGGGATCAGTATTGATCTGAGGCTGGTCAGGGTTTAACTGGATAGGTTTTAACTGAATAGGGGTAATTAGTCTCAGTACTAACTGACACAGGGAACTCTTTTCTGGGCTCCCCTCTTGTGTTTTAAGGGCTTTAAACTGGAGGGTATCTGGGGGGCTAGATTTAAGGTGATTCCAAAAATGTAGTGCTCTTTTCTGGATATTTATTCTCTCTCTGTGCCTCTCTGTGCTTCTCTCTCTCTGTGTCTCTCTGCCCTCTCTATCTCTGCACTCTCTCTGTGCCCTCTCTGTCTCTGCCATCTCTCTGTTTCTGCCCTCACTCTGTCCCTGCCCTCTCTCTGTCTCTGCCCTCTCTCTGTCTCTGCCCTCTCTGTCAATGCCGCACCTCTGTCTGCCCTCACTCTCTTTGCCCTGGCTGCCCTCTCTCTCTCTCTCTCTCTCTGCCCTCTCTGGCTCTCTCTCTCTCTCTGCCCTCTCTGCCTCTCTCTCTGCCGCTCTCTGCCTCTCTGCCCTCTCTGCCTCTCTCTGCCTCTCTCTGCCTCTCTGCCCTCTCTCTCTGTCCTCTCTCTGTCCTCTCTCTCTCTCTCTCACTCTCTCTCTCTGCGTTCTCTTCCATCTCTGCCTCTCTCTCTGCCCTCTGTGCCTGCCTCTCTGCCTCTGCCTCTCTGCTCTCCCTGCCCTCTCTCCCTGCTCTCTCTCTGCCTCTCTATGCCCTCTTTCTTTGCGCGCTCTCTCTGCCCTCTCTCTGCCTTTTTCTCCGCTCCCTCGTTCTCTCTCTATACTTCTCTCTCTTCCGTCTCTCTCTGCCCTCTCTCTCTCTGTGCCCCTCACTCTCTGCCCTCTCTCTGCTCTATCTCTCTGCCCTCTCTCTCTCTGCCCACTCTCTGTCTGCCCTCTCTCTCTCTGCCCCCTCTCTCTGCCCCTCCCTCTCTGTCTCTCTCTCTCTGTCTCTGCCTCTCTCTCTCTCTCTCTCTCTCTCTCTCTCTCTCTCTCTTTCTCTCTCTCTCTCTCTCTCTCTCTCTCTCTCTCTCTCCCCCCTCTATTTGGTAGAGGGTAGAGAGAGAGAGAGAGGTTTGGAGGCCCCTGTTGTATACTGAAGATAGACACAAAAGCTGGAGTAAATCAGCGGGACAGGCAGCATCTCTGGAGAGAAGGAATGGGCGACGTTTTCGGTCGAGCCCCTTCTTCAGACCCGAAACGCCATCCATTCCTTCTCTCCAGAGATGCTGCCTGTCCCGCTGAGTCTACCTCTCTGCCCTCTTCCCCTCCCTCTCTGCTCCCCTCCCTCTCCCTCACTACCCTCTATTTGGTGTGCTGAGTGATATTGGGGAGCATATTTTTTTGTTACAATCCTATTGTAAAGTCTTTTATGTGTCTAAAGTTTAAATATCTTTCCTTCTGTCGGGAACATAGAAACATAGAAAATAGGTGCAGGAGGAGGCTATTCGGCCCTTCGAGCCAGCACCGCCATTCATTGTGATCATGGCTGATCGTCGCCAATCAAGAACCCGTGCCTGCCTTCTCCCCATATCCCTTTATTCCACTAGCCTCTAGAGCTCTACCTAACTCTACCTTAAATCCATCCAGTGATTTGGCCTCCACTGCCCTCTGTGGCAGGGAATTCCACAAATTCACAACTCTCTGGGTGAAAACGTTTTTTCTCACCTCAGTCTTAATGCTAATAAATCCCCTTTATTCTAAGACTGTGGCCCCTGGTTCTGGACTCGCCCAACATTGGGAAAATTTTTCCTGCATCTAGCTTGTCGAGTCTTTTTATAATTTTATATGTTTCTATAAGATACCCCCTCATCCTTCTAAACTCCAGTGAATACAAGCTTGTTTTTTTCCATCTTTCCTCATATGACAGTCCCGCCATCCCAGGGATCAATCTCGTGAAACTTTGCTGCACTGATTTTGTAATCTTTACTTATTCCTTGCTTCCGCAATTTTTTCTAAACTTGTGATGTTCAACCTTAATTTGAGATACTTATTTTCTCTATCTTGATGTACATAAAAAAATATGACCAGCCGGTTATTTTCTCATTTGACACGGCACTTGCTGTTAGTGTATGATGGGGTTTTTACAAGTTGTACTGGTGATTAATTCTTGGTTAACTTGCGATGCACCGATATTTCTAGTGTCGATATGTGTCGAAGGTAGACACAACATGCTGGAGTAATTCAGCGGGTGAGGCAGCATCTCTGGACAGAAGGAATGGGCGACGTTTCTGGTCGAGACTCTTCTTCAGACTGATATCCGTGTCGATATGCGTTTGAGTTGTTGCTAACAGGGATGAGTACTATTCTTATCTGAGGTGATTGGCATTTGGGGAGTGTTTTACGTATGTGCAGTATTCAGTTGCCCAGTGTCTTTTTGGAACCCTGGACTATATTTGAGGCAGTTTGTGGAACGAAAGTCTAATATCCACCGCGGTATTTTACAATGTGACAGATACCCGTGTCGGAGCTCATTTCTTTATATAGGTTTATTTTTTTTATTTTTTTATCAATTGAAAAACAGAAGTCACCGGATATTTCGCCATATTCTTGAGCTGCTCCCTGAATTTGGACTGAGTCACAGCATATATAAATGTGTTTGTGCAGCAATTTAAATTCTGGAGCATAGTTCCCGCTTGGTTAAATATAAGTTCGGAATTGGTGTAGTTATTTGGATCAATTCCTGCAATAGTGTAATACAAAAATTCTAGAACATCCACCATCCACATAAGAATGAAGCTCCCAGATAAGGTGAAGAGCAAAATCACAGACCTCCTTCTGCTCTCCATCTCTGGGTCACATCGATTTTCTCCCTTGCTGTCGCCCCTCAGAGCCTTACGGACTCGGCTGGTCACTAAAATATGTCTGACTGTCAAAGCATTTAGCGATAGGATTAAACCAAACGGAAGCAAAGGGATCAAAATTGTGTCAAACCAATCAAACCCCATCCATGCAGGATTTGTGTAATAGCTTGGCTTATCAACACAGCCCCATGGGACATTATCGAGTGTCACCGAAGATTCAAGTGTGAAATAAAAGGGAATGTTTTTACAACAGAGCAAAAAGGCAGTTGTTGCCAGAATAGCAGCCGCAACTCTCCCGGTACAATATTTTGTTTTCAGTTTCTGGCAACAAATGGCGAGAAACCGATCAAAAGTAAAAGTGACGGTGAACCAAACCGAACAGTCCCTGGCTTGACGAACCAAGACATAGACAACACTGCACACAGGAGTAATGAAAAGGAAATTCATTGGAAAATAATAAATGTTGACCCGATATAGGATGACTTCTGTAATTATGGTCAGTAGATCCGCTGCTGCCATGGCCACCAAGTAACGAGTAGTGCAGGTGGAAAGGCCGCACTTTCCGCGGGATAGGATCAAAATCGCCACTAAATTGACTTAAAAAAAGAGAGATAGGTATTACTTTTTGAACATATGTCCAATCAACATGTTAAAGCAGAACTTCATGGGAATCGGTTCCGTCATTGCAATATTAGAATTCAAAGCCATCAATATAACCGAAAAGTATTATTGTCGTTGGCAAGTGAAGATCAGGCAATAGCTTCAAAAGTATTTTTGGATTTTAAAATATGTTACCTCTCCTCCTATCCAATCTAGTTCCAATCTGTGATATGAGAGCAATTCGGGTATGAGTGAGTGTTGATTAGGCAACATCTGAACGAGTGTGGTATGGTAAATATGAGTGCAGTCGGAATTAAAAAGAAACTGCAAGGCATATGATATATATGGTTGAAATTCTGACTTTCGAGGAAAAATTATATTAGATGGTAAAGATAAATTATTCCAGCATCGCTGGAAACGCAGGGGACTGCAGCTGCTGTAATTTGGCAAAATTTAAAAGCGCTATAGGAACTCAGCGGACCAGCGGACGAAGCGGATAACTGTGGAGCCTCAACGATAGTTGCCTTTTCGAGAACCGGTATCAGGAATTCAGATGCAAGCTCTCGACTAGAATGCTCGATTGGAAGCCTCGAGAGCTGATTGGTGGGATGTCAGAGGGGATATGTCGAACATTTTTGGATACATCTCTAAATCCCTAATGGATTTTAGGATACATCCCTAAATCCATTGGCCCGACCTTAAATAAGGGAAGTCTAATGCGCTTCACCCGACTTTTCCCTCCAGATGTTTACTTTTTTTGCAATGAACATCACGATCAAGCACTTCCAGACACTTTCCTAAATCTAATCACAATTACATCAAAAGTGGGAACGTTCCTTACTTTTGCACAGTGATCCCATCAATTCATATCTCCCCGTAAAATCTATGATCGCTTTATTTTTTTAATCAAAAGTTAAACATGTGCTGTAATATGTCAAGTAACAGTGTCAGGACAGAAGTAGCAGCAAAGGACAATTTCTAAAGAGTGATAACCTAATTTCCCATCGTTGATATTCAACGGTATTAGTACGATCAAGACCCATTGATACTTTTTCGAGAGTGGAATATAGGGGTCATTTTATTCTAAATAGATTAGGACCTGCCAAAGAAACTGCACATTGGCTAAATCTACAGGTGTATCTGGGTACCTTACAGCAAAAGAAAAGCCCGTCACCACTAGCTCTTCACGACGTTTCCAAGCATCAGATGTGGAGAATAGACAATAGACAATAGACAATAGGTGCAGGAGTAGGCCCTTCGGCCCTTCGAGCCAGCACCGCCATTCAATGTGATCATGGCTGATCATCCCCAATCAGTACCCCGTTCGTGCCTTCTTCCCATACCCCCCCCATCCTATTCCCCAGAATGCTGACATCTTTTCTGGATGATTCAACAGGAACCAGGTCATCTAGAATGTAGCCTTCCCTTTGATATTGCACCACCAACTTCTTGAATCACTGATTATCTCCACCACTAGCGCACCAGTGCTGCAGAGTCTATCATCTTCAAAATGGATTGTAGTTGTTCGCTTACCAATTCTGACAGCGCCTCCAAAGGCACAACCACTATTACTATGAAAATCATGGGCAGTATTTGCATGGGAGCGCGGCAACCTCGCGGTTCCCCTCAATGTCGATTGGAAATATATCGCTGTTGTATTATCCGTCATGTGTACCAGTACCTTACCTAACATCACTGCAAGGATACGTTCACCAGAAAGAGGTTGGTGATATCATAAAGTGGCTCGCACTTGTAAACTCATGCGTACGTAGAAATGGAAAGAAAATGGATTTGACTATTGCGGAAAACGAACAAAATATGCGAAGTTCTCCACAAAGCAGATAATACTTAAATCAGACATTATTCATATACAACAGTTGTCTGTACCTGGCATTAGTGCTGCGATCACAGTCTCGTTTGTATCCCAGCTTCTCACTTTCGAATGCGTTTGCCTCTTCATTCAAATTGTTTAGCTTGGTCTGTGGGTGAATCTGCCTTGGACTGTGAGAGTGCTGCAAGTGTGTGAGTGCGTTACATTCTGGGTCACAGCAGTGTGTCGGAGTCAGGGAGTCTACTCTATAAGGTTATGACGTATTGGTGTGTGTATCTGGAGTGCTAGGTATAGCTCTGGTCGCCACTGTGCAGGAATGATGTGATTGCCCCGAAGAAAACTTAGAGGAATAAGATTTTACCTTTGATGGAGAGGAATTCAAAGATCGGATAAGCTTTGGTTGTTATCTTTTAGGATAAAGAAAATTTCGTGAGGAGACTGGAGAAAGTCTGCAAGATTATGAGGGTAGAAAAACATAGCATGCAACACTCCCGAAATCGTGATTAAAGTTAGAGAGCCTAGGTTTGAGGTAACAAAAAGAAAGGGGTCAGGTAGGGTCTAAGGAAAAAGTTATTCCACTCAGGGAGCGGACGGATTTTAAACGCATTGTCTGCACGGTTGAAGAAAGCTACCACCCTCACATACCTAAGAAGCAGATAAGCCTGTTGGTATATCGGAATATTATAGGTGTGTACTTAATGGTCAACATAGACACCGTGGGCCCAAGAATTACTTATCTGCTATATGATTGTGGTTTGACGTGTCAGCGTATGAATGGGTTTACCTGCCACTGCCTGTGTGAGTATAATATTACTATGTCCGCGAAGGTGTCAAGGAACAATAAAATAAAATAGTCGACGAATACTTAAACAGACAACAGGCCGCTAGATGGCAGAAATCCACATGGTGTGCGAGAAGCGACGGATTATCGTCGAAATAAGTAGCTTTTCCAAGTAATAGAAGGACAATATGTCTCTAAGAGATCATTTGTTTTAGGGACACAGATTCAGAAATCATTTAATGTACTCTCCAAGTTCAGCAAAATGCAAAAGATGTACGTGGGATTACTACTGCATAATAAGATAGATGAATATAAATACCTTACTTTGAACATTTAGAAAAATAGCTGCCGAGCATGCTGAAAATAAGTTCATAGAAATCTGCTGCAAATGTTTAACAATGCTACACTCAACCTGATTCTGATTTTCTCTTCCAGTAAAGGACAGAAACAAAATTAGGTTATCAAAAATTCTGGTGTATTTGATGCTGTCAAAATGATACTAATTTTTAACAATTATATTTCATGGTTCTATCATGTTTATTGTGTTGCAAACCGAGCGAAATTTGAGATAGGTGCAGAATCGTTTGAAAATCAGATTGTCAAATCCGATTTTACGAATTAAGAAACTCCGAAAACACAGCTCAGCGTCGAGCTTTAGTTTTTAAAGTTTAGTTTAGAGAAATAGAGCGGAAAGAGGCCCTTCGGCCCACCAGATCCGCGCCGACCAGCGCTCCCCTGCATATTAACACTATCCTACACTCACTAGGGATGATTTTTACATACCAAGCCAATTAACCCACAGACCTGTACGTCTTTGGAGTAAGGGAGGAAACCGAAGATCTCGGAGAAAAACCACGCGGTCACGGGGAGAACGTAAAACTCCGGATAGACAACGGGTCGTGATCGAACCCGGGTCTCCGAAGCTGCATTCGTTGTAAGGCAGCAACGCTACCACTGCGCCACCGTGCCGATCTTGTTGAATTGGAAAGTGACGACGTTTCTTTTGTATGACCCATGGATCCTCCACGGATCAAGAGATTGTTCTTCTCTTAAGGGCAATTACACAAAACAAATAGGCATTGTTAGACTAAGTGATGTTTCAGAAATAAGGCGTTAATGTCAAATCGTTAAAGCCCATGCGTGAGAGAAATTGCTCTATTTTAATGTCGATCTTCTTCTTACATATCTTGCAGAATATCTAAAACAAGTAGCAAGTGACAAATTCGCTGCAAGCTAATGTATTAAAACGCTAAGGCAAGCTCTGTTTATGAAACATCGACGATCTTAAAATATTATTTCTGAGTAGATGTGATCGGAAAGAGCTATAGATGCTGATTTATGCAAAGATAGACGCACAGGTCTAGAGTAACTCTGCGGGTCAGGCAGCATCCCATTTTTTCCAGAGATGCTGCGTAACCGCTGAGTTATTCCAGCACTTTGTGTCACTTTTATTTCTAAGTCGAACTGCCTTGTTACTTTGTCAAATGGTTCACCACCAGAAAGGGTACACAACGATATATGCGGATAACACCAGCAATGTATGATCACCTGCACGGTTTAGAATCCAATGCGCCCTATTATGGCAATAGGTTATAATTACTCAACGTAATACGATAGCCACACTTCGACTACTCTCGCCGTCGGAGAATGTCACATACCGTGTTATGATTTAACAGTTTACGATTTTCATTAAACATAATACAGTTTTGGCAACGCCGTAAGTTACTGGTGGTTACATTCAGCTGCAGGAATATAGTAAATCGCAAATATAAATCGGGGTAACTGATTTAAAGAGATAACCGTTTATGATTTCTGTCGGCAACAGAATAACGCGTACCTTTGAGTAGAAATGTCAACGTCACTTACCAATAACACCAAAAATGGCGAGTGCCAAATAATATATTTTCTTGACACTACTGAATACTTCCAGCATTTTCGTCTGAAATGGATTGTCTCCTTACGGCAACCAATATGTCCGCGTATACATGTTAGGTAAGATGATATATAATTTATAGTCACTCCGCTGGGACATTGCAGCACCGCACAAAATGTTTATGATTACATTTTGAACAGTGATACGGCGGCAGCTAAATTAATTCCCAGGCGTGTGATTGTTTAGTGGCGAGACCACGCTGTGAAACAAAATGATGGTTGAGCAACTCTGAGCACATTGGTTAGCAATATTTAAAATTTGCATAGTTATAACAAGGGCGGCTCCTTCAGTCACCAACAAATGCATCTGTTCATGTCATACTATTTTGGCCATAAACTTCCATCTTCATTGTGCAGTCCACATACTTTCTTTGAGATGTTTCGCTCTATCACCCCGCCCATGAACTCACGGTGCGTCTATCCACGAGTGATCCCGAGTGAAAGAAAAAATCACACTCGTGGTTGTCTACGAGATAACAAGTTTATGTTCATGCGTTTAAACGAGTTCCCACGTATGTCTAAGTTTGCCGTTTACTTCTCATTTCTGCGATGTACCAAGTTCCTCTCCCGAGTTACCAAGTTCCTCTCCCGAGTTACTCTTGAGCCAACCGTGAATGACGGTCTGTTTTAAGTATCAAATAGAGGAGCTGGACAGCATCTCATACAGTAAGTATATTCTGATTCAGTATTGAAAGTTATTCAATTTCAGAACTTAACAAAACTAGGCAGGATCTCGGCCCCTCACTCGCTGCCATTGTGCAGTAAGGAGGTGGTGGCGGCGAAGCAACAGTGTTAAAGAAGACAGCTCCATCCTGAATTTACTGCCAGGTCTACACACTGCGGGGAGACAGGAGATGAAATCTTTGAATGTGGACGGATGTCTCCGCGCCTGCTCATTCTAAGCGGAAACTATTTTTAGTTGCCTTTCAAGCCGGGCTTTAGTTTTATTCCTTGTTTTTGTTTATTCGCACACACATTTCGTGTGTGAGGGTGTGAGAAGTCCATGCCGGGTGCCGGCCGGCCGCAGCCGCTGTTCTTTCACATCAGTTGCACATCAGATTGTTGGGAGACGGAGCTCAGGGTTCGCCTCCTGAGCTGCTTTGGTGCCCAGGCGTGAGTTGAGGTGGAGGGAGGTTCGGGTGGGGGATGCGTAGGCGTCATTAATCTGTCTGGGGTGACAAGGCTCTTGGGTTAGTCTGGGATCATCCTCTGCTCTCATCTCTCTCTTTCTGTGTGTGATTTAGCAGGGGGAAGAGCGGTCTATCTCGCTGGGGCACAAGACCTCTGCCGCCTGCCCCTTGCAGCCATCAACTTGTTTGTTCCTTTGGTGCGCCTCATCTGCCCTGCTCCCAACCCAGCCCTGCCCCAGCTCTCTGCCCCATTCTCTTGGAAATGTCGCTTCCGCCGCTGTAACGAGTAGGGGTCCGGCTGGCGGGCTTGGCGGGTGGGTGGGTGGGCAGGGAGGGGGGAGTGGGTACAAACCACCGAATCCATTCTCAAAAGTCGGGCAGAGTCGTGTAGAACTCACGTTTCTCTCTGATTCATATACGTGGGAATTCCCTTAGTATGGTCACTCAGCGGGACAGGCAGCATCTCTGGAGAGAAGGAATGGGTGACAGGATGACGTTTCAAAAATTCTGCTGCGTCTTTGTGTTACTCCAGCACTGTGTGTTCACTTTTTGTCAACTAGCATCTGCCTTTTCTTGTGTATGGCATTATTTGTATCCGTGGCAGTTGATTGTCGCTCCCTTCAGTTTCCCAGGGGGTCGGGACGGGACTGGAGTTGAGAGGGAAAGGTGGGGGGGGGGGGGGCTGGAGTTGGGAGGGAAAGAATGGGGGGGAGAGGGGAGTGGGGGGTGGGGGGTTGGTGTGACTTACTACGGGAGACAAGTGTAGGAGAGGTGTACTGACTGTGTGGGCAGACACTTCACTTTGGTAGTGATTGCCCACCAGTTTCAAAAGCCGCTGTGTCTCCCTGTCCCTGGGATCGCAGGGGACGATCAAACAGCACAATATCCCCTCCCCCTCCACGCCAACACGAAGGGCAACGATCCCAAGGCTTTAGCGTCAGAAACAGCGGGCAGGCGACAGTCACCCGCCATAACGCGAGATAGATCATGCACTATTGTCGGTGTTTCTGTCTTTCTCTATCTCATTGTTGGCCCTGTCTGTCGCCACCCCCACCCCCACCCCTCTGCTTCCCGGCCATGTGTGTGACCCCTTCCATCCCCTCTCCAGCTCCCCGCCCATTGCACCGGGCGAGGGGGCTTCGCACCGTCTTCACGTCGGCGACGCCAGCAGGTCAGTGCCAGTCGCCCGGGGCAGGTGCTCGGGGGCTCTCTCCCAGCGTGGCCCCGGACCGGGGGTGGGGGGGTGGGAGTCAGTGGGCACGCCGGCCCTGCCACACCATGGGCCGCCGCCAACCAAGCCACCCGTCCACGTCCACACGCTCGGTAGAACAGGAGCTGAGACTGGAAACTGCACCGCCCTTGCCCCCTCCCTCTGCAACTGCCAACAACCCCAATCTCCTGCTCACCTAACCTGCCCATCCCTTCTCTCTGGGTATTGAAGGCGCTTCTGGTCTGCAGTGTGCAATAGTCACCAAAATACACTGCATCTTTAGAAAGGAAAATACAAAACATATCAATCCCACTGGATAGGCCTTAGTCATGGTGCTGTACAACACGGAAACAGGTCCTTCGGCCCAGCTTGGCCATGCCGTCCAAGTTGGCGTCTTGGGGTAGTCCTATTTGCCTGCATGTGGCCCATAGCCCTCTAAACCCTTCCCATCCATTTACCTGTCGTTAGTAACCTCATGAAAATATGAAGTCTACGTGAGCCTGCTTCCGTTTCCTGGGTCCAACTCAGAGAGAAGTCTCCCCCCCTTTCCAGGGTTAATTGCTCTGTTTATAATGCTCTCTGCATTATGAAGTCCTCGACAGTGAACCCCATGGGCAAACACTACCAAAGTGTCTGCCCACACAGTCAGTACACCTCTCGTACACTTGTCTCCCGTACTAAGTCACCCCAACCCACCCTCCCCCCCCACCTTTCCCTCCCAACTCCAGTCCCGTCCCGACCCCCTGGGAAACTGAAGGGAGCGACAATCAACTGCCACGGATACAAATAATGTCGTACACAAGAAAGGGCAGATGCTGGTTGACAAAAAGTGAACACACAGTGCTGGAGTAACACAAAGACGCAGCAGAATTTTGGAAACGTCATCCCGTCACCCATTCCTTATCTCCAGAGATGCTGCCTGTCCCGCTGAGTTAAAGAGTGCCCACGGTAGACTCAAGAGTCACTACGGTAAACTCACGGGCCACTACGTTCTTACAACGAGTTTAAATGTTTCAATTTTTAACTTCAACAGTAAATTTGAATCGTGGAAAACTTTAAACATGTTTGCAAATTTTCAAGAGTTTACACGTTTCACGGGTACCTGCCGTTAGCGCCACGAGTCGCTAAATTGCGTCCACGAGTTCCGACGTTCCCGCTACGTTAATTGCACGTGATTACCACGAGTTTAATTTGTTTTAATCTCGGGGTCACTCGCGGGTCGACTCGCACCGTGAGACAGGGGTTTCTTTTTCTCACTTATTCGTGGAAGTTTTACGTCCCCCTACGCTAAAGGTGCCGACGAGAAAGAAGAATCGTATACACTGTATCTCTCAAATGTTAACTCATGTCAACGCGGACAAGATCCTACCGCAGCATCATCATTGCCCCCGACATTTAAAAAAAAAAAATTTTTAATTTATTTTTTTATTTATTAGAAGTACATTACATTACAACCACATACTTTAGTACTCGTCACTTATGTCTTCTTACATTTAATGTACTCCATTTATTTTTTACACTAGAAAAGGAAAAGATTGAAAGAAAGAAGAAAGTGAAGGAAAAAGTGAGAGTGTAGAAAATGTGACAACAAAAAAGGACGAAGACCCTATAAGAGCAAAATTAAAAACAAAAGAAAAAGAGTTAAGAAATAGACCCTAGAAAAGAAAGAGAAAGAGAAAGAGGAAAAAGAGAGAAACAAATATTTTTATGAGCATTACGCAAATGGGACATACCAACTCTTCAACTATCACCCCCCCTTACCTGACCTCAATTTTTTTTAAGTACCTTTGCACCCTATATTTGTAATAATTCTATAAATGCAGACCACGTCAGGTGGAAGTGATCTGGTTTACCTGCTAGGAGGAGTCTTATCTCTTTTAGGTGTAATGTTTCGAAGATATTTGAAATCCACATATTTATAGTTGGTATTGGAGCCTTCTTCCAAAATTTAGACAGTGTTTCAACAAGTAGTCATGCTGATACAACTGAGACATACAACCTAAATTTCGCATCAGAACTCTCAAGCCGTAATGTAGTCAAACTGAAACTGAGGTCAAACGCATATAGCAATTATATCTAAAAGAGGCATAACCACAAATATCTGGCGAGATATTCTGTACGTTCTAAAAAATTGTAGGCAACTTCACGCGCTAGAATATAATTCATTAACCTCCATGCCCAGACATTGGAGACAAAGACTGCAGAAGTTGAAATTTCGAGCAATAATACTACTGGAGCACTCATGCAGCGTCTGTGTAGATATAGGGATGGTGGACCACCAGAAACCTCGAATATCCCTCTGCTTCCACATATGCTGCCATAACTGCTGAGTTGCGTCACCAGCTTTCTCATTGTCCATGTCCAGAAAAGTTATGCGGTATTTCAATTAACATTGTATCTCTCTCAGATGCATCTCATCGGATGAGTACAACATCACAGCTACTCACACTGAAACAAACCAATAAAGGAAATCCATATATACAACGTCTACAACTCTGTCGTCATCAACCAATTGCCAGTGTCTAGAAAATATGAAAAAGTATGTGATTCGGTTGTTGATTATAGAGATTAGTAGTACCGAATGTACTCATTATATAGAATCCTGGTCCAGTGTAGGGCAGTGGATGTTGTTTACATTATTTTTCGCAAGTTATTTGATAAATTTCCCCCATGGTAGGGACGATACAAGCATGGATAGATGATTGGCAGAGTGGCAGAGGGCAAAGAGTGGAAAAAATTGGGGCTTTTTCTGGTTGGCTCGCAGTGACTAGTGGTGTCCAGCAGGGCTGGTGCTGGGGCCGCTACTCTTTTAATGTGAACAATTAATGTTGTATATTAATTATTTGGGAGAGGGAATTAAAGACTTTGTGGCCAGGTCTTCGGATAATACGAAGATAGCTGTAGGGCACGTAGTGTAGAGAAGGCAGGGACGCTGAAGAAGGCCCTGGACAGATTGGGATAGTGGGCAAAGAAGTGGCAGGCTGAACACAGAGTAGCAAAGTGTGCAGTCATGGATTTTGGTAGTGGTAAAAAAGGCATAGTCTATTTTCCACATAGAATCATTGAGACATACATAGTGGAAGCAGGCCCATCGGACCAACATGTCCCATCTACATTAGTCCCTCGCCTGCATTTGGCCCATATTCCTCTAAACCTCTCCTATCCATGTATTTGTCTAAATGTGTTAAACGTTGCGATAATACCTGCCTCTACTACGTCTTTGGCAGCCCGTTCCATATACCCACCACCCTTTGTGCAAAAACATTACCCCTTAGCTTCCTTTTAAATCTTTCCTCCCTCACCTTAAATCTGTGTCCTCTCGTTCTCGAATCCCCTACTTTGTATAATAGATTCTATGCGTCTACCCCATCTATTCCTCATGATTTTGTATACCTCCATAAGATCACCCATTATCCTTCTGCGCTCCAAGTAATGGAATCTTGACATCGTCCCCGTAAATATTCTCTGCAACATTTCAAGCTTGATATCGTTCCTATAACAGCGCTTAGTACTGAATACAATACTCTGAATGTGGCCTCACGAACGCCAACGGCAACTGTCGTCACTTTCAGTCCTTCCAACTACTATAGTCAATGCTCTGAATGATAGAGGCCAACGTGCTGAAAGCATTTTCACCACCTCTAGCACAACTTCAAACGAACTATGTACTTGCATTCGTAGATCCATCTGCTCTCCAAAACTCGCCAGTGTCCGACCATTCACTGTATCGATCTTACCCCTGTTAGACTTCCCAAAATGCAACACATATTTCTCAGTATTAAATTCCATCAGCCATTCCTCAGCCCACCCGCCCAACCGATCAAGATCCTGCTACAATATTTGACAACTGTCGTCACTTTCTACAATACCACACACTTTGGATTAATCTACAAACATGCTAATCATGCCAAGTACGTTCTCATCCAAATCATTGATATAGATGACAAACAGCAACAGGCCCAACACCCAATCCTGAGGCACTACCCTAGTCACAGGTCCCCAGTCTGAAAAGCAACCTTCCACCATTATCCTCTGCTTCATTCCATGAAGCCTAATTTCAATCCACTCAGCTATCTCTCCCTGGAGCCCTTGAAATCTAATCTTCCACAGCAGCCTACACATCATCAAAAAGCTTAATCAGATTCATCAGACGCGACCTCCCACATGGCAACCCATGCTGACTATCCATAATCAGCCCTTGTTCATCTAAATGTATGTATATCCTATCTCAGCGTACCCTCCAGTAATTTTTCGACCTCATATGTTAAGCTCATTGGCCTGTAGTTACAAATCCTTTCCCTGCAGCCCTTCTTCATTAGAGGCACAATATTTACCATCCACCAGTCGTCCAGCATCTCGCCTGTATTTAATGGCGATTCATAAATCTCAGACAGGGCTCCTGTAATTTCCTCTCTAGCTTCCCCCATTGTCCATGCATATATTTCATCAGATGCGCGAGATTTGTCTAACATTCTAAGTGTCAGGACCTTCAGCAACTCCTCCGTCATAATACTGACTGCTCTCAAGACTGACCCACGTGTCTGTCCTCCTGTCTTACTCTATGGTAGAAACTGAGGGGACTCAGTTTCTACCATACTCTTTAAGGACCTTGCCATCTCCTGTGGTTTCACGCAGAGTTGACCGTTTTGATGCCTGAACGGTCTCTCTCATTGATTACCATTTTTTCCTTGATGTCATAAAATTTCTTCGGAATATCCTTAATGCTATCTGCTAGACCTATCTCCTGTCCCCTATTTGCCCTTCTGATTTCGTTTTAGCTTGCTCCTTAATTCCCGAAACTCATTCAGGGATGCACTGGGGTATCTGCCTCATCTGCTTCCTCTGGCAGTTCGACCATATGTGTAAAAGCATTACTCCCATTGTTCCTATTAAATCTTCCCCTCTCGCAATAAACCCAAGTACTCTCGTTCTTGAACCCCTAAATTATTAAACGGAGAGCCTCACGTCGGGAAACAATCGCAGAGGATTTTTCTGATAGGAGTTACTGGTATTTTGAAGATAACCAGCTCATTAGGAAAACCCAGCACAGCTTTGTACGTGGCTGGTCATGTCTCACCAACTCGATTGAGTTTTCTGAGGAGGTGACAAAAGTATTCGATGAGGATAGGGCAGTAGGTGTTGTCGACATGGTTTAGTTTAGTTTAGAGATAGAGTGTGGAAAAAGGCCCTTCGGCCCACCGGGTCTGTGCTGACCAGCGATCCCTGCATATTAACATCATCCTACACGCACCAAGCCAATTTTTCTACATACCTGTACGTCTTTGGAGTGTGGTAGGAAACCGAAGATTTCGGAGAAAACCCACACGGTCACGGGGAGAACCTACAAACTCCGTACAGTCAGCACCCGTAGTCGGGATCGAATCCGAGTCTCCGGCGCTGCAAGCACTATAAGGCAGCAACTCTACCGCAGTGCCACCGTGCTGTACATGTTATTTCCTTCTGGACAAAGGGATTTCATAAAATATATCATGTTAAACTGATCTAGAAGCAAATTGTGCATGGGATTCACAGTGAATGGGTCATTTATGTTCAATGCTGGCTTACTCAAAATGACATTGTTTGGTGAAAAGGTGTTATTCTGGCTAAAGGTCTGTGACCAGTGGACTTCCACGGATATCTGTGATGGGCACTCAGTTGGTTGTCATATATATGAAGAACATGGATGTAAATGTGGATAGGTTGATTGCTTGGTTAGTTTGCAGAGATCTCACATTTGGAAGAATTGCAGACAGGGAAGAATGCTGTCAAATGTCAAATACAGCTGGATACGGGTAGCTGCTGGAATGGGGGAGGAATTGGAGATAATTGGAATTGTTGGTCTTTGGTAGATCGAATGTAAGAGGAACATAGACTGTGGATAGCAAAACCTTTAATAGCCTTGATGTACAAAGGAATGTTGGTATCCAAGTCCATAGTTCCCTGAAAGTGTTAACACAGGTAGATAGAGTGGCAAATGAGGTGTATGGTATGTTTCCCTTCAGCGGTCGGGGTATTGAGTATAAGTCAGGAAGTCATGGTTCTGCTTTATAGGGAATCTGGTTAGGGGACATTTGGAGTACTGTGTGCATTTCTGTTTGCTGCGTAACAGGAAGCCTGTGGAAGGGGTGGGGGTTGGAGGGGGGGGGGGCGGCTTCACAGTGGAGGGAAAGAGGTGTTTTACTAGAATGCTGCCCAGATTAGAGGACATTAGCTGTAAGAACACTTTGGACACATTTGGTAGCGTTGTTACAAATTCGTGCTATCAGTGGCGCTCCAGATCTGCCCACTGCCTGTACGTGCAACTCGAGAGGCTGGGGAGGGGTGATTAAAATGTAGTTTTTTATTGGTTGTCGGAGGGGGATTTGCTCTACGACAAGTTCATGAAGAAATTTCATTTATTGAATCACTGGATTAAAGTTAGACCCGTCTTCTAACGCTTTCAACGCCTTCAAAATCACGAATCGCAAGATCAGGACAAAACAAAAGGCAGATTGTTTATTTAATATCTTATCTAATTTTTGGTGTAATTTCATTTTAATCTGATGATACGAAATATGTTATTTAGGCCCCATTATCGGCCGTGTCTTGCTTGCCGATTGTGAGCAAAATCATGGCAGTGGCCACAATCCGATCATAATCCCAAAACATCCACTCTCAAGATAATCAAATTCATTATTTTTTTGCACAATCATGTCATAAGAACATCTAAATCATCTATATGTTGTGTTATTATCTATCCATGATCAATACTTTCATACTAAATACCTGACCAAAACTTCCACAGTACATAGTTTTAGTCAGATGTTTGGAATGAAAATATTGATCATGGGTAGACAATAACACAAAATATAGACAATTCAGATGTTCTTATGACATGATTGTGCAAAAAATTATGATTTTGATTATTTTGAGTGGATGTTTGTGGATTTTGAACAAATGTCTGTGTAAAACGGCCCTTGCCTGCTGCAGTGTTATAAACCAACAGAGTAAAATTTATGGGAATTAAACATTCAATTCCTTCCATTTGGCATAGAAATTCATGACAAAGTGAGATTTAAAAATCATGTTATATTGCGAATTCTTGTGTGAATGGAATCAGTTTGTTATTTGGATACTTTGGCTATTTAAAAAAATATTGTTAGCCTTTTCTTAAGAATGGGATAGGTTAGATCTAGTAATTGAATTTAGATTAATTTAATTGATTTGATGACACTGATGAATATGACTTTTTTTGTTGGGTATTTACTATTTGTTTTAACGTTAAACTTGTGGTAGGCATTTTGTTGAACAAAATCATTTCTACTTTTTTTTCTAGAACTGCAAATAATAACTTGTTTATGTTTAAGCTGTTTAGTGGGTTTTTTTCTTTACATTTTAAACAGATGCCTCCGGAGAAGAAATGCAAAATTGTCAATCCAAATGCCCAGCCTGGCATAGCTAGAGCTCACTTTGAAGTGAATTTCTCTGTCATGCCCGAGTCTAAGAGGGATCTTATAAATGGACACATCTTGTACTTGTATACCTTATTTGGAAAATGTCTGTCTGAAAGAGAGAAATCGCTGAGTTCACATTTCTCTTTGTCGGATGCAGAAGGCTATTCATTTGCTGCTGTTAACTCAAGGGTGAGGACTCTCGTTAACCGGACTTTGCTTAAGCTTAAAAAACTCAACAATCCCAAAGAACCTGGAATATTTACTAAAATTTGTGATGACATTTTTAAACTTCCAGAAGGCAGTCAACACATTTATTTAGATGACATTCCACTGCCTGGTGCTCAAGATCCTGAATTCTTGACATCAGCCGAAAGCCAAGTGCCCATATTTCAAGAAACTGAGGACCTGGGCGATGACAGTCATAGCATGCATCCTCCACCGAATGTAGCAACGCCAACAATAGCTGCTGCCTCTCCTGAACCAATGCCATCGACATCTAGTGTTTCAACAAGATGTAGCAGAGAACTTCTAAGTCTTTCACCAAGGAAACAGAAAATGAAGAAAAGACTAAGCTTTCTGTCTACATCCAAGGTCGCTCTTGCACTAAAGTATCACACAAAGATCAGTGAACTTAGGGCACAGTTGAAAACTCCCAAACGTGCAGTTAATCAAGCCTTAAAGAGAAAGCAAAACCGAATAGATTTAAAGGACAGAAAGGTTCAGGAACTCAAAACCAAATTATGTGGGAATACTTTGGCATGAGAGCATGCTGAAACCAAGGCAGAGTTTTTGAGACATAAAAGCACACAGACAACTGCTCAAGTTTCGTGGCAGAAAGAAAAAGAGGAAAACTGTTTCAATTCACCAGTACAGAAAAGTTCATGAAAAATTAAAGGACAGGGAAGAGGATGTGAGATGCCTCGAATTTGACAATCTTGCCTTCAAAGAAACAATTAAAACTGGAGGCTGCCAGTATTGTCAAGTCAAAGGTGGAGCAGAAAACCTACTCCTCAACAACAAGGATTGTAATTAAAACTCCCACAACAAAAATTCCAATCCTGATAAGCCAGTTCTACAAGGGGAGTGGATTTGATCTGGATCATGTTCCTCAACGCAGTGCAGTTGAATGTATGGCCTGAGAATTGGGAGCTATTGCTGAGTTACAGACAGCAGAGATGATCCTAGCAACAAAAGGATTTGACTGTTGGTTTTGATGTAACCACCCAAGAAGAGACCCATATTTCACCACCACAAAAAATGTCTTTCTGCAGCAGTTGATGAATTGGCTGTTGGGACTGCTGAGGACTATGCACAACATATTTGCAATACTGTTGACAATTTCTGTGAAACTTACACTTATTTCAATGAGCAAGCGGATTTCCAAGACATCAGACAAAAGATGATAGATAACATTACAAATACACTGAGTGACAGGTGTGCAGCTAATCATGCTGCTATTACGATTGTGAACAGTGAGTTGGGTAAATCTTTGAATGAGCTCTACTGCCACTTGCATCCTCTTGACTCCATCGCAACATCAGTTTGATCAGCCCTCATAAAGCACAAACAATCCAGAGGCAAATTATTGTTTGGGAAGGACTATCTAGCAGTTAATATCATACTGCAGATGAACAAACTTCAGTACAAGAATGAAAAAAGGGACCCAAAAGGATTTGTTGCATTTTTGGAAGAAAGGAACATCCCCCGAGATGTCCTCCCATGGTACCGTGGCAACAGATTACATATACTTTTCCATATTAGTGGCAAGCTCATAGAACATTATGACGACTTTGTTGCCCTGCTGAGTAGCGGAACATCCCGTGGGGTGTTGCGAAGCGCCATCCTCCATGACTTCACCCAGGCTGAAGCAAAAGTAGAATTTCAGATATTAGGCTTACTTGGCAAATATCTGACTATGGCTTGGATGAAGTGCTTCTAAACTTCAAGGAAGAATTAGATCAACCATGTTGATGGCATTAAAGTGGTTAAAGGGGTGATTGCTGCTCTAAATGGGAGCCACAGAAAATCCAGAGAACTTGATATTGGCAAGGGAAGATCTTTGGTGAGGAGGTGCACCTTGATGCCATGTTAACAAAACTTCGGTAGCTACCAGTACATCCACAGTTCAGTTCAATGATGAGGAGCTGTCTTCAAGCTGTCATCACTGTGTTGTAAAGGCAGTATAGTAAATACTTTGAACTTGATGTAACTGAGAAACTGAAGGAGGAGACTGCATCATCAAGATCACACAACATTGATGCAGACGAGATAATGGGGATGTTTAGCTCATCGAAACAGAAATCTCCCAATGCCACCATGTGTTATTTGTCATGTAGGATGTGGGCCTGAGGGCCCAAGGGCAAGAATAGAACAGTTGACTTCCTTGATAATCTCGAGGAGCAACGTAGGGAGGAGGTTCTTTAAGGCCATGAAATGGGGAAGAGTGCAGAGGAACAGACGGAAGAAAAAACAGGAATTGAGAGCAGAAATCATCAAGCGACAGAAAGACAAGGAGCATGCTCGGGACACGAAAGAGAGGAAAAAACTAGGGAAAAAATTGAAAGAGTGATTTGGACAGCATTCGCAGAGATTATCCTAATTTGGACTACTCCAAATGTGATGATCTACAGGACATTCTTAATGGGAAAGCATGTCATGCGTGGTTTGAAGAGCAAAAACTTGTAGTTTACAATGCCAAAATTGAAAAGTTGAGGAAAAACAAGGTACAGAGTTGCTTATTGGTTGCAGTCTGAGGATTATGATGATGCTACTGATTATGATATGCCAATGTACCACCCAGCAGCTGATCTTCTCCATGATGACTTGGTCTTTTGCTAGAAATTGTAATTTCTTTACCTGTCTGTTACGGACTTACAGCATATAATGCAATAATATTAAAGTTCTGATCTTGAGAATATCACATTTCTGAATTTTCAAGGCAGTCTGGTTGTTTATTACTATTTCCGTCACAACGGTCAATTTTGTAATTAGCTACAATTAGGTAACTAACTAATTATATGCTTTAATTTCAGGTCATCCAAGTAAGATGTATCATATTTGTTTCAGAATACTTCAATCTATAATAACTGAAAATTTCAATCAGTTCTCTTAATTTTTTTTTAATTTTTTCTTTTTCTTTTTCTTTTATTTTTTAGAAGTAAATACAATAATGTGGTACCAAAGTACCTAATACTTATTGACATATTACATTTCATATACAACTTCTTATTTTTAATTTAGTAATATAGCAAAAATAAGAAATGAAAGATTACAAAAGGGAAGATTGAGATGAAATGTTGTGTGAGATAGCAAAATAGCCCTAGAAAAAAAATGAGAAGAAAAAAAGAAGAAAGAAAAAAGAAACAAAAGAGAACAGGAAAGGAGATTGAAAGCGATATATCTATTTGATAATCCTGCCCCGTCACCTGTTTCTGAACCATTATATTTCTATGATTCTATGCATCATATGCTTGTAGAAAGTCGATAAAGGGAGACCATATAAATAAGAAAAGGTCTACCTCACCTACTAGAAGGAGTCGTATTTCTTCAAGATATGCCGTTTCTGACATATTTGAAATCCACATTTTCACCGTTGATGTTGGCGAATTTTTCCAAAATTTAAGTATGTTTTTTTGCCATTATTAAACCGTAATTAAGTAAGGATTTTTGATACATATTTAGCTTATTCCCATCTTCCATTGGTCCAAAGATAATCAATTCTGTATTTGGTTCCAGTATTCTATTAAATAATTTTGTAAAAATTTCAAAAATTTCATTCCAGAATTTATGAAGTTTTATACAGGAGACAAAAGAGTGTGTTATAGTGGCATTCTCAGCTAAGCATTTATCACATATTGGTGAGATATTTGGATAAAATTTATTCAATCTAGTTTTTGAGTAATATAGTCTATGTAAATGTTCTCTTAATTTTTAAGATAGGTATGGGCTTTTATCTCAATTGACTGTCCTCAATCACAGCTTTTGTGTTAAGTCAATGGAAAAGCAATTTCCGAGTAGGAAAATGACCATAACTTTTTTAATATTGAAGATATCAAAGTGAATTAGGTGTCAAATTAAAGTTATTTTTATGCTTTAATGGGATAAATTACAGGCTTGATTTTTTAAATCGCAAAATTTTGGAACATTCCTACATTTGGATTGTTTTCTCTGGAACGTCTGAGGATAAGCGCATATACAGTATGACAGAAATACATAACATCATGAGATACATTGATAGGGTATCCAGTCAGAACCCGTTTCCCCAAGTACAAATATCAAGCACTAGAGGGCATATCTTAAGGTAAGATGGGTAACATTTTAAACGGTACGTGCGGAGAAAATGTTTTTAAATTTTTTTAAATTTTAAATTTTAAATGTTTATTAGAGGCAATTGTACAAAGTTAAAAAATTAGGCATCTAAAATTATACAATTGTTGTACAGCTTCATTTTTAACCGTATAACCTGAAAATGAAAAAAGAAAAGAAAAAGAGAACAAGAAATGAAAAAAGTGAAAAGTGAAAAGATAGATCGAAAAAGAACAAAAGAAAGACCCCTAAATTACCAAATTTGGCTGAAAGTTATAGAAATAAGAAAAAAAGATAAAGAAAGGTGGAGATATACCTTGCCCCTCGTCGTCCCCCCCCCCCCCCCCCGCCCACCTCACCCAACCCGGCATCGGATTTTAATTTTAATTTGTGTTGCACCATGCTATTCTTGTAAGAATTCGGTGAAGGGTGTCCATGTCTTGAGAAATTGATCTGGTTTTTCCGCCAAGACAAGCCTAATGTTTTCCAAATGTAGTGTCTCGGACATGTTTGTGAACCACATCTTCACTGTAGGGACTGTTGTCTGTTCCCAAAATTTAAGTATTAGTTTTTTCGCCGTTATCAGGCCATAGTTAAGGAGACGTCTTTGAAATAACATTAGCTCAGAACAGACCTCTGACATACCTAGTGTGATCAATTTTATGTCGGGATACAACTTTATTTTAAGTATTTTGGAAAAGATATCAAAAATTCCCCTCCAGAAGTTTTGTAATTTTGTACAGGAAGCAAAGGAATGGGTTATGGTTGCTTCATGGAGGAGACATTTATCACAAATAGGAGAGACATTTGGGAAGATCTTATTCAATTTAGACTTTGAATAATAAAGTTTATGTGGTATATTAAATTGTTTTAGCGAGTGCCTAACATTAAGAGAACAGTAGTGTATATATAGAAGACTTTCCTCCCAACTATCCTTTGAAATTGTTAAACCCAATTCGTCTTCCCAAGCTCGCCTAATTATTTCCGATGGTGGGATATGTAAATTTAAAAGGGTATTATAGAGGTACGATATTAACTTATTTGAATCCGACTTTCTATTCATGCATTCATCTAGTATATCTGGACCCATGGAGTGACAATCTTGGGTGTGTATTTTAACATAGTCTCTTATTTGAAGATATCTGAAGTATTGACTACCTTTCAAATGATATTTCGACTGTAATTCTTGAAACGAGTGGAGGGTCCCCATCTCATAAAAGTTTCCCAGCTTTGTAATTCCTAAAGGCTCTGTCTTACCTGTTTGCTGTCATCGGCGGTGAAGCGCGGCGTCGCCGGTAGCGGGGACCGCGCGGCAACGGCGAGAGCGGCGAGCCTATCCACCGGAGCGCTGCACGGATGCTGCGCGGGGGCCGAGTAATTCAAACACGGCGGGTCCCACGTGCTTGCGGTAAGTAAAAAAAAGGGCGGGCCGACTGCGATGACGTCGGCCCGCCGCACGTGACTCACTAGTGGCGGCTGTGGCGGTGGCCATCCTGATCGCGGCGCTGTAGCGGTGGCTGTGCCTGCGGCCGTGCAGCACACGTGCCTCACTGGCGGAGGCACGTGCCTCACTGGCGGAGGCTGTGGCAGTGGAGGTTTGACGCATGGCGCTCGAGCCACACTGGCGGCGGCCCGTGCGGGCGGCAGTGCCGCACTCGTGCATCACTGGTGGAGGTTGTGCGGTGAGTATATAGTTTTCGACATTGTCGATTTTATTTTAGCACCGTGCAGTGTTGGGAACACCGCTGCACGGCCCCGGAATTGTACGTTCTCACGAGTGCGCGGTCTATGGTGGCAGATTCTTCCCGTTTCGCCGCCAATGACCGCAGACTCGTGAGACAGGCCTTTAAGCTTTCCCATTGTGCAAACACCTTGTCTAGATGGTTTAAAGGAGGGATTATTGGTGATTGGTAAGAGGAGAGATAAATTTCTCAATTTAAGGGTTGATTTCAGCTGTTTCCAGATTCGTAAGGTGCTATGGATTATCGGATTTTTCTCATACGTTGATTTCTTCAGATTTATTGGAGAGAGAAGAATCGCGCATATATTGAAAGGCAAACAATCTTCCATCTCCATTTTTAACCAGATTACTTGTTGGCATGTATCGTCCATCCAATAAATTAAATTTTTAATATTAGTTGCCCAGTAATAGAGAAGAAAATTAGGGAAAGCCAGTCCGTCGATTTCTTTAGGTTTTCATAAATGTCGTTTGTGAATTCTGTGAGTTTTGTAATCCCAGATAAAGTTTGTAATCGCAGTCGAGTTTTTAAAAAAGTTTTTACGGAGAAAAATCGGTATTGATTGAAATAAGTACAGGATTTGTGGAAGGAAAATCATCTTTATGGCATTTACTCTACCTATGAGGGAAATCGGAAGTGTTTTCCAAAATTGAATAAGGGCATTTAATTTGGTGATTAATGGTGGAAAATTTGCTTGAAATAAGGAAGCATATTTTCTAGTCACGTAAACTCCAAGATATTTAAATTTTTCCTTAGCAATTCTAAAGGGAAATTTTAGAAGGTGTGACGGGTCTTGAGGTTTTATCGTCATAATTTCACGTTTGTTCCAGTTTATTCTATAGCCTGAAAAGGAGCCAAATTGTTCTATAAGATTTAGTATATTTGGAATACTGACTTGGGAGTTGGTAATATATAATAGTACATCGTCTGCATACAACGATATCTTATTAGAATATTTAGTATTATAGCCATGAATGCTCGGATGTACTCTTATACTTTCAGCTAAGGGTTCTATCGCAAGGGCAAATAACAGTAGAGAAAATGTTTTACAAAGAAATTGTTGCAAGCCAGGGTCGATGGCGCAGGCAAGTACATTAGTTGGATTTAAGTGACTTTTAGTAAGGCACATGGATGTGCACGTAATAGATGGATAAGGCCAGGTGCAGGGATGGGAGATTATTTTAACCACATCCTGTTCGTCACGGGTTTCATGGACCGAAGGGTCTGTTCCTGTGCTGTACTGTTCTATCATCCCCACGTCTGACGTTAAAAGTAATTAACGTCACGAATGAGCAGTGAAGGAGGAAGGATTTTAACCACATCATGGTTATGGATGTTCAAGATGGCGGCGGCGTGTCTCCCAAGAATCCGAGAAATTGAAGAAATTGAAGAAATAGCGATAATTCTTCTGGAGGGCGGCAGCTTCGGCAGCTTCGACCACCCCGGGCCGCGGAGTTTGAGCCGGCCCGTCGCGGAGCATGAATTCGGCCGCTGGACTGGCTTACCGTCGCCCGGCGGGGCGACAGCATCAAAAGCCTGGATCGCCTCAGCGCAGAGGGAGAACAAAGCGGGAAGAGACAGAGACTTTAAGACTTTTACCTCCATCACAGTGAGGAGGTGCCTGGTGAACTCACTGTGGTGGATGTTAATTTGTGTTTATTGTGTGTTTTGTCATTTATTATTATATGTATGACTGCAGGCAACGAAATTTCGTTCAGACCGAAAGGTCTGAATGACAAATAAAGGAATCTCTAATCTCTAATCTCTAATCTCTAATTCCCCTACGTGTCTCAAGGCTGCTCACACAGAGCAGTCTTGCATCCCTTTCGTACAGCCGACAGGAACTTCTGGACTTCGGTTCCTGTGGCTGCAACAACTTTCTGGTCGATCTCCGTCTCGCTCCTGAGCTAGTCAGAGCAGTGGAGCAGCGGAGCCGCGGGGCGGCAGAATGGCAGCAGAGCCGCGGGGCGGCAGAACGCCAGCGGAGCTGCGGAGGCGCTGAGCCACGGAGCGGCAGAACACCAGCGCGCATCAAGCCAGCTCGCCCGACCGGAAGCACCAACAGACGGCGACATGAACGAAAGCACCGCCGGGGACGCAGAGGGGGATTAAAGGCCAGGTTAGAGCTAGCCCCACACAGGCTAGCGATTCCTAGCCTTTTCCTCGCCAACGTGCGCTCACTGGCAAACAAAATGGACGAACTCCGGCTAAGGATCACCTCCCACAACTGGATCAAAGACTGCAGCATCTTGACCTTCACTGAAACTTGGCTCAACACCGACGTTCCTGACAGCGCCATCCAGCTAACAGGGCGGCATTTACTCCGAGCGGACAGGACAACAGACTCCGGTAAGACCAGAGGTGGGGGTCTGTGCATTTATGTAAATAAAGCATGGTGCACGGACATCACCATCATCGAGAGTCACTGCTCAGCTAACCTAGAGTTCCTCTTGGTTAGATGCAGACCGTTCTATCTGCCCAGAGAGTTTACCTCCACTGTTGTGACTGCAGCCTATATTCCTCCTGATGCTAATGCCAAACTTGCAATGAAAGATCTACATACTGCCATTAGCAAACAACAGACTCACAACTCCGAGGCAGCCTTCATTGTTGCGGGTGACTTTAATCACTCCAACCTGAAGACTGTACTCCCCAAATTCCACCAACATGTCTCCTTCGCCACTAGAGAAGACTAGACACTGGACAAAGTCTACACTAACATGGCTGAAGCTTACAAAGCCGAACCCCGTCCCCCATCTTGGACAGTCTGATCACCTCTCATTGTTCCTGCTCCCAAAGTACTCCCCACTCATCAGACGGGTTAAACCCACTGTGAGGACAGTTAAAGTCTGGTCAGAGGAGGCGGACTCCACACTTCAGCAGTGTTTTGGAAACACTGACTGGAAGGCTTTTGCAGCCCAGGCCACCCTTGACTCCCACATGGACATTGACTCCTATACATCCTCTGTTCTGGACTTTATAAAGTTCACCATCAACAGTGTCACCTCCCTCAAACGGGTGACCATATTCCCGAATCTGAAGCCATGGATGAACAGCGAGGTCAGGCTACTGCTGAAAGCAGGGGACACCGCTTTCAGGTCAGGCGATGCCCGAGCCTACAGTTTATCCAGGGCTAACCTGAAGAGGGGCATAAAGAAGGCCAAGCACTGCCATAAGCTCAGGATTGAGGAGCGCTTCAACAACAACTCCGACCCCCGACGCATATGGCAAGGCATCCAGGCCATCACGGACTTTAGACCCACGAACACCACACCCACATCCAGCAACGCCTCCTTCCTTGAGGAGCTTAACCACTTCTATGGCCGCTTTGACAGGGACAATCTAGAGATGGCCATCAAGGCGGTGCTCCCTGCCGATCACCAGCCCCTCACACTCACCCCCTACGACGTGTACGTGGCACTGAGTAGGACTAATGCACGTAAGGCTGCTGGCCCTGACGGCATCCCCGGGCGCGTCCTCAGGGCCTGTGCTGCGCAGCTGACAGACGTCTGGACTGACCTCTTCAACCTGTAACTTGCCCAAGCAGTTGTGCCCATGTGCCTTAAATCCACCTCCATCGTGCCGGTGCCAAAACACTCCACTGCGGCAAGCCTCAACGACTTCCGCCCAGTTGCACTTACTCCCATCATCGCCAAGTGCTTCGAGAGGCTGGTTCTGGCACACCTCAAAGGCTGCCTATCCCCCACATTGGATCCCTATCAGTTTGCTTACCACAAGAACAGGAGTATTGGAGGTTGCCATCTCAACGGCACTTCACTCCGCCCTCTCCCACCTCGACAACAGAGACACTTACGTAAGAATGCTGTTCAGCGATTACAGCTCAGCATTCAACACCATCATACCCTCTAAACTGATAACCAAACTCGGTGACCTGGGCATCGACCCCTCCCTCTGCAACTGGATATTGGAATTTCTAACCACCAGACCCCAGTCTGTTAGGTTAGACAAGCACACCTCTTCAACCCTCACCGTGAACACCGGCGTTCCACAGGGCTGTGTGCTGAGCCCCCTCCTCTACTCCCTCTTCACCTACGACTGCACACCTGTACATGGTACTAACACCATCATCAAGTTTGCAGATGATACAACGGTGATTGGCCTCATCAGCAACAACGATGAGTCGGCCTATAGGGAGGAGGCCTAGCAGCATGGTGCGCTGACAACAACCTGGCCCTTAACTCCAAGAAGACCAAGGAGCTCATTGTAGACTTCAGGAAGTCTAGGGGCAGCACGCACACCCCCATCCACATTAACGGGACGGAGGTGGAACGTGTTTTCAGCTTCAGGTTCCTGGGGGTCAATATCTCTGATGACCTCTCTTGGACCCTCAATACCTCAACTCTGGTCAAGAAGGCTCAGCAGCATCTCTTCTTCCTGAGGAGACTAAAGAAGGTCCATCTGTCTCCTCAGATTCTGGTGAACTTCTACCGCTGCACCATCAAGAGCATTCTTACCAACTGTATCACAGTATGGTATGGCAACTGCTCTGTCTCTGACCGGAAAGCACTGCAGAGGGTGGTGAAAATTGCCCAACGCATTACCGGTTCCTCACTCCCCTCCATTGAGTCTGTCCAAAGCAAGCGTTGTCTGCGATGGGCGCTCAGCATCTCCAAGGACTGCTCTCACCCCAACCACAGACTGTTTACCCTCCTACCATCCGGGAGGCGCTACAGGTATCTCCGTTGCCGGACCAGCAGGTCCAGGAACAGCTTCTTCCCTGCGGCTGTTACACTACTCAACACTGTACCTCGGTGACTGCCAATCACCACCCCCCCCCCCCCCCCCGGACACTCCTCCTACCAGGAAAAATACTATGACTGTATGCACGTAAATAGATTTATTTATTGCTCATATTTATGTCGCTCTTCTAGGGAGATGCTAACTGCATTTCGTTGTCTCTGTACTGTACACTGCACAATGACAATAGAGTTGAATCTGAATCTGAATCTGAATCTGATTTGAGGTATTGCTCAACAGCTCACGGAACAAATTCTCTGACAAGATTAAATAACCTGCAGCAATTACAATCCAACTTTTTATATGAGGAGTGAGGACAACCATTGGAGATTGTTCTCATATTCAGCCCTCCCAGTTTAGGTTTATTATTATCTTGTGTGCCGGCTGTGACACAGTCTCCCCTCCTCGTATGCCGCTTTGTTCCCTGTTAACAGCAGACAGGCCAGGAGTAGCTAAAGGCCAGAACCAATGACAGCAACTGCCTGATGTAAAACGCTAGGCAGCCTGGACGACCATCTGGACTGAGCTGCAGCAGCCACAGCAAGAGAAGCAAAAGTTGCATCAAATTAGCTGGGATTGGAATGGCTCACCTGCACATCATCAACCCTACCCCTTAAAATCCAAGGCATTTCCAGTCAGGAGCAGAGATAGAGAGGAGGTGAGAGAAAGCAAGAGTGATATAAAGAGACAAAATTGAAGAAGAGAGAGAGGAAAGGAAAGGAGGCTGGAATGTGTGGGGTCAACATACTTGCTTTCTTTTCTCTTTTGCCTGTTTGGGGCAAGATTGAGCTGCTGGGTCATGCCTTAGACCCCCAACACCTCCTCTTGGAGGACATAACTGTTTTTCAAGACACGCCCCAGACACCCAGCGCCTCCTCACCCTCCCACAGCCGATGAGGAACTGTTCCACCACACAGAATGCAAAGACTGAGCTACCAGGGCAAGCCTGAGACCACCAGTGCCTCCTCATCGAAGCCAAGGCTCAATGGTTCAATGATGCTGAGGTTGAGGTTAGGACAAGTGTAAGACTGCCAGCACCATCTCTCTCGAGCCACTGGGGTACTTCCCGGGTCAAGACCAAGTTCACCGGCACCTCCTCCATTATCCACAGATGACCGGATACTGCACCCCCACACTGACCCGGCCCTTCTAGTCACTATTGTCTTTCACTATGAATAAACTGTATCACGTGAGTTCACCCAACCATGACTGCCTTGGTGACTCTGCGTCGTAAAAAGCTATGTTTTGCATGCTATCCAAACAGATCAAATATACCATACATAGATACAGTCAGTTCAAACTCAAATACAATAGATAGAGCAAAGGGGAAGATACAGATTGTAGAATATAGTTTGAATGCCATTGCAATTCTCCTTCCCATTCCATTACCGATCTATCCTTGTTCGGTCTTTACTACTGCTAGGGTGAGGTACTAACTCAAACTAGAACAACACATCATCTTCGGCCTGGGTAGTCAACAACTTAATTACATGAATTATGAATTTTCCAATTTCAGTTAACCCTCCCTCCTATATTCCCTTCTCCTCTTCCGATGTTGGCATTTTTGTTCCGTTGCCTATAACATCCTCTAGAACCCCCGCCCCGTTCTCCCATTTTCACCCACCTCCTGCTTGTATTGTATTCACCCAGCATCTCTCCTACATTTGGTTTTGTCTTTCATCTCTCCCTTCATGTCTCCCATTATCACCTTCCTAACATATCAGTTTCCAGCACATGAAGCCTTTGTGCCAACCTTTAGCCTCTGTATCACCATCAAGCCTCTATCTCCAACTTCATCACCCACCCCCCTCGCCAACCTGGCTCTTTGTGTCTCACGGTTCCCCTGTCAGCTTCCACCTATCACGCACCCATATCTGTATCGCAATTCTACTCATCCCATCGCCCACCAGGCTCCTTATTTCCATAATCCTTCATTGTAATGAACCGGATTTGATAAAGGAACTTGAGGTTAATGAGCCATTAGGAGGTAGTGACCATAATATGGTCAGGTTTAATCTACAATTGGAGAGGGAGAAGGGTAGATCGGAGGTGTCAGCGTTACAGTTAAATAAAGGGGACTATGGGGCCATGAAGGAGGAGCTGGCCAAATTTGACTGGAAAGATACACTAGGGATGACAGTGGAACAACAATGGCAGGTATTTCTAGGAATAATACAGAAGGTGCAGGATCAGTTCATTCCTTGGAGGAAGAAAGATTCCAAGGGGAGTAATGGGTGACCGTGGCTGACAAGGGACGTCAGGGACAGTATAAAAATAAAAGAGAAGAAGTACAACGTAGCAAAGATGAGCGTGTCGCAAGAGGATTGCGTAATGTTTAAACAGCAACTAAAAAGACAATACGGGGAGAAAAGATGAGGTACGAAGGTAAGCTAGCCAAGAATATAAAGGAGGATAGTAAAAGCTTCTTTAGGTATGTGAAGAGGAAAAATTAGTTAAGACCAAAGTTGGACACTTGAAGACCGAAAAAGGTGAATTCATTATGGGGAACAAGGAAATGGCAAATGAGTTGAACAAGTACTTTGGATCCGTCTTCACTAAGTAAGACACAAACAATCTTCCTGATATAGTAGTGGCCACAGGATCTGGGGTGACGGAGGAACTGAAGGAAATCTACATTAGGCAGGAAATGGTGTTGGGTAGACTGATGGGACTGAAGGCTGATAAATCCCCAGGGCCTGATGGTCTGCATCCCAGGGTACTTAAGGAAGTGGCTCTAGAAATCGTGGATGCTTTGGTGATAATGTTCCAATGTTCTATAGACTCAGGATCAATTCCTGTGGATTGGAGGGTAGCTAATGGTAGCAAGGCTCGGTGCTGGGACCACTGCTATTGGATGAAGGGATTCAAAGTAACATTAGCAAATTTGCAGATGACACAAAGCTGGGTGGCAGTGCGAACTGTGAGGAGGATGCTATGAGAATGCAGGGTGACTTGGACAGGTTGGGGGAGTGGGCAGATGCATGGCAGATGAAGTTTAATGTGGATAAATGTGAGGTTATCCACTTTGGTAGCAAAAACAGGAAGGCAGATTACTATCTAAAAATGGCACCAAGTTGGAAAAAGGGGATCTGTGGGTCCTTGTTCATCAGTCTATGAAAGTAAGCATGCAGGTACAGTAGGCAGTGAAGAAAGCCTTTATAACAAGAGGAGTCGAATATAGGAGCAAAGATGTCCTTCTGCAGTTGTACAGAGCCCTAGAGAGACCACACCTGGAGTATTGTGTGCAGTTTTGGTCCCCTAATTTGAGGAAGGGCATTCTTGCTATTGAGGGAGTGCAGCGAAGGTTTACAAGGTTAATTCCTGGGATGGCGGGATTGTCATATGCTGAGAGAATGGAGCGGCTGGGCTTGTACACTCTGGAGTTTAGAAGGATGAGAGGAGATCTTATTGAAACATATAAGATTGTTAAGGGTTTGGACACGCTAGAGGCAGGAAACATGTTCCCGAAGTTGGGGGAGTCCAGAACCAGGCGCCACAGTTTAAGAATAAGGGGTAAGCCATTTTGAACGGAGACGAGGAAACACTTTTTCTCACAGAGAGTTGTGAGTCTGTGGAATTCTCTGCCTCAGAGGGCAGTGGAGGCCGGTTCTCTGGATACTTTGAAGAGAGAGCTAGATAGGGCTCTTAAAGATGGTGGAGTCAGGGGATATGGGGGGGAAGGTAGAAACAGGGTCCTGATTGGGGATGATCAGCCATAATTACATTGAATGGCGGTGCTGGCTCGAAGGGCCGAATGGCCTACTCCTGCACCTATTGTCTATTGTCTATTATTGTCTACTTCTCTTCTGTGCCTCTATCACCCTGTCTCTCCCCTCTATATACAGGCTACTTTCAGTCTCTGCTGTGAATTCCTCCAGAAACAGGTTTGCTCTCAATCCTACACTTGTCTACTCTCCAAATGTCCAACTAATGAATTTGCCCCGCATCTTACCCTCATGAAAAATGTTACGTTTCAGTCAAAATACACCTTGCTATTGCCTTGACCAGATCCATCTCTGTCTCCATCTCAGGGAATAAGGTAGCCATTAACAATACGGCCGTCACGGCTTCCTTGACAGCTGCAACACATTACTAGAAGTATATCTATTGCAGTTACAGGAACTAGGATGCAATCACTTGCAAACAACATATGATACGGATATGCAGACGTACCAGCTACTATGATTATGCTTTCTCTCTCCCTCATTCTTGCGAGAACTCTATTTAATTTCCCAATCCCTCCGTCTGTAAAAATGTTAGGTTTCAGAGAGAAGCCATCTACATCCACTTCCTAGAAAATATAATGCAGTATCTGAATTGTCATTCAGTCACAAGCGAACACGGAAACAGTCGGTCTAGGCGCAGTCAAAATTTATTACAATTACTGGGACATCATAAAAGAAGAGACATTCTGGCTATTTTACCAAATAATTAAGGCTCCTGTGTCAGCATTGCTGCTGAGCCGTATTTGTTACTCCTTTCTTCCCTTACACCTTGTGCATATGAGCGCTATATGACGCTAGAAATCTTTGTATCTGCATCCTTATGGGATGTGCCTTAAATAAGCGTTTAGTGCAACCGAAATAAGTTAAACTTAGAAAATATATGATTAGTTCAAAATAAACTGCTGAGAAAAAGTTTGGTGAAAACGTGGGGTAATGATTGTAAAAACAGTGATTAGATGGACACGAGAGAACGAAGCACAAATTGTGTTAGTTTAATTCCAAGTAGGTGATGTAATTCGAGAAGAACCAAGAGAAGAGTCAAGAGACACGTCTTCTTGAGAAATTTAGAACGAAATCTCATCGGTATTTTCACATTCAGAACTTCCCAAAAACTTACTCTTCGTCCTCTTCAGCTCAGATCATGCTCAGAAACACACTGGGAGAGATACATCTCTTGCAGTTGTGCCTACAGAAATAAATGAAGGGAATTATTTTAACAAAAGTCACTCGAGAAGGAAAGATATTAACAGCATGACATTATTCACACACCATGGAAAATATATATTCAGAGAACGCAAATACATGAAACAATGAAGGAAAATAAACTAATATTAGAATGAAGAGATAATTTTAAAAGCAGACAAAAAGATGTTGCCAGGATAGGGTGGGAAATACCTTTTTCTGAAACAAGGTGCTCTGAACATAGTCAAGGTTCCCCTGGAGTCTCTTTCTCTCCTTCCTGCTTAGTTTAGGTTTGGTGCTGGAGATTAAAAAAGTCAACTTTAGCTAGAACCAAAATACAATTATTAGTTTAAACCTGGTGATCTACACCTGCAGATTATTTGCAAAGAAAACATCTGAGATGTCATTTAAATCTATGTCTTTGACGGCTGTGAAAGCCAAGTTGTTTGGGTATTTTCAAAACAGACTGACAGATATTGATTAGTAAGTGTGTCAAGGGTTATCGGAAAAAGGCAGGAGAATGGCATTGAGAGGGAAAGATAGATCAGCCATGATTGAATAACGGAGTAGACTAGATGGGCCGAATAGCTTACTTCTGCTCCTATGACATGAATTTATGAACTTTTGTCTTGCCTAATTCCAACGAGGAAACATGTGTATTTATAAATAAATACGTGTATTTATATCTCACATCCTTTCGTCCATACCACTATCCAGGAACTGCTCAGCTTATAGAGACCTACGTTATGTACATAGATTATGGAACCTTTCCTGAACATTCCCATTTATATACATGCAGCTGATATGTTCAGTCCTTACAGAAATACGCATCTACTATACCTAAAGTAGGTGGTCTGTACTCCACTAATTTAATATATTCATTAAACTTTTATCAAGTCTAGGTATGCTGACATAAAAGTAAATTGCTGCATGCCTATTGTCTTAATATTTAATTATTTTAAATAGATTATCATATATGGTAAAATCGCGAGAATCTGAGCTATCCAAAACGGAATTTTAAAAAAGGGGCAATGCTAAAAACAAACAGAAATTGCTAAACATTCTCAGCAGGTCACAACGTGACTTAAGAAGGTTCAGTGAAATGTAAAGTTATCTCTGCTTCCTTCTTCTAGCCTACATATTCTTTCCAGAATTATCTTCCCGAGGTCGTGGTACATATAGGTACCAATGACATAGGTAAAAAAAGAGAAGAGGTCCTGAAAGGAGAATTTAGGGAGTTAGGAGGGGAGTTAAGGAGAAGGACAGCAAAGGTAACAATCTCGGGATTACTGCCTGTGCCATGCGACAGTGAGAGTAGGAATGGAGCGAGGTGGAGGATAAATGCATGGCTGAAGGGCTGGTGCAGAGGGCAGGGATTCAAATTTCTGGATCATTGGGACCTCTTTTGTGGAAGGTGCGACCTGTACAAAAAGGATGGGTTGCACTTGAACCTGAGGGGGGGGGCAATATCCTGGCGGGGAGATTTGCAAAGGCTACTGGGGAGACTTTAAACTAGAACGGTTGGGGGGAGGGACTCAAATAGAGAAAGCTATTAGACAGTGTGTGAGGCAGGAGGCAGAGAAGGAAAGCACTCAGACCCAACATGTAGGGGGGAAAGAAGAAAACAATAATAAACAGAGATTAAGAGGTGGTGGGGTTCTTAAATGGGTGAGCAGAGAAACAGAGGGGTGTAAAATGCGGGCGGAAGCAATAGGTAGCAAGGTGAAAAGTAAAAGTGGCAGGCAGACAAATCCAGGACAAAAATCAAAAAGGGCCACTTTTCAACATAATTGTAAAAGAGGTAAGAGTGTTGTAAAAACAAGCCTGAAGGCTTGGTGTCTCAATGCAAGGAGCATTCGTAATAAGGTGGATGAGTTGAACGTGCAGATAGCTATTAATGATTATGATATAGTTGGGATCACGGAGATTAACGCAGTGGAAAGGAAGGACATTAGCTTGGAGGATGTGGAATCGGTATGGGTAGAGCTGAGAAACACTAAGGGGCAGAAAACGCTGGTGGGTGTTGTGTGCAGCCCACTTAGCAGTGGTAGTGAAGTTGGGGATGGCATCAATCAGGAAATTAGAAATGCGTGCAACAAAGGCAAAACAGTTATAATGGGTGACTTCAATCTACATATAGATTGGGTGAATCAAATTGGCAGGGGTGCTGAGGAAGAGGATTTCTTGGAATGTATGCGGGATAGTTATCTAAACCAACATGTAGAGGAACCAACGAGAGAGCAGGCTATTCTAGACTGGGTATTGAGTAATGAGGAAGGGTTAGTTAGCAGTCTTGTTGTGAGTGCCCCCTTGGGCAAGAGTGACCATAATATGGTTGAGTTCTTCATTAGGATGGAGAGTGACATTGTTAATTCAGAAACAATGGTTCTGAACTTAAAGAAAGGTAACTTTGAGGGTATGAGACGTGAATTGGCCAAGATTGACTGGCAATTAGTTCTAAAAGGGTTGACGGTGGATATGCAATGGAAGGCATTTAAAGACTGCATGGATGAACTACAAAAAATGTTCATCCCAGTTTGGCAAAAGAATAAATCAGGGAAGGCAGTGCATCCGTGGATAACAAGGGAAATCAGGGATAGTATCAAAGCAAAAGATGATGCGTACAAATTAGCCAGAAAAAGCAGCATACCAGAGGACTGGGAGAAATTCAGAGACCAGCAGAGGAGGACAAAGGGCTTAATTGGGAAAGGGAAAATAGATTATGAAAGAAAACTGGCAGGGAACATAATAACTGACTGCAAAAGTTTTTATAGATATGTGAAGAGAAAGAGATTAGTTAAAACAAATGTAGGTCCCTTGCAGTCAGAAACAGGTGAATTGATCATGGGGAACAAGGATATGGCGGACCAATTGAATAACTACTTTGGTTCCGTCTTCACTAAGGAAGACATAAATAATCTGCCGGAAATAGCAGGGGAGATGGAGAAAGGAGATGGAGGAACTGAGTGAAATCCAGGTTAGTCGGGAAGTGGTGTTTGGGTAAATTGAATGGATTAAAGGCCGATAAATCACCAGGGCCAGATAGGCTGCATCCCAGAGTACTTAAGGATGTAGCTCCAGAAATATTGGATGCATTAGTGATAATTTTTCAAAACTCTTTAGATTCTGGAGTAGCTCCTGAGGATTGGAGGGTAACAAACGTAACCCCACTTTTTAAGAAGGGAGGGAGAGAGAAAACGGGGAATTACAGACCAGTTAGTCTAACATTGGTAGTGGGGAAACTGCTAGAGTCAGTTATTAAAGATGGGATAGCAGCACATTTGGAAAGTGGTGAAATCATTGGACAAAGTTAGCATGGATTTACGAAAGGTAAATCATGTCTGACGAATCTTATAGAATTTTTCGAGGATGTAACTAGTAGAGTGGATAGGGGAGAACCAGTGGATGTGTTGTATCTGGACTTTCAGAAGGCTTTCGACAAGGTCCCACATAAGAGATTAATATACAAACTTAAAGCACACGGTATTGGGGGTTCAGTATTGATGTGGATAGAGAACTGGCTGGCAAACAGGAAGCAAAGAGTAGGAGTAAACGGGTCCTTTTCACAATGGCAGGCAGTGACTAGTGGGGTACCGCAAGGCTCAGTGCTGGGACCCCAGCTATTTACAATTTATATTAATGACCTGGATGAGGGAATTGAAGGCAACATCTCCAAGTTTGCGGATGACACTAAGCTGGGGGGCAGTGTTAGCTGTGAGGAGGACGCTAGGGGACTGCAAGGTGACTTGGATAGGCTGGGTGAGTGGGCAAATGTTTGGCAGATGCAGTATAATGTGGATAAATGTGAGGTTATCCACTTTGGTGGCAAAAACAGGAAAGCAGACTATTATCTAAATGGTGGCCGATTAGGAAAAGGGGAGATGCAGCGAGACCTGGGTGTCATGGTACACCAGTCATTGAAAGTAGGCATGCAGGTGCAGCAGGCAGTGAAGAAAGCGAATGGTATGTTAGCTTTCATAGCAAAAGGATTTGAGTATAGGAGCAGGGAGGTTCTACTGCAGTTGTACAGGGTCTTGGTGAGACCACACCTGGAGTATTGTGTACAGTTTTGGTCTCCAAATCTGAGGAAGGACATTATAGCCATAGAGGGAGTGCAGAGAAGGTTCACCAGACTGATTCCTGGAATGTCAGGACTTTCATATGAAGAAAGACTGGATAGACTCGGCTTATACTCGCTAGAATTTAGGAGATTGAGAGGGGATCTTATAGAAACTTACAAAATTCTTATGGGGTTGGACAGGCTAGATGCAGGAAGATTGTTCCCGATGTTGGGGAAGTCCAGGACAAGGGGTCACAGCTTAAGGATAAGGGGGAAATCCTTTAAGACCGAGATGAGAAAAAACGTTTTCACACAGATAGTGGTGAATCTCTGGAACTCTCTGCCACAGAGCGTAGTTGAGGCCAGTTCATTGGCTATATTTAAGAGGGAGTTAGATGTGGCCCTTGTGGCTAAAGGGATCAGGGGGTATGGAGAGAAGGCAGGTACGGGATACTGAGTTGGATGATCAGCCATGATCATATTGAATGGCGGTGCAGGCTCGAAGGGCCGAATGGCCTACGCCTGCACCTATTTTCTATGTATCTATGTATCTTTCGAATTATTTCAGATTTCCAGCATTTGAATTATTGTGCTTTTTGATGACGTGTGTACATCCATCCATAACGTTCGGATCTTATGTTAATATTTGAGTAGATTGTGCGGTCAATGGTGTCGTTTATTTTCTTTTTCAGCGGAGAAATGGTAAAAAAAATGTGTATTTTGAGGCCGCCTGTGGATGGCGGGAATATAAAACTTATTTGCTTGTAATATATCAGGAGCTTTTGAAAATTCCCGAGGTTGTTGGGCAGGGCATTGAATTTATATGTGATTGAGCGCAATCAAGTTATTGATTCAGTTAGACACAAAAAGCTGGAGTAACTCAGCGGGACATGCAGCATCACTGGAAAAAAGGAATGGGTGACGTATCGGGTCGAGACCCTTCTTCAGACTTCAGATTCAGTTAGCTGAACTAATGGAGAGAACAGGTTAGCTGAATTTTCCACTCAATCCAATTAAAAGGGAAAGTATTTCAAGTTCAGTGAATTTAGATAGAAGGGACAAACAAACACATATAATCAAAGAATGGGAATGTGGGAGGAGATATTAAAAGCAAATTCAAAAATTATAATAGTACAATATTCTGTGGAAAGACATCTGCTTCATAATATAAGAATAACTACGTTGCTCTTGGATTATAGTTTCAACTCAGATTTCAGTGTTTATTTGATTACAATTGACAACATGGATATTGGAATTAAAAGGCCCCACAAGGTATAGTGTTCAGTGTGTATGAAGGAACTGCCGCTGTGGGTTTGCATCACAGATAGACACAAAATTCTGGGGCAACTCAACAGGTCAGGCAGCATCATTGGAGAAAAGAAGTAGGTGACTCTTCGGGTCGGAACTCTTCTTCCGTCTGAATGTTAATTAATATAGGAGTGGAAAAATATTTCTGTATACCAAGCTAATACAAATGCTATGTCATGAATCTTAAGGCCATTCCTTGTGTGATAATGTCGCTATTAATTGGAGTTTAATTTACACTCTTCACTCGTTGTGTGCACCACATATTTCCAGTCGTGGCTCTCACTTGATCCGTCCCACCACAAATGTATGCTACATGACTCTCTGTTTACTCGCTCACTTGTTCCTATGCTTTTGCCTTGCTCCTCCTTGCAGCTGTTAGTTTTTACACGACGCGTGTAATCGCCAGTTCAATTCATCTCTTTTGGCCCATCGCCATCATCCTCACCACCTAGTGCCTCTGACAGGTTATATTGTCTATTGCCCTTTTTAACCAAAGCTATTTCCCTTCATTACAACATTACAACAATCACCTGCAAAAGCATTTGGAAAGTAGTTTCGAAACAACCATAAAACCGATCAGAATAATTAGGCCCAGCAAATAACTACCTCCGATCAGCCAGTTCCAGGTTGTACATACTATCCACTAGCAGGAAAAAAGAAAAAAAGAACAATTACACATTTGGAATGTCAAGGTTAAACACAGAAAAACCCCTCACATTACATTCTTTGTCCAGATGCAAAGATTATTTTCACAATTAGATTGGTCTTAGATTCAACAGTTTGGAAATGTGTTTGGTGTCATTGTGGTGTTGGGATTTGGTTGGGATTATGATTTTAGTCGCTAGTGCCACTTTAAGCAGAGCAAGCATAAAAGACACGAAAACTTCAATTCCATTAGTACTAAAATATAATCTGGTTCGGTGCACGGTAAAAAAAAAACATGTACTTTTCACTCAATTACCACAGAATGATCAGCACCAAGTGGACATACTGTATGGTAGAGACACAGCTATGTTATTAATTCAGTCTGAAGCACCAGAAACAGTACTAACCACCTATAAGGAGCCTACTCTCAGTGATTACTGGCATTGCCTTCCGCAACAAAACTCATAGTCTGCCAGATACCATTATATTTAGTCCTCTTATACGCTTCTGAAACATGAACTATCTTCACTGGGCATCTTAAAGTCCTTGCAAGATGCCAACTGTACAGGCAAAATCTTTTAAATTTGTGGAAATTATAAGAGAACCAAGATTCCTGTCCTTTCTAGGCCAAGATACACATCATTTAACAGCTATTTACAGTGTCAGGTCTATTGCGTTGGCTCGATACTAATCCAGTCGAAATCGAAACTCTTGTCCCCTCTGTCGCGGACAGAGGAAAAGATTCTTGATTGTGCTCTAACCTTTGAGAAAATACACCCATGTTTTTCTGGGATGGGACATGGCTTCTGAAAGTGGAGATAGAACAATCAGTAAGATGTTGTAAACCTCCGAGGCCCTGCATTGGGAGCTCACAGGTCGGAGTAGATGCGGAAGGATGATGCAGCATGATCAATCTCAACTCATACAACTTTAATGCAAACAATTCGTGCTTGATCGCCTCAAGAATAGCGAAAAAGATGAAAACAGTGCTTGATGCGGCAACAAAATTCAGGTGCTTGTGAGGCATACTGTGTCTGATGAATACCTTGGTGATGTGATGGGTGTTTCGCTAGAATGTTCCCGAGTGAGTGTTGAGCCATACCTACGTGCCTGTTTGAAACAATTAAAAACCTCGCTTTTTCCCATGAATGACACAGTTGCACTGATCGCATAAGAAAATATATTGGGAGCAGTAACTGGTACAGATATAGACTCACATTGCTCTATTAAACATTGGTGCAAACCGGTTTGAACACAGAATAGCTCCAGATGCATTTCCCACAGAAACTAATTGAGTCAGAGCGGAAATGGGTGGTCGATAGGATAAGAGGAGTTTGATATACCATACTCCTACTCACCCTATGCAATTGATTAACCAGACCCTACCATTCTGGAACACAAACTGTTTATAATAATAATATTAATAAGGAATCATACCGCCCAGATCATCAAAGATTTTGTGACTTCCTCTCCCATAATATCGGAAAGATTTTCTCTTGGTGTATTAGAAATGATGAAACTTGTTAACAGTGTCAGCGGTACCAGGAATGCCGAAGAACTGAAGAATATACGCTTGATCCAGGCTGCCCTGTTCTTTGAATTCTGTTCGCTGAAATGTAACACAGAATTACTATCCTGAGCAGCCAGCAGAACATAGCTTCCAAAAACCCATTCAAATCACCATCTATGTCAAAGGTTGGTCACGACTCGAGACCAAATCTAAGTTATTGAGTTGTGCAGAGGTAGCTCGTTTACAATAAGATACTTAAGGTTTACTTAAACTCAGAATTCGGGGGAACAATAGTCAACGCAGATTTGACGATCGGCACACAACATAGGTCGCAATGTTCTATTTGAGTACGCTTTTGATTGGCAATTGGGTACCGAATTATTTTTTTACACCATCGCACTAAATCGGAACGATTGCTCGGTTGCGGACATTTATGACACTTGAATCTTAAAATAGGTCTGCGCTCATCTTGGCTGGCTTTACTCCCGATCGCTTTATTGGATGCAACGATTAATTTGATCATATATTTATATATGCCATCTTCCCAAGCTCTGCTCGATTGTTCATTTAAACCATTTAATTCCCCTTTACATGCCCTTCAACGTTTTGTTTAATATTATCATTCATAATAATATTTAACTCAACTATTTCTGATGCTTATTATATACGTCTCGCATTAAAGGCAGATGTTCCTTAGACGACACTATATAAAATGTTAAATAACGTAATAGCTATCCATTATGTGCCCTGGATAATTAATCTAGTTGTTTTGTGCAATTCTATTCCAAAGTGGCATAACATTAAATGTGATAACGATTTAGCACAGTTTAAGATGACATTTTCTTGTGGCACATTCATTTCCCCTTATAAATTGTGCTCAGGTTTTTCATGCTGTTCTTCAAATTTCAATAAAAATGGAATTACATTGAATTTAGAAAATCTAATAAAATTAAGATTTTTTTCAGTAAGGTTCGAAATGTGATCTTTAAAATTGTTTAAATCTATTCTAAAATTCTGTATTTTACGACAAGGAATACTTATTCTGACATAGAATGAGGCCACTTGGCTCACTAATTGTAAGCCAGCTTCCAATGGAGCAATCCCGTCAGCCTGATTTCCCTTCTACTTATTTCTCCTTACCAAAGCAAAGGATAATTTTCAGCAAACAATTCGACATCGAGCATTTTGTATATACCTGTAGGAGACAAACAGAGCCTTCGGCGATTATCGGCGATGTAACGCGAAAGTGTGCATCTACGTACACTTAGCACTCAGAGCCAATGTCGAACCTGGGTCCCCGAAGCTGCGAGGCAGCAATACACAATCTTTCGACGCCGTCTACCCCAGACTTGAGGGCAGAATTATCCTAAAATAAACATATGTTGACCGCACTATGTACTTCTGGATTTCGTACAGATTCATCTCTTTCTCAAATTCGTGACATTCTATAAAAGGCAGCGGTAATTTTACCAAAGGTATTTGCATTTCTTTAAATTTGTCCAACTAAATTCAGTTGAATTGTGGAGTATAACATTAAATTTAAGATCTGCATTTGAATCACAATATTGCCATCAGAGCTTAAACTTATACCCCTGTCTGCCTGTCTCCCTTCCGGTCTCTGTCTCTCTGCGTATATCGCTCTCTCTTTGCCTGCCTGTCTGTCTCTTTGCCTGCCTCTCTTTCTCTCTTTCTCTCTCCCTCACTGTTTTTCTGTGTTTCGCTGTCTCTCCATCCCTCTCACTTTCCTTGTCTCCTCTGAATACCAGCAACAAATACATAGGCTAAATGGAGGAAATGTAACATGGCCATCGCTAAAACTGACTCCAGTATGTAAAATAATGGGGCACTGAATTTGTTAGTTGATAAACAAATCCTGCTCACGGAAATATGTTTTAAAAATCGCCTGATAGGCAGATAGTTTGGGAAAGAGGCATCAAGATTCAAGGGCGAGGCAAGTTCTGGCTGGAGAAACGACCGAAGAGCAAGATGTTTTAGAAACCATTGTTGTGAAAACCTGGAGGATTTTATACATACGAATAAGACCAGAAGGGTGGATTTTAAAAATGAAAAATAATTAGGCGTTTTTTTAATGTTGAAAAGTCAGGGTATGATTGTGAATATATAGAATTTAGTGTGAATAACCCCATGTAAGGTGGATGGGAGGCTGACAGAAGGACATTTGAATAATGGAGTCCAATCTGAATATTAGTGTCATAAACCGATGTTGCGAAACAAATGGTTGGTAGCTGGAAAAAAAAGATTTTAGGCCAGTCTGAACTTGAAGCATGTTCCCAATACAGAACACCATTCTGACCAATAATCAACTGTGCTGGGTACTTTTATCGGATCCAGTTCCTGCGTAACGTACAAATTCTTTAATTTCACAATCACTGTTGGATAATATGTTTCTTCCCACTCATTTGGCCATTCTAAGTTGCGATCTGTGGCATTCGAGTAACTGCTAATGGTCACCGTTGCCTGTTCTGTCTAGCTGCTGAACTTCCAATGGATCAAATCGAAGTAAGATGTTGGCTGAAATAAGGATGTTCAATTTTCGCAACTAAATATTCATAATATCCAGCTTGGTTGCTTTGTTGATTTCTTCAGATTTATTCCTTTACATAATACTGGCGATGTGATAAATTTCCAATGTTATTAATCCGTTTCACTGCACCAGTCCTGCACACCGTGTGCAGTTGCATTTTACCTGCTATCCTTGAGCTGCTGCTGTGCTGTGTTGATTATTTGTCCGCAGTCCTTCTCGAGCTGGTCCAATGTGTTCTGAACTGTTCGGTTTATTGTTTTTTCTATGGTTGCACACACCTCTTGGATCTGATTCACACAACGTGATGGCTGTCATTCCAAAAACATAAAAAGGCATGAGAACTGATGTATTACTGTAGTAACATACAGAAAAACAAAGTACTGTAAATATATCTGTATACATATGGATGACTCAAGTGAACCGTTCCAATATCTCTGGTCCCTAGCTTATTGAACTGAGAACCCAAGATTGTTTCTTGCATTTGGGAGTGCAAAAATAGAATGACAGCAAAAAGAAGTGGAATTAGAAATACTTGCAAATGATGTTCGAACTAATATCTTTCTAAATTGCCATAGACATTTGAAATTGATGTAACATGTCAAAGATCCCTTGAATGCACTTTTTCTTTTTCCACAGATAGACACAAATTGCTGGAGTAGATCAGCAGTTGAAGCAACATCGCTGGAAAAAATGGATAGGTGGTGTTTCTGATCCATTCGTTCTTCAGTCGGATTGCAGTAGGAGGAGCGGAACAAAAAAACTGAAAGCTAAAAAAGGCAGAACAAAACACTCAGGCAACAGGTGAGCTCAGCGACGGCGTTCCCTGTTAAGCAGATTGTTGGACAAAGGTTAGATATAGAAATAGGAGAAATAGGAGTGTGCCCAACAGGGATACATACTGTAGTTGTGAATTGTGAAGCTGGTTAATGGACTTTTAATGCAGTCAGCGGGGGAGTGGAGGGGGGGGGGGGAGATGTGGTACGTTTTAAATAAACAAGGAGCATGTGGTGAAATTGTAAAATCTCCCAGTCATTGAGCTTGCTGCCCATTGGTTTCAGTGCATTTTGCTGTCATAAGAGTAACATAAGGCATCCATCCAAAACCAATCATAATGTAAGGAAATCAGTTCAATGCACAAATTCCATGGACTTTTATATGATGAAAAAACGTGCTAACATTCCGCCATTGCGTTAAATTAAGAAATTGATTGCAAATCAAACAATAAAATCATCATCGGTCTTAAGGCCAATCTAGCCCATTACTTACTGTTATTTGGCCAGGAGATCGATAGTATTCATTTGTCGTGTTTGCACTTTGGACTATATATGTATACAGCATGGGGATTGTTTCTACTGGATTCATATGTATTGTGTTAACATTAAAAATCCATTACCCTATCTAGGTCTGGGATGTAGATGGTTGGCATATCAAAGCCGCATTTGTTCAACCCTGGTCGTTTGCACAGTTCTTGTACTATCTGCATCATTACTCTCTGGAAGAAGCAAAGGAAACACATAATACACCATATAATTTACAATGTTTTAGCAAAGAATAACAACTTATTAGGCAGTAAGTCCCATTGACCCGAGGCTATTGTTAACCTCCAAAATCCCTCCCCACCCAAAATAACACACGATGAAACAATTGCATTTGAAATAAAGTCGCTCTTCCTGTTCCGCCAACAATAATAAACTAACTACACGATCAGGGCTTGCTGTTTAGTTTGCACAATAACACAAAAATTACTTTATAAATTAAGGAATTATTAAAGGAATGAATGTTGTCAACGTTATTGTCTGATTCAAATTATTTTAATTCATCTAATTCATTGAATGGGCAGAATTGTCTTTATTTCAACTTGGGATCCAACATCAACATGTTCAAATAATTTTTCCGTATTAAATGGTACAGGGTTGTCGCGAATTTAATGGCTAGATTAAATGCTAGAAAACTATTTTTATTTATATTACCCATATGTGATTTTCCTGAAGAAATACATCCAACATCTGCTGGAGGTTGTATCTGGATCCTGTTCATAAGTTCATAGGTTCATGTTATAGGGTTGGAATTAGGTAATTTGACCCATTAAGCCTAGTCCATCATTCAATCATGATTGATCTATCTTTTCCTCTCAACCCAATTCTCCTGCCCCTGACACATGTAAAAATCAAGAATCTACCAATAATCCGCCTTTAAAATATCCATTGACCTGCCCACAAACTTCTGTGGCAATGAATTCTACAGATTCACCTTCCGCTGTCTAATGGAAATTGTCTTTATCTCCTTTCCAAAGGTACATCCTTTTATTCTGAGGCTATGGCCTCTGGTCCAGGAATGTCCCATTTGTGGAAACATCCTCCCCACATCCACTCAATACAGAACTTTCACTTTTCGATAAGTTTCAATGAGGACCCTTCATCCTGTCAAACACAGGTACAGGCTCAAAGCATTCAAATGCTCGTCATATGTTAATCCAGTCATTCCTGGAATCATTTCCGTAAACCTCCTCTGGACTCCCTACAACGCCAGCAGATCCTTCCTCAGATATATGGTCAAAAACTGCTCACGATACACCTAATGCGCTTTGATCATTGTTTTATAAAGTCTCAGCATTACATCCATGTTATTATATTCTCATCCTCTCAAAATAAATGCTAGCATTGCATTTGGCTTCCTTAATACTACTTACAAATTAACTTTTTGGGGAATCCTGCAACAGCTCTCCTTTGCACCTCCAATTGCTGAATTCCACCCTCATTTAGAAAATAGTGTACGCCTTTATTACTACTACCAAAATGCATGACTCCACACTTTGCTATGCTATACTCCATCTGCCACAAAATCACGGAATTTCGCAATGCATGTTGTAAGATTTCCGACAGTACCTGTCTGTCAGTCTCAGGGCCTGCTTCATCAGCTTTGCTGAGGTAGAACTTTAGTTTATCGCCCTGGTTCTCGTTCAGCTTTTCCACAATGTTCAGGGTCCGTTTGCAGAGGGCCTGGCCCATTGGATCAAAGAAGACAAAGATTAAATCGACCTGTTCACCTGTGGGTCGAAAGCGAGACAACAGTCCAGTAATGCACCAGTTGCTGACTTGCACGCATTATTTAAGCATCCCCCTTCCTTAATCCCATTAATATTTCCCCTCCTCCAAGTACCTACAAAAATCACTCACCTGTTTTTTACTGTAAAACAACGTAGGTTTTCATCAAACCCAATGTTAGAGTCACAGACTTGTACAGCATTCAAGCAACTCTGGCCCACCTCATCCAGTTGACCATCATGCGTATCTACACTACTCCCACTTAACTGCATTAGTACACTACCCTTCTATACGCAGCTCATTCCAGTACCTGGCCTGATGTTTCTTTAATTCAGTTCCTGTGCCGGACACACCACCATTTCATTTGATAGCTCATTTCATATACCAAGTATATTTTGTGCAATGTATGCCTCAAACCCCTTTAGTATACTTCCACTTGCCTTAATTTTTATTTTTAAATAACTTTCTTACTTGAAAATAAAATTCCGAGCTCACATCGGATGACGGGATTGCAACACATCTCCAGATCAATTATCCAGGACTCAGGATGTTAGACCAGTAAGTAAGCAACATAGTATGATATCGCCTTTGCAATATCAACATCCACCTCACTGAAAGATTTACTCTCTTACCCAGTTGGATAAGCGCTTTGTCAACATCGAACTCGTAAGTCATGTCGCCATCCACGAGTCCTGGGGTATCGATAAAGATCACTAAGTTAAACATCTTCTGCTTGGAAACACTGATCTCAGTGGACAGGTATACTTCCAACCCTGGAGAATAGATAGCCAACAGTGAACCGAATAAACAGGATATGTTATTCCATTGTTTTATGTAGTGTCAGGGAGGGGTGCTATACATATCATAAACGGATATAAAGTATTCTCTATATAACAATATCCCTTCATGCCAATTATTTTCAGCAGTAAACATATTCATTGCATTGTGTCACCTAGAAGATACAAAACAACAATGGCATTTCTAAAACACATTATTGATCTGCGGACTTCCCATCTGCAACGTTTTTGTGGTAGACCCTTTTCAGGTGTAAATTTAAAATTTAAATCATACTTATTGATCCCATATTGATATGTTTCCCTTTCAAAATTTCTGAGCCTTCTGTTATGAAAGGATATCCCTATGCACATCACAAAAAACAACGGACCCTCTGGAAGAAGTCAGCGTGCCAATCACCACCTGTGGACATAAATTGTGGGTCGACATTTCAAATTAAGATAGTTCGTTCAGATGAAGTCTCGACCGAAACGTCAATTACTGATCTCTCACCACAACTGAAGTCTGATCAGTTGAGTTCCTCCAGCAATTAATTTTCCTTTGGTTCAGACACTAGCATATGAATTCTCATGCTTTTGAGTGCACATCATGTTGTACTTCCAACTTCCAGGCAATAATGCCACTGTTACTTAAATTCTTATCGTCATGCTAATGAACTTAATTCTCAAGTGCTCCCATAACGCAGACGGGTGTCCTACCCAGAAACAAAAGTTATTTTATAAAGGCCTCATTGTTCCTTTATGCATATGTGCCCTTAGTTATGTTATGTATGCATGAGCATGCAGAGGAGGCAAATAAAAACAGAATAGAAGATGGTGGGAGAATTGTGTGCATGCTGGCATGTTGGTCTGCTATTGAAAGAAAGGGTGGCAGGGGTGGGGGAGTGTGCCCTAGACCAATCAAGCAGAATACGGCATGCTGATATACTAGTTTGCATGTGGCCTCACTCTGGCACTAGATGAGGCCAAGACAGAAATGACCATATGGGAATTGGGTGAAAGATAAAGTGGATAACAATCCTGCACCTGTTCCCATCTCGGTACGCGCATCTCAAATCCCTCATTTCCTTATTATTTCATAGAAAATTACAACACAGGAACAGGCTTGTCGGCCTACAATGTCTGTGCTGAAAATGATGCCAAGGTAAATTAATTTCATCTGCCTGCATGATCCATATCCCTCCAATCCCGGCACATCTATATGTTCATCTAACGCCTATCTGTCTCCACCAGCAACTCCAGCAGCACTATTCAGCTATCTGACAGAAAATGTACCCGCACATATCCTTTGAACTTTGCCGCTTTCACCTTGATGTTGTGCTCTCTAGTCTTTGGCATTTCGACCATGGTTCTGATTGTTTATTCTGTCTATGCCACATACTGTAATGTTATATATATCTATCAGAGGCCCCTCAGCCTCTGATGAGCAGAAGAAAAAAATCCAAGATTGGTCAGACACTCCTTATAACTAACCAAATCAAATCCAGGCTGCATTCTTGTAACCCTCTTCAGTCTGCATCCTCGCAAAAGCCTCCGCATCTTCCCTTTAATGGGGCGACCAGGACAGCACGTAATACTCCAAAAGCGGTCTAAAATAAGTCCGATAAAGCTGAACCATCACTTCTTGATTCGTATACTCAATGACCCGACCAATGAAGGCAAGCATACCTTAACGGCCTGTCCCATGGGCATGCGACTGCATGCGGCAAGCGCGACCTAACTGGAAGCGGGGGCCACGCGGAGGTCGAGTGATCCCCGTACAGGGCCTGTCCCACGGGCATGCGGCTGCATGCGGCAAGCGCTACCAAACCGGAAGTGGGGGCCGCGCGGAGGTCGAGCGACGTCAAGACGGTGAGTACGGCGTCGAGGCTGTGCGCACGGCCGTCGATGCGGTGCGCATGGCCTCGCTGCGACTGCGGGGCGGCAGACCGTTGCCGTGCGGAATTTTTGAACAGTGTCAGTTTTTCTGAGCCCCGCTCGATGTTGGGACCAGCTCCGCACAACTCCATACGGCTCCGGCGATCGAAGTGGGACCGGCCCCGCGGCCCCCGCTTCCGGTTAGGTCGGGCTTGCCGCATGGAGTCGCATGCCCGTGGGACAGGCCCTTTACGCCTTATTTGCTACTCTACCCATGTTGCCAGCTTCAGGGGACTATAGAATTGGACTCCCAGTGTCTGTTAAGGGTCTGGCCATTAACTGTAAGCTTTCTCCCTAAATGCAATCTCCCAAAGTGCTACATCTCACACTTGATTGGATTAAACTCCATCTGCTATTTATCCAAAGATTATTTCTGAACTTTATATCTACCAGTACTGTATTTTTACAGCCTCCTTCTCCATCAGACATTTTTCTTGCAAATGGGAGCAAATCATATCTCGAAGTTCCATTCCAATAGCTCCCCTGCCGCTGATGTGAGGTTCACCGGCCTATAGAAACATAGAAACATAGAAAATAGGTGCAGGAGTAGGCCATTCGGCCTGTCGAGCCTGCACCGTCATTCAATATGATCATGGCTGATCAAACCAACTCAGTATCCCGTACCTGCCTTCTCTCCATACCCCCTGATCCCCTTAGCCACAAGGGCCACATCTAACTCCCTCTTAAATATAGCCAATCAACTGGCCTCAACTATCTTCTGTGGCAGAGAATTCCAGAGATGCACCACTCTCTGTGTGAAAAAAAGTTTTTCTCATCTCGGTCCTAAAAGACTTCCCCCTTATCCTTAAACGGTGAACCCCTTGTTCTGGACTTCCCCAACATCGGGAACAATCTTCCTGCATCTAGCCTGTCTAACCCCTTAAGAATTTTGTAAGTTGCTATAAGATCCCCCCTCAATCTTCTAAATTCTAGTGAGTACAAGCCGAGTCTATCCAGTCTTTCTTCATATGAAAGTCCTGACATCCCAGGAATCAGTCTGGTGAACCTTCTCTGCACTCCATCTACGGCAAGAATGTCTTTCCTCAGATTAGGAGACCAAAACTGTACGCAATACTCCAGGTGTGGTCTCACCAAGACCCTGTACAACTGCAGTAGAACCTCCCTGCTCCTATACTCAAATCCTTTTGCTATGAAAGCTAACATACCATTCGCTTTCTTCACTGCCTGCTGCACCTGCATGCTGCACCTGCATGCCTACTTTCAATACTTCCCAATTCTGCTAGCCCTTGCTGTCCCCTCCCCTTCATCAGCCCTCTGGTTGTCTCCTCCCCTCCCCCAGCCCTCGGGCTCCTCCTCCGCCTTTTTCCTTTTTTCCTTTCTTCTCCTCACCCCCTATCAGTCTGAAGAAGGGTTTCGGCCCGAAACGTTGCCTATTTCCTTCGCTCCATAGATGCTGCTGCACCCGCTGAGTTTCTCCAGCATTTTTGTGTGCCTACTTTCAATGACTGGTGTACCATGACACCCAGGTCTCGTTGCATCTCCCCTTTTCCTAATCGCCCACCATTCAGATAATAGTCTACTTTCCTGTTTTTGCCACCAAAGTGGATAACCTCACATTTATCCACATTATACTGCATTTGCCATGCATTTGCCCACTCACCCAACCTATCTGTCAACTTGCAGCCTCCTAGCATCCTCCTCACAGCTAACACTGCCCCCCAGCTTCGTGTCATCTGCAAACTTGGAGATGTTGCATTCAATTCCCTCGTCCAAATCATTAATATATATTGTAAATAGCTGGGGTCCCAGCACCGAGCCTTGCGGTACCCCACTAGTCACTGTCTGCCATACTGAAAAGGACCCATTTACTCCTACTCTTTGCTTCCTGTCTGCCTGTCAATACTGAACCCCCAATACCGTGTGCTTTTAGTTTGCATACTAATCTCTTATGTGGGACCTTGTCGAAAGCCTTCTGAAGGTCCAGATATAACACATCCACTGGTTCTCCCTTATCCACTCTACTAGTTACATCCTCGAAAAATTCTATAAGATTCGTCAGACATGATTTACCTTTCATAAATCCATGCTGACTTTGTCCAATGATTTCACCACTTTCCAAGTGTGCATCTATCCCATCTTTAATAATTGACTATAGCAGTTTCCCCACTACCGATGTTAGACTAACTGGTCTGTAATTCCCCGTTTTCTCCCTCCCTTTTTAAAAAGTGGGGTTACATTAGCTACCCTCCAATCCTCAGGAACTACTCCAGAATCTAAAGAGTTTTGAAAAATTATCACTAATGCATCCACTATTTCTGGGGCTACTTCCTTAAGTACTCTGGGATGCAGCCTATCTGGCCCTGGGGATTTATCTGCCTTTAATCCATTCAATTTACCTAATACCACTTCCTGGCTAACATGGATTTCACTCAGTTCCTCCATCTCATTTGACCCCCGGTCCCCTGCTATTTCCGGCAGATTATTTATGTCTTCCTCAGTGAAGACAGAACCAAAGTTGTTATTCAATTGGTCTGCCATGTCCTTGTTCCCCATGATCAATTCACCTGTTTCTGACTGCAAGGGACTTGCATTTGTTTTAACTAATCTTTTTCTCTTCACATATCTATAAAAACTTTTGCAGTCAGTTGTTATGTTCCCTGCCAGTTTTCCTTCATAATCTATTTTCCCTTTCCTAATTAAGCCCTTTGCCCTCCTCTGCTGGACTCTGAATTTCTCCCAGTCCTCTGGTAGGCTGTTTTTTCTGGCTAATTTCTATGCTTCATCTTTTGTTTTGATACTATCCATGATTTCCCTTGTTATCCACGGATGCACTACCTTCCCTGATTTATTCTTTTGCCAAACTGGGATGAACAATTGTTGTAGTTCATCTATGCAGTCTTTAAATGCCTTCCATTGCCTATCCACCGTCAACCCTTTAAGAATCAATCTATCTTGGCCAATTCACGTCTCATACCCTCAAAGTTACCTTTCTTTAAGTTCAGAACGCTTGTTTCTGAATTAATTATGTCACTCTCCATCCTAATGAAGAACTCAACCATATTATGGTCACTCTTGCCCAAGGGGCCACGCACAACAAGACTGCTAACTAACCCTTCCTCATTACTCAATATCCAGTCTAGAATAGCCTACTCGCTCGTTGGTTCCTGTACATCTTGTTTTAGAAAACTATCCCGCATACATTCCAAGAAATCCTCTTCCTCAGCAACCCTGCCAATTTGATTCACCCAATCTATATGTAGATTGAAGTCACCCATTATAACTGTTTTACCTTTGTTTTACCTATAAGTCCCTGGATTCCCTCGACTTATCTTTGTAACAAAGGAATATATTGGCTACTCTCTAGTCTTCCAGCAATGGCTAGAGAAAATAGAAAGTCTTTATACTTATCCTTTTGTTTTGAATGTACATATAAAAGGCCTTGGGATTTTCTTTAATTCATCTCACTGAAGGTATTTCATTGCCCCTTTTGGCATTACTAATTGCCCGCTTTTTTTTCCCCTACTTGCTTTATATTACTCAAATGTCCTGTTTGAGTAATATAAAGCAAGGTATAATCTTCTTAAACCTTATAGATACTCTTTTTTCCTTTTGACCAAATTTACAACTTTTTCACCCATGGTTCCCTTCCTTTGCCATGTTTATCTCTCCCCTTTACCAGAACATGTCTCTCCTGTACTTTGATTAACTGGTGTTTAAATGACACCGACATATCAGATGTGGACTTACCCAATAAGAGCTTCTCCCAATTTATTTTCCCTGGCTCCTGCCTAATAACGATATAATCTGCCTTCCTCTGAGGTCCAGAGTTATCTCTATTCAAACAACCTTAAAACTTATGGAGTTGTTGTGATTACCATCCCCAAAATGCTCTTTCCCTGAAACACAAATTCACTGTAAGGAATTATAGACAATAGACAATAGACAATAGGTGCAGGAGTAGGCATTCGGCCCTTCGAGCCAGCACCGCCATTCTATGTGATATTGGCTGATCATCCCCAATCAGTACCCCGTTCCTGCCTTCTCCCCATATCCCCTGATTCTGCTATTTTTAAGAGCCCTATCTAGCTCTCTCTTGAAAGCATCCAGAGAACCTGCCCTCTGAGGCAGAGAATCCCACAGACTCACCACTCTCTTTGAGAAAAAGTGTTTCCTCATCTTCGTTCTAAATGGCTTACTCCTTATTCTTAAACTGTGGCCCCTGGTTCTGGACTCCCCCAACATCGGGAACATGTTCCCTGCCTCTAGCATGTCGAAACCCTTAACAATCTTATGTTTCAATGAGATTCCCTCTCATCCTTTGTGCTCCTTCCTCTCCACGTGTTTCCGCTGCCTGAAGCAGCCAAAGATCTGGCGCCGTGCCAAGGTGATCGCTCTGCCGAAGCCAAACAAGCCTAGCGATAACCCCAAGGGATGCCGACCCATGTCACTGCTGTGTGTGCCATACAAGCTCCTATAACGTCTCCTCCACACACGTCTCAATCCTGTGATCGACCCCAGCTGCCTAAAGAACAGGCTGGCTTCCGAAGTGGTAGGTCAACGGCGGACCAGGTGACCCTCCTGTGCCAAGACATAGAGGACAGCTTCCAGGCAGGGGAGAAGGCAGGCGCTGTCTTCTTGGACCTCACAGCTGCATATGATACTGTCTGGCTGCGTGGACTACACATGAAGCTTCTGGAAACCATTCCAGACAAGCACATGGTGAGCTTCATCATGGAGATGCTGAGCAACCGCAGCTTCAGGATACACACCAGCAACGGGCAATGCAGCAGGGTGAGGAAACTTAAGAACGGCGTCCCACAGGGCTCAGTGCTGGCACCAATGCTGTTCAATATCTACATCCATGACCTGCCTGCAACCCAGTCAAAGAAGTATGGCTATGCTGATGACCTGGCCATCCTACTTAGTAAGCCATCCTGGGAAGCAGCAGAAGAGGGCCTCTCTGAAGACATGAACATCCTGTCTTCATACCTGAGGAACTGGCGCCTCAAGCTCAGCATGAGTAAGACAACATCTTCAATGTTCCACCTCAACAACAGGGAAGAGTCCCGCGAGATGAACGTCATGGTGGATAACTCCCGATTTCGGTCCCAGCCTGTCTCCACGTGCCTCGGTGTGAAGCTCGACAGAACGTTGTCATTCAAACAACACCTGGAAGGTGCCAAGGCAAAGACAAGCGCCCGTGCCGCACTGATTCGCCGCCTAGCCGGCACCACATGGGGAGCCACGACGAAGACATTGCGCATGTCCACAGTGGCCCTGGTGTTCTCAGCCGCCGAGTACTGCGCCCCGGTCTGGTGCCGTAGCCCTCACGCCAAGAAGCTGGATGCTGCCCTCAACAGCACCCTGCGGACTGTCTCCGGATGCCTACAAGCCACCCCAGTAAACCAACTGCCCGTCCTCGCTGGCATCGCCCCAGCCAACATCAGACGAGAAGCAGTCACGCTGGCCCTCTCTCGAAAGGCACAGACCAGTGAATCCCACCTCCTCCATCAGATCGTCACAGAGACACCACGACGAGTGCGCCTCAAGTCACGGCACCCCTTTGCCACGCAAGCCAAGAGCAGCTCTGCACAACACCGGCTGACGCGTCTAAGGCTGCCTGGATCAAGACGAGATGGAGAGACCAGTGGAATTCAGCGGAACCATCTAGGCTACACCATTACATCGATGACCCCATGGACGTCCCTGGCCAGGACCTGCCCCGAAAGCAGTGGACAACCCTCAACCACTTGAGGACAGGCATCGGACGCTATGGAGTAGCGATGAAGAGGTGGGGCTTCGTAGACAGCGCCTCCTGCGAGTGTGGGGACCCAACACAGAGAGTGGAGCACATAATAACCAGTTGCCCCAAACACCGGCCACCAAATGGTGAACGAGGTCTGATTGACCTGGATGATGACCTGTTGGTCTGGCTCGCCTCAACGAAGCTGCAGATCTAAAAGACACAAGACAGAAGAAGAAGATCCTTCTAAACTCCAGAGTGTACAAGCCCAGCTGCTCCATTCTCTCAACATATGCAGTCCCGCCATCCCTGGAATTAACCTTGTAAACCTACTCTGCACTCCCTCAATAGCAAGAATGTCTTTCCTCAAATTAGGGACCAAAACTACATACAATACACCAGGTGTGGTCTCACATGGTTTTCAAATATTTTTACAAATAAAAACTGAAAAGTGTTGCGTGCAAAAGTATTCAGCCGCCTTTACTCTGATACCCCTAAATAAAATCCAGTGCAACCAATTGTCTTCAGAAGTCACCTAATTAGTAAATAGAGTCCACTTGTGTGTAATCTAATCTCAGTATAAATACAGCTGTTCTGTGAAGGCCTCAGAGGTTTGTTAGAGAACATTAGTGAACAAACAGCATCATAAAGCCCAAGGAACACACCAGACAGGTCAGTTGTGGAGAGGTTTGCCACAACCCATGTGGGGGACACAGCAAACGTGTGGAGGAAGGTGCTCTGGTCAGATGAGACCAAAATTGAAGTTTTTGGCCTAAATGCAAAACGCTATGTGTGGCGGAAACCTAACACTGCACATCACCCTGAACACACCATCCCCACTGTGAAACATGGTGGTGGCAGCATCATGCTGTGGGATGCTTTTCTTCAGCAGGGCCAGGGAAGCTGGTCAGAGTTGATGGGAAGATGGATGGAGCCAAATACAGGGCAATCTTGGAAGAAAACCTGTTAGAGTCTGCAAAAGACTTGAGACTGGGGCGGAGGTTCACCTTCCAGCAGGACAACGACCCTAAACATACAGCCAGAGCTACAATGGAATGGTTTAGATCAAAGCATATTCATGTGTTAGAATGGCCCAGTCAAAGTCCAGACCTAAATCCAATTGAGAATCTCTGGCAAGACTTGAAAATTGCTGTTCACAGACACTCTCCATCCAATCTGACTGAGCTTGAGCTATTTTGCAAAGAAGAATGGGCAAAAAATTCAGTCTCTAGATGTGCAAAGCTGGTAGAGACATACCCCAAAAGACTTGCAGCTGTAATTGCAGCGAAAGGTGGTTCTACAAAATATTGAATCGGGGGCTGAATACTTTTGCACGCGACACTTTTCAGTTTTTTATTTGGAAAAAAATTTGAAAACCATATATCATTTTCCTTCCACTTCACAATTATGCACCACTTTGTGTTGGTCTATCACATAAAATCCCAATAAAATACATTTACGTTTGTGGTTGTAACGTGACAAAATGTGGAAAAGTTCAAGGGGTATGAAAACTTTTGCAAGCCACTGTATATTGTAAATAGCTGCGGTCCCAGCATCGAGCCTTGCGGTACCCCACTGGCCACTGTCTGCCATTCTGAAAGGGACCCGTTAATCCCTACTCTTTGTATCCTGTCTGCCAACCACTTCTCTATCCATGTCAGCACTCTACCCCCAATACCAAGAGCCCTAATTTTGCCCACTAATCTCCTACGTGGGACCTTATCAAATGCTTTCTGAAAGTCTAGGTACACTACATCCACTGTCTCTCCCTTGTCCATTTTCCTAGTAACATCTTCAAAAATTTCCAGAAGATTAGTCAAGCATGATTTCCCCTTCGTAAATCCATGCTGACTCGGACCGATCCTGTTAGTGCTATCCAAATGTTCGGCTATTTCATCTTTTATAATTGACTCCAGCATCTTCCCCACCACCGATGTCAGGCTAACTGGTCTATATTTCCCTGTTTTCTTTCTCCCGCCTTTCTTAAAAAGTGGGATAACATTATCTACCCTGCAATCCACAGGAACTGATCCCGAGTCTATAAAACATTGGAAAATTATCACCAATGCATCCACGATTTCTAGAGCCACTTCCTTAAGTACCCTGGGATGCAGACCATCAGGCCCTGGGGATTTATCAGCCTTCAGTCCCATCATTCTATCCAACACCATTTCCTGCCTAATGTGGATTTCCTCCAGTTCCTCCATCACCCCAGATCCTGGCCACTACTATATCAGGAAGATTGTTTGTGTCCTCCTTAGTGAAGACATATCCAAAGTACCTGTTCAACTCATCTGCCATTTCCTTGTTCCCCATAATAAATTCACCTTTTTCAGTCATCAAGGGTCCAACTTTGGTCTTAACTATTTTTTTCCTCTTCACATACCTAAAGAAGCTTTCACTATCCTGCTTTATATTCTTGGCTAGCTTACCCTCATACCTCATCCTTTCTCCCCATATTGTCTTTTTGGTTATCTTCTGTTGTTCTTTAAACATTACCCAATCCTCTTGCTTCCCGCTCATCTATGCTACGTTGTACTTCTTCGCTTTAATTTTTATACTCTCCCTGATGTCCCTTGTCAGCCATGGTCGCCCCTTTCTCCCCTTGGAATCGTTCTTCCTCCTAGGAATGAACTGATCCTGCACCTTCTGTATTATTCCTAGAAATACCTGCCATTTTTGTTCCACTGTCATCCCTGCTAGTTTATCTTTCCAGTCAACTTTGGCCAGCTCCTCCCTCATGGCCCCATAGTCCCATTTATTCAACTGCAACACTGACACCTCCGATCTACCCTTCTCCCTCTCCAATTGTAGATTAAACCTGACCATGTTATGGTCACTACCTCCTAATGGCTCATTAACCTCGAGGTCCTTTATCAAATCCAGTTCATTACATAACACTAAATCCAGAATTGCCTTGTCCCTGGTAGGCTCCAATACAAGCTGTTCTAAGAATCCATCATGAAGCCACTCTACAAAGTCCATTTCTTGGGGTCCAGTTCCAACCTGATTTTCCCAGTCTACCTGCATGTTGAAATCTCCCATAACATCCACAGCATTACATTTGCTACAGGCCAATTTTAACTCCTGATTCAATTTGCACCCTATGTCCAGGCTACTGTTTGGGGGCCTATAGATTAGTCCCATTATGGTCTTTTTACCCTTACAATTCCTTAGTTCTATCCATACTGACTCCACATCTCCTGTTTCAATGTCACCCCTTGCAAGGGACTGAATTTCATTCCTCACCAACAGAGCAACCCCACCCCCTCTGCCCACCTGTCTGTCTTTTTGATAGGAGGTACACCCTTGAATATTCAGTTCCCTGCCCTGGCCCTCTTGCAGCCATGTCTCAGTAATTCCCACAACATCATAGTTGCCAGTTTCTAACTAAGCTTCAAGCTTGTCCACTTTATTCCTTATACTTCGCGCATTCATATACAGCACTTTGACCTCCGTATTCACTTCCCCCCTCGCACCGCTCGCAATTGGCCCTGACCTTACTCTGTTGTCCCTTTTCGAGCTTTCCTTCCCTTTGTAACTGAACCCATCAGTTGTCCACAAAGACAATAGAATTCTTGATTTTCAATATCCTCAGGTGGGAACATTCTACTACACTAAGTGTCATCTCTGAAGCATTAACACTAAGAGGAAATGTAAAGACAATCACTAACACAAAACAATAGACCTTACCCAAACCTGTCGTCACCCTCTACTCAGCCTGTTGGCTGAAGCCTCAGTGTTCACCCTCAACACCGCACTTCACCCCAACACAGCCTCACTCCAAATATGCCCCATGCCTTCCCTTCTTGTCTGTTGGACCTCCCAGTGAGTCAGTCAAATGGCTCCTTTTTAAAAGCTTCAAGGGTTGAAATTCACTGACTCAGCCAATCCAGCAGCTCCTCTTTGAAATTTCCCATTGCTTCTGAAGTTAACTGCACCGGAAATTAGTTCCCTTTACCTGTCACATACTTCTCTTATTTTCTCATTATTCAATCCACAATATCCGTGGACATTAACATTCCCATTTTCTTATTATCGCAGCTTCCAGCCTTGCATGACCGTTCAGGTCTTGAAATGATCGCCTCTCATTTTGTGACTTTGGATTGACTTTTCAAAGATTTCTCTGATCCGTGAAGTGTTTCCAAAGTTTTCTCTTTTAACCCCCATTCTCATTATTGGGAATATAATACAGGGTGGGGGGGAGGGGGGGGGGGGTAATGCTTTGTTCCTCCATACAATCCCTGCAATTTCTAACAGTATAAGAATGATGATCTATGAACAATGTTGTGAGGAGGAATATCAAATTTTTTCTCTATTTTTCTTGATATTGCCTGGTCAATGCCTCAGATTTTTTCTCTTAGCCATTTTTGCCTCGTTCCATGATGTACTAATGTCACATCATTCTTCTTAAGGATAATTGCATACCTTGCAGTAATTTCATGCAACGATTTTGCCCCTCAATCAGTTTATCTTTTGCAACTTGTCCAATTTGAGTTTGCTTTCTTTTAACAATTGGTACCTAATGTGGGGCCCACAATGGCTGTAATTTGATTAGAGTGATGTGATGCATGGGGAGAGATCTCCTCCACTGATATCTGCAATACAAAGACGGTGTGGATGTACCTCTAATCTGTTCCAGTGCTTGGAAATGCGGGTAGAGGTGTAGTGTAGCCTTGCCCTGTGAAGTAATTAAACAAAGTGATTAGAACTGCCTCCCCGAGCCATGAATTAATTAAATCTTCGCATTGGACCAATATTCCAATATTCATTAAAGCACCAATGTGTGTACTGATAAAATGCAAATGTATATCACTGTTCGCTGCAGTATTTACTCAACCGAATCAGTGATTTTTGGAATAACACTGCACGACATCACGTGCTTTGCTCCCCTTTACTACTGCCAATTTCGTGCCCACAACTCGCAGTCCACTGTACTCCCAAATCCTGTCAACTCTCTCCAGCTCCTATCATTACACAAAGGACAATTTCATCCTGGCCAATTAACCAAAACACCGCGCAAACTGCGTTGACGTGCAAGCCCCCACACAGACCGCTTCGTAAGTAGTTGTGAGGAAATTGCTCTATTGGTGGCGCCTCTGTGCTTCCCTCAGAGGATATTGTGAAGAAGGAAATTTATTTGCGATAAATTAATCTGCGCCTAGTTTCAATCCGTTGATCATCGATACTTACCGAATGATTACCGAATAGTGAAAGGCTTGGATAGAGTGGAAGTGAAGAGGATGTTTCCACTAATTGGAGAGTCTATCACTGGAGGACATCAGAATTAAAGAAGGTTCCTTTAAGAAGGTGGAATTTCTTTAGTCAGAGGGTGGTGAATCTGTGGAATTATTTGCCACAGAAGGTAGTGGAGGCCAAATCAATGGATATTTTTAAGGCAAAAATAGATAGATTCTTCATTATTTTGTGTGTCAGCGGTTATGGGGAGAAGGCAGGAGAATAGGATTAGGAGGGAGAGATAGATCAGCCATGATTGAATGGCGGAGTAGACTTGACGGGCCGAATGGCCTAATTCTGTTCCTATCACATAACCTTATGACCTTATGATGTTATGACCTTATACTGCCAAATCCACGAGTGTCAATGGCGGGCGAAAAACGTCCATAGTTCGGGTCACCATTCTCAGAATTAACCTTTGCTAATATCTTAGACTTTACAGTTTCAACCGGATGCGAGTGGAATTCGCAGTTCTTCATCAGTTTGGATGTAGTGCAAGATAGAGCTCAAATGCAGTCCGTGGAATTATTTACCGTGAGCGATTCCCTTTTCTTGCCGCTGGTGATAAAAGTGAATCCTTGTGTTTCTGTGGCAACACCTGTTTTTTGTATGTGTTCTTCAATGTACCTGCAAAATGATGAGAAGAGTTTTGTGAAACTCATGGAGTCATAGAGCTATATATCATTGAAGCAGTCACCATAGGCAGAACTTGTCCATGCCGATCATTTGCTTGCAATTGGCCATATCTCTTGGGACATTTCCTATCCATGTACTTGTACAAATAACATTAGTAAAGTTCATTCACTCCATTGTCAGTGATGGCAATAGACCACATCAGGAAAATCTAGGGGTGAACAATCACATATCCCTCTAAACAGTAACTAAGTTTTGTTTAGTTTAGTTTAATTTAGCTTAATTTGGAGTTATAGTCCACATCGTACATCGATCAACCGTTCACACTAATTCGATATGAATCCAATTTCACAATCATTCCCTACACAATCGGGGGCAATTTACGGAGTTCAATTGGCCTACAAACCTGCACGTCTTTCGGACGTGGAAGGAGACTAGAGCACCCCGAGGAAACCCACACAGAGAATGTGCGAATTCCACACAGACAGAAGCCAATGTCAGGATCAAACCCAGTTCTTTGATAATGCGAAGTAGCAACTCTGCGAACTGCGTCTGTGCCAACATTGATCATTTGATAAGATATCTATGGAAGCATATGGCACAGTTGATCGAATGCTGCAGACCGAAAGCCGAAACTGAAATTAGATAAGGCAACTATTCGGTGCTCGATACCGACCTGTTTTTCTGTTGCAAAACTCCATGAATGCTGCCTTGCCTGCTGAATACTCCAGCATTATCTTTCTTTGAAAAGTGTCACACTGCTTAAGATACTGAATTCATGGCATTAGGTAATTCTCAGGAAAGTGGGTGGGATTGTAGGTCAAACTTGAACATGGTAAAAAAAATGCAGCAGGATCTTGATGGGTTTTGCAGGTGGGATCGGAATGGTTGATGGAATTTTATACCAAGAAATGTGTCGTGTTGCAGTTTGGGAAGTCCAACATGGGCAGTACCTACACAGTGAATGGTCAAACTCTGGGGAGTGTTGTAGAGCAGAGTGATCTATGAGTGCCGGTATTTCCATGAAAGTGGTATGGCAGGTAGATAGGGTGATCAAAATGCTTTCGACACTTTGGTTTTCAACTGTGAGAGTACTTAATGCACAATTTGAGGGTGGAGATTATGTTATATAAGACGTTGGTGAGGCCACACTTAGAGTATTATGTTCTGTTTTCGTCACCATGTTAAGGGAAAGATGTTGTGAAACGGGAAAGGATGCAGAGAAGATTTACGAGGATATTACCAGGACTCAAGAGCCAGAGCTATAGGGAGTGGTTGAGCATGCTAGGACTTTATTCCTTGGAACGCAGGGGAGTGAGGGGTGATCTTACATCAATGTCCAAAAGTGTGAGATGAGTAAATCGGGTAAACACACAGAATCTCTTGCCCAGAGTAGGGGAATCGAGAAACAGAGGACATAGGTTTAAGGTGAGGGGGAAAAGATTTAATATAAGAGCCTGGGCGGTAACATTTGTACACAAAGGGTGGTGGGTACGGCACGAGCTGCCGGAAGAGGTAGTCGAAGCAGGTATCATTGCAACGTTTAAGAAACATTTAGACACGTACATGGATAGGATAGGTTTAG
>CM075981.1:18578320-18642151 GCA_038087875.1 Malacoraja senta | reverse complement strand
TTGAAAAATCTCGTGGTGGGCCTGATGTGTCCCGCGGGCCATATTTTGGAGACCTACCTTACATGAACTAAACAAAAATGTATAGAAGTACTAAAATTGATGACTTTATTATTGTGATAAGTATACATCTATTAAAAAAAAATCTAATAACTTTCTAATGTACGACTTCCGGTGGCGCCATGTTGGATTAACAGACGTGCACCTAGCTCCGCTCCCGAAAATTTCACGATTTATCGTGTAAAACGGGTCCATAAATCGGGACTGGACTTAAAAACCTTACCGGAGCTTCTGGTCGCCGGGCTGATGATGTCATCAGTAAGCGCGATGTTTTAAACGGTGGTTTAAAGCCTTTTAAATGAGTAAACTGTCTCCAGCCAAGAGCCCTCAGAGATCAGTGAAAAAGCTGCTGAGAAACCAGAAGAAGTCTGAAGGAGAAGTTACCTCTGAAGTTTTTGAAGTGGCTGCAGAAATGGATACAAGATCTAAGACAGAGTCTGGTAAGGACAAAGAATTTGATGACTTGAAGAAATCTGTGAATGATATGAAAGATATGAAAAATGAGATTTTGAATGAAAATAAAACTGATGGAAAATATGAGAAATATGATGGAAAAAATGGAAAAGATGATGAAGGATTCAAATGCTGGTAATCAGAAGGCTATTGATGCTAGTAATCAGAAGGCGATTGATTCACTGGACATTATGAATAAACGAATTGATGATGTGAAAGATGGACTATCGGAGAGAATGGACAAGATGGATGAAACTACTACGGACAGGTTCACGGCTGTGCTTGAAACAGTAGCTGCAAGTATGCGCACAATTACGGAATTGGAGAAAAATACGGCTCGAGTGGTTGAAGGCATGGCGAAAATGAGCCAAGAATATGAGCAAATGAAGCAAGAAAATTAACAAACTTCACTACAGATGGTGATTCAACTGGGGAAAGTCTCAGACAAATGCCTGGACCTGGAAGCCCGGCGACCAGAAGCTCCGGTAAGGTTTTTAAGTCCAGTCCCAATTTGAGAATTCTTGGAGTCTCAGAAGGAGTCGAGGGGAAGGACGTTCGTGTGTTTGCCATGGGCTTACTTAAAACAACTGCTTAATCTTTCCAAAGAACTGAAAATTGAAGTGGCTCATCGTGTTCCAAGATTTAAACAGAGATCTGATGCTGGAAAAAGTCACCCACAACATATTATTGTGAAATTTCGGGATATTTTAGAACTGGAAGATGTTATGTGCAAAATCAAGTACGGAGTGCAGCTGCGGATGGACAATGACATTATCAAGATATTCAGGGACCATCCGTATGAAATTGTGCAAAAGAGAAACCAATTTGAGAAGGTTAAAGATCTTTTAAGAGGGAAACAAGGGATCAGATACGGGGTTTTTTATCCAGCTAAAATGCGTATTTCTTTCAACGGTTCTGAAAAGTCATTTGCAAAACCAGAAGATGCGTTCAAATATGCCCAGAGTATCGTTGAAGAATAGAAATTAAATGGAGGTTTGGCAGAACTGAACCATTCCAAGCAATGTTTTGTCTTGGGATGGCTAGACTGTTATCTATGGAACTTTGAATCAAGGACACTCTCTGTTCAAAATGAGTAAACAGCTGACCAGAAATGAATGGTATATACCAGAAGCATTATCTGTGTAATAGACTACAATATTAAATCCAACCGTAAGAACTTATCCTATTAACAACTTAATAAGCTATTCATGTTAGATTAGAATGCTAACAAAAATTAAAAATTAAAAATAAAAAATAAATAATGAACTAACATACTAATACAAATTTTTAACAAATTTAAACCTTATCTATAATTGGGAGGAGGGGATGAGAAATGAGCACCTGGCTTAGGTCCAGGGGCACGTCTCGTTAACCCCTTCAACCAACAGTTGACCATTATGGAAGTCAAAAGTATCTGTTTAATAATTAGTAGCTAAAATTGTGATATATACATGATATGTTATAATGAAATATATAGGGTAAAATTGTATTGTATATTTGAATGTGAGGCCCCGTTTTAATATTTTAATATGTTATGATTAACCAAGAGAGCGGAGCTATTTGTTTAACATCACAATGGAAGTCGAAACAACGTTTTCTCCCACCTGCAGGTGGGCCACTTGCTACAGTGCCGACTATATTAGACACTGTATTTTCACTTTTTTAGTTTTTTTTAAATTATCACATAAACTCACATGTTTGTGTTTTGTGTTTAGTGATAAGCGTAAAAGGGATATACCAACAAAACTTAGAAGTTCAAAAGTTCCCCCAATACCCAAAGACCTGGGATATGGATGCACCACAAGATTTAAAGGTACTATAATTATTCAAAATGCAAGATGCTAAGCAAAAGAACCTAGGAGGAGTCTTATTCTGTAGTTGGAATATAAGAGGTATTAACGAACCTATTAAAAGGGGTAAGATACTAGCTCAGCTGAAACTGTACAACGCTGACATTATCTTCTTACAAGAAACTCATTTAAAATCTCAGGATCGAGCTAGGTTGAGGGCGAAATGGATAGGTCAAACATACCATTCTTCATTTACTTCGAAATCTAGAGGTACGGCAATCATTATAAGAAAAGGCATACCATTTAAAGCAAAGAATATCATCACAGACATCGAAGGGAGATACTTAATAGTTAATGGAGAAATTCATGATACTCCAATTACCTTGGTAAATATATATGCGCCTAACTTTGACAACCCCCATTTTTAAAATAAAATTTTGAACATAATTGCAGAGTCTATCAAAATGTTATAATAGGAGGAGACTTTAACTGTGTTTTAGATCCATATTTAGATAAATCAAGCCAAAAACAGAGAGGGAATATGAAATCTAAAACCGGTGAACTTCTCAATACTTACATAAACAATACTAATATAGCAGATGTTTGGAGAATTGTTAATCCAAATGGCAGGGAATACTCATTTTATTCAATGGTACACAAAACATACTCACGTATAGACTATTTCCTGGTGGATACAAAATTAATCCCTTATACTTTTAACCCAATATACCATACAAACTCGATTTCAGATCATTCACCATTAACTTTCTTTTTAAAACTGGAAGGAATGTCTAAGAATAAACCGTTTTGGAGATTTAATTCTCAAATCCTAAAAGATCCACAAGCGAGTATATATTTAAAAGAACAAATGGATGCCTTTTTTCAAATAAATGACACTCCAGATATATCGCCTACTGTATTATGGGAATCTTTTAAAGCATACATCAGGGGTATTATAATTTCATATCAAGCTTTTCAAAATAAAAAGAATAAGAATGACCAAAGACAGTTAGAAGAACTTATTAGACAAACGGATATAGATAATGCTAAAGATCCATCAATAGATAAACATAATAAAATAATAATTTTTGAAATTTAAATTAAATAAACTATTATCAGCCAAATTTATAAGACTTTTTCAAATTATAAAACAAGAGCACTTTGAATTTGGGGATAAACCGCATAAACTTTTGGCTCGCCAGCTAAAAAAACGAGAAAAAGAACATACGATCCCAAAGATTAAATCAGATAAAGGGGAATTATTAACCATACCGAAGGATATTAATAAAAGATTTGCGCAATTTTATGAGAATTTGTATACATCTAAAACGACTACTGACTCCAATAAAATCACAGAGTTTTGGGATAATTGTAATCTTCCAAAGTTAGAGTTGAAGGAACAAGAGGAATTGGGTGCACAAATCTCAATTAAGGAATTAGAAGATACAATAAACTCACTAAAGAATGGAAAAACACCAGGTCCTGATGGATTTACTAATGAATTTTATAAAAGCTTCTATGACAAAATTATACCAAGATTACAAAAAATGTACCAATATGCTTTAAAAAAACAAATACTACCTGATACATTAGCGGAATCAACGATTACACTAATACTTAAGAAAGACAAAGATATAGAAGAACCGGGTTCATATACAGCTATAGCATTGTTAAACACAGATCAAAAAATATTAGCAAAAACATTAGCTAGAAGATTAAGTAAATATATTAGTAAACTAATAAACCCAGATCAGACGGGGTTTATCCCTAAGAGATACTCATCTAACAATACGAGACGTTTACTCAACATAATGCACTCATACAAATCTGAAGAACAAGAATTATCAATTATTTCGCTGGATGCTGAAAAAGCATTTGATCAAGTAGAATGGAATTATATGGATAAAGTATTACAAAAATTCCAAATGGGAGAGAATTTTATTCTATGGATTAAATTATTATATAATAAACCTACAGCTAGAATATTAACTAATAACATATTATCCTCGAAATTTCAACTATCAAGGGGAAATAGACAAGGATGCTCATTATCACCACAGTTGTTTGCTCTTATTATTGAACCGTTAGCAGAAAAAATTAGAATACACCCTGATTTCCATGGATGTAATACTAAAGATTCAAATAATAAAATATCTTTATACGCGGATGATATATTACTGTACATTACAAAACCTCAAATTACTATACCAAATATATTAAATGTAATTGAAGACTTTGGATCTTTTTCTGGATACAGAATAAATTGGAATAAAAGTGAAATTATGTCAATAAAACCAAAAGATTCAACACATCTTTTAAAATTCCCTTTTAAAATAGCCTCAGAAAAATTCAAATACTTGGGAATCGAAATTACTAGAACATATCAAGGTATGTTTAAAGCAAATTTTGATCCCCTACTTAATAAATTAAACACACTAATTAAATTTTGGAAAACGCTCCCGATGTCTTTAATAGGCCGAATAAATGCAATAAAAATGATCTTTCTACCACAAGTTTTATACCTATTCCAATCGATTCCTATATACTTACCAAAGAAGTTTAAAAAAAACTGGACTCAGATATCACTAATTTTATATGGGACTATAAATCACATAGAATACAAAAAACTCACTTGAATAAACCTAAAGTATTAGGGGGTCTAGCACTACCTAATTTCATGTATTATTATTGGTCAGTAAATATTAAAAATATGATTCAACTGATGGATAACTCTGCCCAGCAAGTGGACTGGATTGTAATGGGGAGAGAGGATTGCTCCTCTGGAAACATTGGAGCGATCCTCCTCTCACCAATGAAACTGAATAACATAAATTATAATAGGAAACCAATTATACATAGCAGAATCCGAATTTGGAAACAAATAAAACAAAATTGAAAATTAAGAAATCTATCACTTTTATCTCCCATAGTTAATAACCCTTCGTTTAATCCCTCTATTATAGATACATCTTTCACACACTGGGATAGACTAGGAATTAAAACGTTCGGTGACTTGTATGAAACTGGAAAATTACTTTCATTTCAACAATTACAAATAAAATATAAACTCGGAAATAATCAATATTTTAAATATTTTCAAATATGCGACTATTTGAAAAAATATATAAAAGATCATTATAATAGCCCAGCAGGTGTATTGGATGAAGCAATGCAGATAAAAGCTGAATCAGCAAACTTAATATCATATTTGTATAATATTATCTTAAATGTAGAAATACCATCTACGGAGGGTATCAGAAGAGACTGGGAACAAGAATTAGCTATTAAAATCTCAAAGGAAAGGTGGAATGAACACTTATTAAACATGCATAAATGTTCGATTAACGCAAGAAACATTTTAATACAATTTAAAATCTTACATAGATTATATTATTCCAAAACTAAAATTCATAAAATTTTCCCCAATGTATCATCCATTTGTGATAAATGTCAATCCCAAGAAGCTACTATAGCGCACTCATTTGTTTTCTGTACAAAAATTCAAAAATTTTGGATTGAAATTTTTGAAATCTTTACAAAATTATTTAAAATAAAACTGATACCCAAAGCAGAATGGATTATCTTCGGAATAACGGAAGATGGTCCAGAACTAAACGTGTTCCAAAAGAAACTAATAGACTATGGGTTAATAACTGGAAAAAATCTAATCCTAAAATTTTGGAAACAGGCTCCAATACCAACTATTAACTGCCCCATCTCTGTGATCCCCCCTGCCCTCCAACTCTACGACCACATCCTTACCCAAACTCGATACCACAGCCACATCTGCTTCCTCGGGGCATGCCTGCGCCTCCATCTCATACCTCATGGCTTCCAGCTCCAGTTCCCTACTTCCCAGTTCGGACCTCAGCCGGACTATCGGTACCGACTGGCTATCTACCGGCATACCCAACAATTCTCCACCCGGGCACTGAGATCCACACTGACTGCGATGCGCCGGCATCAGCAGGACCTCGCATTGACTCTCCCGGAACTTCGGGCCTCACTCACCCAGACCTGCAACGGACCACAACTGTACTTTATCCGCCGGAAGATCCACCTCTTCAATAAAAGATTCCTGGCCCACCTCAACTCCACCAAGGACCTTAAATTAGCCCGCCTCCAGGCCGCTCCCGCCGCCGACTCGACCGCCCGCTGGCTCCGGGCCCCAACTCCGGCCCGCATCGCCTGCCCCAGTCCCGCGACGCCATCTTGTCCACGGGGAGCGACTCCAGTACTCACCAGGACGCCATCTTGTCCACGGGGAGCGCCTCCAGTACTCACCAGGAGGTCGCCTTCACCGACCTCCACGTCGATGCTGCCGCCGACCTTCACCTGCCTACCGATAACGCCCAGGCTCGCCGCTTCTACGGTAACTCGGACTTCCTTCCCCTCGCCGATTCCTCCGAACCTCGCCGCCCCCCGGGACCTCCCAGCATCGCCGCCGGACCGGGACCATCCAGCATCGCCGCCGGACCGGGCCCACTCTACACAGCCGCCGGACCGGGGATCCACGAACTTGGCCGCCGCACCGCACCCTATTCACCCCGTCGCCTCACCGGACTGGTCGAACCGCGCCGCCCCACCGACCATCCGCCTACCGGGACCTCCCACGCATCGCCCGTGGACCCCGACTCTACTGCCCACCTACCCCGACCATCGGGTCCGCCGACCCTCGCCACTGCAACGCCCTCCAGCCCCACCGACCCCGACTACACTGCCCACGGACCCCGACCGTCGGGTCCGCTGACCCTCGCCACCGCACCTCCCTCCAGCAGCCCGCAGCCGTCGCCTTACCTGCAAACTGGACTCTGTACTGGGCCTGAAGCCTCCACGCTGTTCACTCCCACTCTCCTGGGTTTGACTCCACTGGGTCCTAGCGCTAGTCTGCCTAGCCCTGGTTATCTCAGTGGCAGTTCCACTGATTCTTCCCCATCCCTCTCCAACTATGGGACCACTTCTCTTCCACACCCACACCACTGCCCTCTTACCCCCCACCCCCTGACCACCCCCCACCCCCCCACCACACATCGCCTCGTCCCCATTACACCCACCTGCCTTCCTCCGGCCCCAACCCCCATCCCTGCCGGGTGTTCACCATCCCCCCCGACCTCCCCCTCTCCGACATCGAACGGTCTGTCCTCAGCAGAGGTCTTACCTTTGTCCCCCTCCGTCCCCATCTCAATGAGTTCCGTGCCCTCCATGACTTGGAACGCTTCTACCGTCGCCTCCGCCTCACAGCTCACTTCCATGGGAAGCAGTCCTCGCTCCCCACTGATGACCCCTTTTCCCGTCTCCAACGCACCCCATCCTCATGGAACCCCCCTCGCAGCCTTCCGGCTTTAGAACTCTTTATTAAAAACTGCCGCCGTGACATCCACCGCCTCAACTTCTCCACTCCCCTGTCTCACTCCAATCTCTCCCCCCTTGAACGCACTGCCATCGACTCACTCCGCAACAACCTAGATTGGGTTATCAAACCCGCCGACAAGGGAGGTGCCGTGGTAGTCTGGCGCGTCGACCTCTACAAAGCTGAGGCCACGCGCCAACTCTCGGACACCTCTTCCCACTTACCCCTGGACCATGACCCCACTGACGAGCACCAGGCCACCATCTCCAGCACCATCACCAACTTCATCCAATCCCACGCCCTGCCCGAACGAGCCTCCAACCTCATCGTTTCCCAGCCCCGCACAGCCCGCTTTTACCTTCTCCCCAAAATCCACAAACCTGACTGTCCCGGTAGACCCATTGTCTCTGCCTGTTCTTGCCCCACCGAACTCATCTCCACCTACCTCGACTCCATACTATCCCCCTTGGTTAAATCCCTCCCCAGCTATGTTCAAGACACCTCAGACACTCTCCGTCATCTCCGCGCATTCCACTCTCTAGGCCCTCACCCCCTCATCTTCACCATGGACGTCCAGTCACTGTACACCTCCATCCCCCACCAGGATGGTCTCAAAGCCCTCCGTTTTTTCCTCGACCGTAGAAGCAATCTATACCCGGCCACTGACACCCTCCTCCGCCTAGCGGAGCTGGTACTTACACTTAATAACTTTTCATTTGACTCCTCCCATTTCCTCCAAATACAAGGCGTAGCTATGGGCACACGCATGGGCCCCAGCTACGCCTGCCTCTTTGTCGGGTACGTAGAACAATCCCTGTTCAATGCGTACCAGGGCCCCATCCCCGACCTCTACCTCCGCTACATCGATGATTGTTTTGGTGCCACATCCTGCACCCACACACAACTGACTGACTTCATCCGCTTCACCACCAACTTCCATCCGGCACTCAAATACACCTGGACCATTTCCGACACTTCCCTACCATTCCTTGACCTCACTATCTCCATCGCAGGTGATAGACTCCTTACCGACATCCACTACAAACCTACCGACTCCCATGGCTATCTGGACTACACTTCTTCCCACCCTGCTTCCTGTAAGGACTCCATCCCCCACTCCCAATTCCTCCGTCTACGCCGCATCTGCTCCCAGGATGAGGCGTTCCACACCAGGGCATCTGAAATGTACTCATTCTTCAGGGAACGGGGGTTCCCCTCCTCCACCATAGATGAGGCTCGCACCAGGGTCTCTGCCATACCCCGCAACACTGCTCTCTCTCCCCATCCCCCCACTCACAACAAAGGCAGAGTCCCCCTAGTCCTCACCTTTCACCCCACCAGCCGTCACATACAACAAGTGATCCTCCGTCAGTTTCGCCACCTCCAACGTGACCCCACCACTCGCCACATCTTCCCATCTCCCCCTATGTCTGCCTTCCGCAAAGACCGCTCCCTCCGTAACTCCCTTGTCAATTCTTCCCTTCCCTCCCATACCACCCCCTCCCCTGGTACTTTCCCTTGCAACCGCAAGAGATGCAACACTTGTCCCTTCACTTCCCCCCTCCACTCCATTCCAGGACCCAAGCAGTCGTTCCAGGTGCGACAGAGGTTCACCTGCATCTCCTCCAACCTCATCTATTGCATTCGCTGCTCTAGATGCCAGCTGATCTACATCGGTGAGACCAAGCGGAGGCTTGGCGATCGTTTCGCCGAACACCTCCGGTCGGTCCGCAATAACCAACCTGAACTCCCGGTGGCTCAGCACTTCAACTCCCCCTCCCATTCCGTATCTGACCTCTCTGTCCTGGGTCTCCTCCATGGCCACAGCGAGCAACACCGTAAATTGGAGGAAATGCACCTCATATTCCGCTTGGGCAGTCTACATCCTGGTGGCCTGAACGTTGAATTCTCCCAATTCTGCTAGCCCTGGCTGTCCCCTCCCCTTCATCAGCCATCTGGTTGTCTCCTCCCCTCCCCCAGCCCTCGGGCTCCTCCTCCTCCTTTTCCTTTTTTCCTTTCTTCTCCCCACCCCCTATCAGTCTGAAGAAGGGTTTCGGCCCGAAACGTTACCCATTTCCTTCGCTCCATAGATGCTGCTGCATACGCTGAGTTTCTCCAGCATTTTTGTGTACCAACTATAAACATGTGGATTTCAAATATGTTCGAGACATTACACCTAGAAGAGATAAGACTCCTCCTGGCAGGTAAACCAGATCACTTCCACCTGACGTGGTCTGTATTTATAGAATTATTACAAATATAGGGTGCAAAAGTACCTTAAAAAAAAAACTGAGGTCAGGTAAGGGGGGATGAAAGTTGGAGAGTTGGTATGTCCCATTTGCGTGATGCTTACAAAACTATTTGTTTTTCTCTTTTCCCTCTTTCTCTTTCTTCTTGTTTTCTAGGGTCTATTTCTGAACTCTTTTTCTTTTGTTTTTAATTTTGTTCTTATAGGGTCTTTGTTCTTTCTTGTTGTCACGTTTTCTACACTTTCACTTTTTCCTTCACTTTCTTCTTTCTCTCAATTTCATCCTTTCCCTTTACTAGTGTAAAAAACAAATGGAGTACATTAATTGTACGAAGATATATGTGACGAGTACTAATGTATGTGGTTGTAATGTAATGTACTTCTAATAAATAAAAATAAAAAAATAAATAAAAAACTTTCTAATGTACCGACAGTCTACCTTGCTTCCCAATGCAGTGCAGCGCCACCACTGCTAATGTGGAGGAAGAGCGAGGCAGAGTCAATTACGTGGGCTGAGCGCACGTTATTGATGCTCGCTCTACCTCCACTGGGCTCAAGACACGCTGCCTCCCCTGGTGCTTTTTCATTGCAGTTTTGTGAGACCAGCGAGCACAAATTTAATATCTTTATACGTGAAATAAGCTACCTGGACTATGGAAGGTGAGGACCAGTAATGAAGGGGTTTACAAACATTACATTGGTGACATACATAGAGATAGTAACAGGCACACACTTATTGCCCGTGCGCCATGCAGTTTCTGAGGGGTTGCACAATCAGAGGGGAGGCTCAGCTCATCGCTGCCTCACCTCTCATCTCTCCCTGTATTTGCAGCGGAGCGGCGATGATTTGGCGATTTTCACTAAAAAAAAAGATTAGATTCATATAGAAATGATATTTATAACACAGATCAGTGGAAAATCTTTATATTTATTTTATTTTATTATTATTTTTCTTGACTTCTTAATAGCTATTTTCATTGGGAGTATGACTGGTGAGGCTCTGCCTCCCCTGACCGCACGTCCCTGGTGTAGATGTTGGTTGCTGTGGGAAAGTTGGGCCAATGGCCCTGTTTCCACTCTATATAACTCTATGCCTTGATGACTATTACATAGAAAAGAACAGCATAGAAACCGTTCCATCGGCCCATTGTGTCCATGCCGAACACAATGCAGCGATAGCCTAATTTTATCTAATCATGACCAGTACTGCTCTATTCCCAGCCTATCTACTGTACGTGACTCTTAAACGGTACCTTGTAAAAGCATGTGGAAAAAAACACAAAATATTAGCACATAAAAACACAATTGGAAAAAAATTCTTAGTGGTGCAAGAGGAGATTCATAGCGTTCCATTACTGAGGTTGGATTAGGATAACACAAAAAATAACATTAAATACTAGTATACCCAAGGAACAGACAGCCTTTTAAAACCCTCTTAAACGCCATCCCTGGCAGTGCATTCCTGGCACCCACCACTCTCCCGAAAAACCTGCAGAGCACATATCCTTCAAAGTCTCCTTCTATCTTTGTTTCTTCTCAACCTGCTGAGTTCATGAGAAAATAATCCAGGTTTGCCCCACCTCTCCTTATCTCCTTTAAAAACTGCGCGTGCGCAGATCGATCTGTTCTGCCAATCAGCGCCGCATGGATTGGTCTTTTAGACAATAGACAATAGGTGCAGGAGTAGGCCATTCGGCCCTTCGAGCCAGCACCACCATTTCAATGTGATCATGGCTGATCATCCACAATCAGTACCCCGTTCCTGCCTTATCCCCATATTCCCTGACTCCGCTATCTTTAAGAGCCCTGTCAAGCTCTCTCTTGAAAGTATCCAGGGAGAAGGCAGGAACAGGGTACTGATTGTGGATGAAGAGCCATGATCAAATTGAATGGCGGTACTGGTTCGAACGGCCGATTGGCCTACTCCTGTACCTATTGTCTATTGTCTATTGTCTAAAAGACCAATCCACGTGGCATTGATTGACAGGAGAAGAGATCTGGCATGGCAAGCAGAACATCTCAAATATTTGGGCATCATTATACCAAGGGATCTTACTGAACTATCAGAATGCAACTATTCACCTATACACCAAAAGAATAAGGAGGATATAGCTAGATGGAACCTAATGCCTTTCTTAAGTCTCAGCTCGAGAATTGAATCTATTAAAATGAACATATTACCAAGACTGTGATATTTATTTCAGACCCTACCAATAGAGATTAATCATAAACAATTTAATGATTGGGGCAAAATACTGTCAAGATATATATGGCAAGTTAAAAGGCCGAGGACCCGCCTCAAAACGTTACAGTTAACAAAAGAAAAGGGGGGATGGGGTCTACCCTCACTCAAAGACTATTATCAGGCAGCACAGTTAAGACCTATGATATGCTGGTGTAACCCATCCTATGATGCTCAAAGGAAAAATATTGAAGAGAGAACACTCGCCATTCCTGTACAAGCAATCATAGCTGACGGCAACCTACAAGACTATATAAATGTTATTGAAAATCCATGGGTAAAATTGACTCTTAAATTATGGAAAACAATTATAACAGAGTATAATTTAGCGGAAGACATTACAATCCTCAAATGGTGCGCATATGACACAGACTTTACTCCTATTAAATTGTTGGGTTAAAGAGTGGACAGTTAAAAGCATAACTGCTCTTTGTAACATAATGAAAGAAGGAACACTGTTAAGTTTTGAAATGTTTAAAGAAAAATTCCTGTTAGAAAAACAAGACTTCTATCGATACTTACAGATGCGGAACTATGTTAATAAAAATGTTAAAAATATAACGGAGTCGAGTATAGGTTTGATGGGATTATTTAGGAAAGCGTAAAACTCAAATACTGGTAGTAAAATTATTTCATGTATGTATAAAGGGTTACTGAATCTTAAATCACACTCAACCTTATATATTAAAATGAAATGGGAGAAGGAAGGAGGGATAATCATATCCAAGGAAGAATGGGCAGCAATATGGAGGTATCAATGGAAGTGTACCAGCTCACTAAACTGGAGGGAGTTTAGTTGGAAAAGCCTGACACTGTATTTTATTACGCCTTTTCAGAAATCCCATTATGGTGGGAACTCTCCAGTTTGTTGGAGAAAATGTGGAAATTTAAAGGCAGATCATTACCATGTTCTCTGGGATTGCCCTGTTATTAAAGATTTTTGGAGAGAGTTACATGCTGCCTTACAAGACATTTTCAGATGTCATGTGCCCCTGGAGAATAAGACCATGTTTTTTGGACTTATACCTGAAGTCTGGTGGAAAAAAGATAAATACTTACTGAATATATTGATGGTAGCTGGTAAAAAAGCTCTCACAAAGAAATGGCCCAACTCTGAATGCATGGATGGATATCACAATGGACATTTATAAAATGGAGAAAATAACAGCATATGTTAACTTTAAACTGGATTTATTTGTGTCACGCTGGGAAAACTGGGTTAACTATGTAATGCCTCATAGGCCAGACATTAGTTTTACAAAATTTTGATTATATGGTAAAGAAAGGATCACTCCCTAAGTGTTTGTAGTTTTTACTGTGTTCCTGTTACTAAATTTGTTTTGTACAAATCTCAAAAAGAGGCAATTCCAGACAAACATAAGTGGATGATGTATACATGTAGCATTATACCTGAAACCCGTTTTGTGGAAATGTGTTTGCTGTGGAATGCCAATAAAAGAGTATATTAAAAAAAAAAAAGTATTCAGAGAACCGGGCCTCCACCACCCCATGAGGCAGAGAATTCCACAGACTCACAACTCTCTGTGTGAAAAAGTGTTTCCTCATCTCCGTTCTAAATGCCTTACCCCTTATTCTTAAACTGTGGTCCCTGGTTCTGGACTCCCCCAACATCGGGAACATGTTTCCTGCCTTCCTAGCGTGTCCAAACTGTTAATAATCTTATATGTTTCAATAAAATCGCCTCTCATCCTTCTAAATTCCAGAGTATACAAGTCCAGCCGCTCCATTCTCTCAGCATATGACAGTCCCGCCATCCCGGGAATTAACCTTGTGAACCTACGCAGCACTCCCTCAATAGCAAGAATGTCCTTCCTCAAATTATGGGACATAAACTGTACACAATACTCCAGGTGTGGTCTCACTAGGGTCCTATACAACTGCAGAAGGACCTCTTTGCTCCTATACTCAACTCCTCTTGTTATATGGGCCCCCAGATCCCATTGTACTTCCACTTTTCCCAACTTGACACCATTGAGATAATAATCTGCTTCCTGTTTTTGCTACCAAAGTGGATAACCTCAAATTTATCCACATTAAACTGCATCTGCCCACTCACCCAACCTGTCCAAGTCACCCTGCATTCTCATAGCATCCTCCTCACAATTCACACTGCCACCCAGCTTTGAGTCATCTGAAAATTTGCTAATGTTACTTTGAATTCCTTCATCTAAATCATTGATGTATATTGTAAATAGTTGCGGTCCCAGCACCGAGCCTTGCGGTACCTCACTAGTCACTGCCTGCCATTTTGAAAGGAACCCATTAATCCCTACTTTTTTTTTCCTGTCTGCCAACCAATTTTCTATCCATGTCAGCACTCTAACCCCAATACCATGTGCCCTAATTTTGCCAGCTCCTGTCGCTCCCCAGGATGATCCGCCCCTTCCTGCTCCATCGCATCTTTACTGGAGCTGAGGATGGCCAGCGGAGGTCTCCAACCGGACACAATTTCCGGAGAGACCGGAAGTGGCGCTGCGCGGAGTCGGAGATATCGGAGATGTCGGAGATGTCGCCGATGTCGCCAAACGGACACTTTGATCCCAGTGGAGGAGAATGACCAGTGACCAGCGCCCGCTGTGAGTCCCCATCGCACCGCCAGCTCCAGCCCCTTCCCCTCTGGTCCCCCTCTCTGGCTCCTGCTCCCCTCCCCCATGATACCCCCCTCTTCCCCATGGCTCTTCCCCGTCCTTTCTCCGAGCTCTCTCTCCCCTCCCCTCCTGCCCACTCACCCCTCTCCCCCCTCAACCCCCCTGTCCACACCCCCCCCCACAACCCCCCCATGCCCCCACACTGCTCCCCCCAACAACCCCCATGCACCCACACCCCTACCCTCCCACACCACCCCCGCCCCCACAACCCACCCCCCGCCCACACACACCCCTCTCCCCCCACAACTGCCCCCGCCCCCACAAGCCCCCCCACCCCCACAACCCCCCCTACCCTCCCCACCAAAACCCCCAAACCCACATCCGCCCCTGCCCACACAACCCCCCCACCCCCATCCCACATACACCCCTTCCCACACACACCACTCACCCACAAACCCCCTTCGCCCCACAACCTCCCCGCCCGCGCACCCCTCCACCCCCACAACCACCCCCCGCTCCCACACCCTGCAGTAACTTTCCAGTAAGCTGCAAAGGGTGCAGCGAAGATTTACGAGGATGTTGCAAGGATTAGATGGTCTGAGCTATAGGCTGAGGTTGAGTAGGCTGGGACTATTCCTTGGAGCGCAGGAGCATGAGGGGTGATCTTCAATAGTTCAATAGTCCTTTATTGTCACGTGTATCCTGAGGTACAGTTAAATTTGATTTTACCATACAGTCATACCAAAAGAAAAGCAACAAGATACAAAACTACATTAAGATTAAACATGAAATCCACCACAGCGGCATGTGAGAATTCCCAGGGCGGCACAGTATAAGCCGAGACCCACAGCCATCAGTTCAATGTCCGGGCCACACACACGCTCCTTCAGCGTGATGTGACTAGAGTTGTACCAACCGCTGTCACTCTCTCTGCAGTCCCTGTCTGCCCCAACAGTCAAAAAGCCGTCTGCACTCGCACCAGACTCCAGGATCCAGGGGCGCGACGTCCCCGCAAACACTGAGACCACCGCACTCAAGGCAAGCCCCACCAGCGCAGGAAGCATCAATCTTGTTTTCGATGACCTGGCACTCCTCACTGTGATGGAAGGCAAATAACTTTTCCCTTCTTCCTGCTTTTCTCCCGCGGGGCGATCGAAACATCCGCAGTCGGAGCGATCAAAGCTCCCGCAGTCAGCGATCGAAGCCCCCGCAACGGGGCAATCGAGGCTCTCGCGATCGGGGTGGTCAAAGCTCCTGCAGCTGGAGTTCCCCAGGTCGGTCCCCAACAAAGGGACCGCCAGCTCCACAATGTTAGGCCGCAGCGCGGGCAGAGATAAGATTCGGAAAAAGTCGCTTCTCCGTCGGGAGAAGAGATTTAAAAAGTTTCCCCCATCACCCCACATAATACAAAAATTAAAGATGAACTAAAAGATACAAATAAAACAGACTAAAAACAACAAAGAAGAAAGGGACAAGACAGGCTGTTGGCGAGGTTGCCTCTCACAGCGCCACCCAGTGATCTTAATCATGGTGTATAAGACCATGAGAGGAATAAATAGATCATGTAAATGCACAGAATTTCTAGCCTAGAGTAAGTGAATCGAGGACCAGAGGACATAGGTTTAAGGTGAAGGGGAAAGATTTAATAGGAATCTGAGGGGTAACTTTTTCACACAAAGGATGGTGGTTGTTTGGAACAAGCTGCCAGAGGAGATAGTTGAGGCGGTGACTATCCCGAATCATTTAAGAAGCGGTTAGACAGGCACAAGAATAGGACAGGTTTGGAGGGAGATGAACCAAATTCTGGCAGGTGGGACTCCTGTAGCTGGGACCTGTGTGGGCAAGATGGGCAGAAGGGCCTGTTTCCACACTGTGACACTCAATAGTAAGATTAAACGAGAACTTACCTAAGTTTGAAGTTTGATCTTTATTTTATGAGGAGTTACGTAGGTGATTACGTGAAGAACCCCGCCAGTGCGCCTGCGCGTCAATCTTCAAAGCAGCGGTGTGAAATCACAAAAAACAACAACCGAAGTAATATAGTCTCATAATAAAACGAGTAATACAAGAACTTCCATCTGACCTTTATGATAGTGGGTAGGGTCGTGGTGGGCACGTAATCACCTACGTAACTCCTCATAAAATAAAGATCAAACTTCAAACTTAGGTAAGTTCTCGTTTAATCTTACTATTTTACTTCGGAGTCACGTGAGTGACTACGTGAAGATTTTAAAGCTTTGTGATTTCATGCCGTGGATCAATCCCGGCTTCTCACTGCATAGATTGACTCGGAACGAGAATAATCAATCATGCATTCATAATAACATTTGTACCACAAATGCAGTAATTCATTTCAATAATGAAATGAATAAGATCCCCTTTAAACCAGAGGAATTTACACAGACTTAAAATAGTTTCTGCAAACAACCCCGCATTAACAATAGGCCGATGGTAAAAATATTGAAACATCATCTCATTGGACCACCCGGCGGCTGCGAGGATATGGTCGACGGGGACGTCTTTTGCCCTGGCCGCCGACGTTTCTGCTGCCCTAGTCGAGTGAGACGTAAAAACATAAGTGTTAATACCAGCAGCTGTTAAGACTTCTTTTATCCATCTGGAAATAGTCTGTATTGAAACTCTCTTGTGTGGTTTCTTGTGTATGATCAACAACCCAGTTTCCGTATTCTCAAATTCTTTGTGACCTCAATGTATTGTAATAAATATGTCTTAATACAGAGACATGGATCATTTGGATATGCTGCTAGCATAATTTTAAATCCTGTCACACCTGGCCTAATTTACTTTAGTAGGTCATAGATATAGAATGTAACCTTGTCTTCAGTTACTTCCATACTGTCTATTTGTAATTTTCCAAGTGTTTGCACTCGTTGTGCTGTCACTCATGCCATAAGCATGAAAACTTTCATACTGAGCTTGACCAAAGGTAAAGACACACTTGATGACCATTCACGAAGTAGTTTCAGTACCACACTTACATCCCAGATTATCACGTACCTAGGTTTCGGTGGTTTGGAATTAAAGATTCCTTTCATTAGTCTGGAAACAATTGGGTGTGACCCAATTGAGTTTCTTTCTGAATCCAGAACCAAATATGAGGACAATGCACTTCTGGCTGCATTAATTGCACTACAACTCAGACCTTCATCATAATAAAGTTTTGACAGAAATTCTAAACATTTGAAATATCTGCAGTACTTTATTGCACATTATTTTGTACACAGAACTCTTCCCATTTCTTAATATAAGAAAGGTACTGTTTTTGAGTGCTCTTCCTCCCGGCTGCCATAAGCATGTCCACAGTATGCTCAGACAGTCCTCGTCCCAGAAAAGGCATTCTTAAAACCTGCAAATCAACAAATCCAAACGATGATATAATGGATGTTGTTACCCTGTTACAGGGTGCAGCAATAAATTACTCCTTTTTGGGACTTTCATCAACATTTGTGTTGTTAATTCTAATATCAACAGATACCATGGCTGTGTAGGCCAATCTGGTACTACCAATACCCTTGAAGCAGCATCTTGCCTGATTTTAAGCAAACATTGGCTTATGAGGCAGAAAGGTGGAAATATATATGAAAACATACCACCCCAATGTAGCGAGAAAGCATCAATCGCCACTGCTCCTGGATCTGGTTTCCATGAGACATATCTCGATAGCTGATGATTCAAGTCGATGTCGGTCATTCCAAATCTGATTACTATATCATTGAATACCTCTTGATTCAACATACATTCTTTATTATCATGGAACTTTTCGTGACCTGGTGTCTGCTATCGTGTTCATTCTACCTGGTAGATAGATAGCTGAAATCCAAATGTTCTTTTCAATACACCAAGACCCAAGTTGATTTAACCATTTTGTCACATGACACCGACTTAATTCCACCCATATCATAATATAGGCAACTACTGTTGTGTTTATTAATTTGAACTTGAACCTTCCTTTTAGTTGTGTTAGAACCATAAGCTTGGAGTCCATAGAAACCTCCTAAAAGCTCCATATAGGTAATTCCCCATGTCTGCAGTAACACTAACTTTTCCTGATTCCATCTGCCTCCGCAGCTCCATGTTAAATCAGTTGCACCTCATCCTAATGCACTGGCATCAGTTTGTAATATCATGGAAGGTTGTTCAATCAGCACTTTGCCTGAACTGCTTGAGACATGTAGAATCCACCACTGCAGCTTAGAAACAGCATTTGTTGTTACTTGCGTGGTTCTATCAAAATGACCAGCATTTACTCTCAGTGCCTGTTCTTTAATTCTCTGCAGCTGTTGATAATGTAATGGTCCATACTGGACTGCTGGGAATCTACTAATTTTCCCAGTACTCGAGCCACCTGTCTGATTAGAGGTTTTTGCTCGTTTAACAGATTACTGCAATCTTTAATCAACTCCACCCTTTTTTCACTGGGCAAAGTAATTTGCATTTGGGCTAAATCAATTGTGAACCCCAAATAATTAATCGAGGTACATGTTTTTAACCTTGATTTCTTTGGATGAATTTAGAAACCCCCAAACTTTCAAAAGTTTGATTTTATTACTGCAACAGATGCTTCTGTTGACTGTTTTGTCCTTCCTATAATCAGGACATCATCCAGGTATGCCATTAGTACATGCCCCTGGCTCTCAGCAACCCCAGAATTGATTTTTATGAATATTCTGGGAGGGAACGTTAACCCTTTAGGCAGAGCTTTGAACTGCCCTAATTGGTTCATCCATGTAAATTTAAAATACTTCATATCTTGCAAGTGAACAGACACTGAACAAAAGGATTCAGACTTGTCAAGTCTATAATAATCCTACATCCTCCATCCTTTTTTGATCGAGGGAATATATTTGACCCAAATTGGTGAATTTTGTAGACTGATTCTTTAATAACACCTTTTATATATAGGGTTTTGAAGCGCAACTTGAACCTCCATTACTTCGCAAAGTGGAGAGTTCTGCTAGGAACATGCTGGACAGGCAAATCATAATTTGGATTGAATTCAATTCGAAATCCTTGTATATTATTCAGAATTACCACATCTGAAGTAATCTTTTTCCAATGTTTATAGAAGAGACGTAATCTGCCTCCAACTTTTAGGCTTAATCCAGTTAGTATGTTCCCCTGAGAACCAGGTCCACCTACCTCTTGAGTCATTTGAGTATTCTGAGATCCTTGGATTCTCCCGGAAGCACCACCACTGGTCCTTACTCCCGCTGCAGGCCGCCAGCTACGTCCCTGCGTTGATGAGCGACTTGGTCCTGGTCTAGGATCCGTATGACGTCTGAAAGGATACTTCCCCTTTACAGACTTTGCAACCATTGATGTATTTATCAATCCTGTTTTCGCTTCATCTTCCAACTCTTTAATACGTCTCCCGAGATCCTCTCCAAAGAGTAAGTTGGGTAATTGTATATTACTTGGTTTGCAGAGTGCTGCGAATTTCGGATTCATAGTAGGCCGTATAGCACTTTCCTCAGATAATTGATCTCGAAGTGGGTGCTGCATAGCAACCCCAGTGCTTGCTGATGCAACTTCATCATCTTTTGGTTGTTACCTGCTATTCTGGTAAAAGCAGTTATTCCAGAACCCAGCAGCTTTAATATTCTCTGCAACTGATTCCAGATAATTTGGTTCACTGCTGCTGCTTTTAGCAACCCACAGTTACTTGGGGTCTCCTGCCTTCTTGCAGTCTCATCCATCTCCTGCTGTTCCAGCTAATGGTAAACCAAGTAATTTATTAAGGAGGCCAGTTCTTCTCCTAATGGCTCTCCTGACCCTGACGGGGCAGCGAATCCTACTGCCAGGGGTGGAACATCTGGCAGCTGCCGTTCATCGCCTTGTACAGCCTCACCGTCAGAGTCGGGGTCTGAAATCTCATGACCCATAGCACGCTCCTCATTCCTGAGGGTGCATTCCATCAGCCCTGAGCCAGGTGCTGTTAAGCTGCTCCTGCAGCTTGGATTACAGTACACTCCTTCCTGAGTGAACTTTGCTCCAACAGCCTATGAAAAAGGCTTTCTATTTGGGCAATACGCTCGAAAGCAGTATCTAGCCCTGTACCAGGAGCTGTTTGAGCTGTTTCCAGCAGCTTGGCTTTCAGTACACTCCTCCCTGAGTGAACTTGCTCCAACAGCCTGTGTAAAAGGCTTTCTACTTGGGCAATACGCTTGAAAGCAGTATCTAGCCCTGGAGCTACTTCCATTGCCTGGGACTCCCTCCGTGGGCCGTTGGGATTTAAACTTTGTCTTTTGCCCGACAGGCGCTGTCTGTGTTTTCACCAGCCCCAGGTCCACAGTCACTATGCTCACCGCTGGCGACTGTACCGGGGTTTAGAGGCAGTTGGTCTCTAACTGCAGACTCCCGACTTTCCCGACTTTCTGTCGGCTGTGTCGCTCGCCTCTTCCCCCTGTCCGTTTTTTCCATGGCGTCTGTGGAAAAAATCCCCATAGACCCACAGTAAACGGACCTGGAAAACCTGAAATTTTTTTTTACTTGCCTTGTAGTTGAAAAACAACAAACCACTGTAGGAGCTCTGCTCCTCACGTCCGTTTGCGTCAAGGCGTCTGACGTAATGACGCGCAGGCGCACTGGCGGGGTTCTTCACGTAGTCACTCACGTAACTCCGAAGTAAAATGACTCTATGACACGTGACAATAATAAATGAAACTAAACTTATTTAGACATAACTTTTGTAAACATCACATGATTTGCTCGAGATTTCGGCCTATCAAGAAAGGAAACAGACGTGTCCTTTTTGCTGTTCTAAATGAAAGAGTCTTACCAGTTGATGAAGGAACTCTTGCCAGCCGAATGATTTCCCATCAGCATGATGGTGATCTTCTTCCTTGGAGCCAGGAGACTGAGTCCCAACCGGCTGGCGATGTGCACAAGTCCTGTCAATAGCAGAATGATGTGATCATTTCATTTAATATCATCTTTAACAAAAGTTGATTGGCTGATTAGTGCAGTTATATTGTTAATTCCTCCACCTGTATCTCCATCAATATCTGTATCTTTTTGAAGAAAAGAAATCAATATACATATACTTGAAATGCGATATATTAACAAAATGCTGACAATACTGGACCGTTCCACTACTGGCAACTGTGGGGGGAGAAGTGAAAATGTCAACGATGTTCACATTGATTAGAACGTTAACTTTCTTTCTCTCTCCACAGATGCCACCTGACCTGCTTGGCATTTGTCAATATTTTCTGATCTACTTCACACTTGTGAATCCATGACATTCATCACATGTCAAAACCCAATTTTCTGTCTCACTTCCATGTTACCGGTTCCATTCACATTCTCCAACTCTAAGTATCAATTTTTTAAAAGCTGCCTTCCTCACCCACTAATTGTCTCAAGCTGTAAGGTTCATTCATACTGACTCGGTCGGAGAATTCACTTGTAACTCCCATAAAGGGACATAATGTGCTGGAGTACCTCAGCAGGTCAAGCAGCATCTCTGGAGAACAAGGATATGTGATGTTTACGGCCAAGACCATTCTTTAGTTTAGTTTAGTTTATTATTGTCATATGTACCGAGGTACAGTGAAAAGCTTTTGTTTGTGTGTTATGCAGTCAAAGAAAATACTAAACGTGAATACAATCAAACCGTACAGTGCACAGATAAAGTGCAAAGAGGAGGAGGAGCCATCTTGGGGAACGGCTGCTAACCAGCAGCCGTCCGTTTAAATCACTTTTTTTTTTAACAGTTTTAGTGAGTCTCCGTTTTGTTTGTAGGAGTTATTCTACTTTTTAATGTTGGGTGAAGGGGCAACGACATTTCTAGGTCCCTACCTGGTTGGTGAGGCAGCTTTTCCTCCGGGCTGCCCCGTCGACCCGTCCTCGTGGCCTACCAGCGGGCCTGGAGCGCCGTTTCCTGGCGGGGACCGCCCTGCACCTCGGCTTGGTGGCGGCCCAGCGCTGGAGCGCTGTCGCGGAGCGGAGCGGGCGATGCCTTGCCTGGGTCGCCGCGCTGGATCGACGCGCTGGAGCTCCAGTGAGCTGTGACCGCCGAGGTCAACACCTCTGGGCTGCTGGACTGCGGAGAGGATCGGGTGGCGCCGACTTTAACATCGGGAGCCTTGGAGCTCCAAACCGGCGCGGCCTTGTCGGCTTCGGTAGCTGCGGCCTCCGGTGAGGAATGCGGCCGTTCCAGGTGGCCCAGCCGCTGAGAGGACTCTCCCGATGCCGGGGCAACATCACCCGGTGAGAACGGGCAGGAACACCGGGCCTCCGTAGAGGCAATAGCGGAGGCCTCAATAGGCCTGACTTTGGGTGAACTGGGGTTGGGGACTGGACATTGTGCCTTCCTCCACAGTGGTAACCATTGTGGGGGGATGATTTTTGTGTGTTGTGTCTATGTTAGTCTGTGTCCAAGATGGCGGTCGGTGGGGAAAGTGGACGCTGGCGTGGATTTGGATTGAATTCTGTCTTTCATTTGTGTATTGGTGATGTCTTTATAACTTACTTTATCCTGATTATTTGTTTCTTTGTTAAACTCTGTAAGGTGTCCTTGAGACTTTTGTATAGGCGCCCACAAATAAAATGTATTATTATTATTAGACTGATGCGCTGTCATCTAACTCTCACTTCCTCACGTTTCAAATCGCCTCCCACACTTTGCTCCTTGAATAGCTATCCTATTTATTCTGAGTATATTGTTATTTACTCATTTCATTTGCGAATATGCTGACAAATGTGAGGTGCTACATCTCGGCAGGACAAATCAAAATAGGACGTACACGGTAAATGGTAGCGAATTGAGGAATGCAGTTGAACAGAGGGATCTAGGAATAACTGTGCATAGTTCCCTGAAGGTGGAATCTCATGTAGATAGGGTGGTAAAGAAAGCTTTTGGTGTGCTGGCCTTTATAAATCAGAGCATTGAATATAGAAGTTGGGATGTAATGTTAAAATTGTACAAGGCATTGGTGAGGCCAATTCTGGAGTATGGAGTACAATTTTGGTCGCCTAATTATAGGAAGGATGTCAACAAAATAGAGAGAGTACAGAGGAGATTTACTAGAATGTTGCCTGGGTTTCAGCAACTAAGTTACAGAGAAAGGTTGAACAAGTTAGGTCTTTATTCTTTGGAGCGCAGAAGGTTAAGAGGGGACTTGATAGAGGTCTTTAAAATTATGAGCGGGTTAGACAGAGTGGACGTGGATAAGCTTTTCCCATTGAGAGTAGGGAAGATTCAAACAAGGGGACATGACTTGAGAATTAAGGGACAGAAGTTTAGGGGGAACATTAGGGGGAACTTCTTTACTCAGAGAGTGGTAGCTGTGTGGAATGAGCTTCCAGTGGAAGTGGTGGAGGCAGGTTCGATGTTATCCTTTAAAAATAGATTGGATGGGTATATGGACGGGAAAGGAATGGAGGGTTATGGTCTGAGTGCAGGTAGATGGGACTAGGAGGAAGTATTTATTTTTAATTTAAAAAAAAAAATTAAAAAAAATGTTCGGCACGGACTTGAAGGGCCGAGATGGCCTGTTTCCGTGCTGTTATGGTTATATGAATGTCTTCCGCCTATCACTCAGTTGAGAAATCAAACGTTAATACCTTCCTTCAGGAAATTTCACTCCAATTCCTTAGGGTAATCCATGCAATTATTCCGAGTATGAAACTCCATTTTCTTCACATCTTGACACCATTTCTATGACCTTACTCTGTAAATTTTGTAAATCCACGCTGAATATCTTATTCTCACTTTTTGCTCTGGGAATATCACTTCCATTTTCTGCATGGATTCAGTCTGAGAATGTCACTCAAATTCATTGCTGAGAATCTCATTCCCATCATCCGCATTCTCTATTCTATGAACCTTACTTCCAATTGCTCTGTGAGCATATAAATTCCTTTTGTTGATTTCCTATGAGTTGATCACTCTATATATTATGTATTTGTCTAAAAAGATCAATTTCAATCTCTCACTTAAATCGTTCTCTGACGGGAAAAGCATCGCTCCCCTTTCCTCGCCCTTGAACTTTATTACCTTGCATCACAGTGAGGAATGTGGATTCCGCTGTGGTGAATGTATATGTTAAATTTTATTTTATGTGGCGTGTATTGTTGCTTTTTAATTTGAATGGCTGTATGGTAACTCAAATATCACTGTACCATTATCGGTACATGTGACAATAAATTCGAACTTGAACTTGAACCATGCTCCCCTTATTCCTTCTGAGGGCAAGAGAGCTTTCCTGTTATCATTATTTCACGCAGAGAATGACATTCGTATCTCCTTACTCTTCAGCGTTAAAAAGTTCACTCCCATTCTTTCACGCTGTGAATTTCATTCGCATCACAAAACTCTGTAAATTTCACTTTAAATTTCACTGAATATCAATATCATACTGCATTCCCACTTGCTCCCTCGGATAGTCTTGTGCCCACTCCATTAAATTGAGTGCCCCACATTTATTTTCCCTTACTGAGCAATTTCCTAATTTTGTTATTTCCACTTACCTTCCTGCACTGAGAATATCACTCCTAATTCATTACTTAGAGAACCTATTCTATTCTATCTATTCTACTATCACCCCAAGAATCCCATTTGACACAGTCAGGATCAAACCTGGTTTTCCAGCGCTGAAAGGCAGCAACTCACCACCAATCCTTCACTCAAAGTCGCACTTATTTCATTACAGCAAGAATGTCAGGACTTTCCCATCATTGAAAAAAACTCTCAGTTTCCTCACTGATTGGCCCTGCTTCCCATCCCTTTATACAGAGTTTCTCGTTGCCATATCCGATATTCACAATGAGATAGAGGTGAATCGGTCAGTACACTGGCTTATGGAAGGACCATTCAGAATCCTGATAATAGCTGGGAAGAATCTGCTCCTGAGTCTAGTGGTGCAGATGGAAGCAGCAAGCGGAAGTAATGACTGGGATGGGACAAGTCTTTGATTATGTTGTCTGCTTCATCGAGACAGCCTGGTGTAAATGAAGTCAATGGTGGGAGGTCTGGTCTGTGTGATGGACTGGGGTACCCTTACAACACTGCAACTTCTGGTGGTCTTGGAAGAACTGTCCCCAATCCAAGCAGTGATGCAGCCCGACAGCTTGCTTTACATGGTGCTAATGATTACGTTTAGTGTCACAGAGTCATACAGTGTAGGCCCAACGCCAACACCAACCAACATGTCCCATCTACACTAGTCCCACATGCCTGTGTTTGGCCCATATCCCTCTAATCCTGACCTATCCATGTAATTGATTAAATTGTGCCCTAAACATTGCAATTATCCCTGCCTCAATTACCTCCTCTGGCAGCACGTTCCATACACCCACCACCCTTTGTGTGAAAAAGTTACCCCCCAGATTTCCAGTAAATCTTTTCCCATTCATCTTAAACCTATGTCACTCTAGTTCCCGATTCCCTTTCTCTGGGCAAGAGATGCTGTGCGTCTAACCAATCTGTTCCTCTCATGATTTTATACACTTCTATAAGATCACCTCACATCCCCTTGCGCTCCAAGGAATAGGGTCCCAGCCTGCTCCACCTCTCCCTATAGCTCAGACCTTCAAGTCCTGGTGACATCCTCGTAAATCTTCTCTATACTCTTCCCAACTTGACATTTCCTACACCATGGTGCCCAGAACCGAGCACAATACTCTAAACGTAGCCTCACCAACGTCTTACATAACTGTAACATGATCTCCCAACTTCTATACTCAGTACTCTGACTGATGGAGGCCTACGTGCCAAAAGCCTTTTTAACCACTCTATCTACCTGATACCAACTTCAAGGACCTGTACTTCTATATTCCTCTGCTTTACAACACTCCTCTGAGCAATCCCATTTACTGTTTAAGAAGGAACTGCAGTTGCTGGAAAATTGAAGGTAGACAAAAATGCTGGAGAAACTCAGCGGGTGAGGCAGCATCTATGGAGCGAAGGAAATAGGCAACGTTTCGGGTCAAGACCCTTCTTCAATCCCATTCACTGTGTACGTTCTTCCTATGATAGCCTTTCAAAATAGCAACACCTCATATTTCCTTGTATTAAATTCTTCAACCCACCTGCCCAACTGATCAAGATCCTGCTGCAATTTTTTAACAAACATCTTCACTATCTACAATATTACCCACTTTGGTATCATCTGCAAACTTACTAATCATCCGATGTACATTATCATCCAAATCATTGACAATCAATAATCGGCACATTACGGAACCATGAGGCACACCATTAGTCACAGGCTTCCAGTCCGAGAAGCAACCTTGCACCATCACCCTTTGCTTCGTTCCACGAAGACAATTTTCTATCCATTCTGCTTGCATCCCATGGGATCTAACCTTCCAGACCAGCCTACCATGTGAAGCCAGATCAAATGCTTTGTTGAAGTCCATAAATATAACATCAACAGCTCTGCCCTCATCAACCTTTTTAGACACATCTTCAAAAAATTCAATCAGATTCATGAGCCACGACCTCCCACATACAAAACTATGCTTTCTATCCCTAACCACCCCTTGTCCATCTAAGTGCATGCATACCCTATCCCTCAGAATGTTTGTAACAGTTTTTGCAGTCATCCCCAATTTCCACAGTCTCCTCAGTAAGTAGAGGTGTTAGTTTGCCTTCCTACTTGTCGCATCATTGATGTTGGTCCACAACAGATCGTTGGTAATAGTAATGCCAAGGAATTTGAAGTTCTGATCTATTTCAACTCGGGCACCATTGATGCTGATTGAGGCACGCTATCCACCATGTTTCCTGAAGTCAATAACTGGATCCTTTGGCTTGCTTACATTGAATGAGAGGTTACCATCCTGACACCATGTCACTAGGTTCTCTATCTCATTGTCAAAGTGAACTTCAGCAAGGCATTCAACAAGGATCTGCATGTTAGACTACTCTGGAAAGTCACACCACATGGGATCCAAGGAGAGCTAGCCGACTGGATAGAAAATTGGCTTCATAAAGGGCTCTCGGGAGTGTTGTAGAGCAGAGAGATTTAGGAGTGCAGGCATATAGTTCCTTGAAAGTGTCGTCATAGGTAGATAAGGTGGTCAAGAAGTCTTTCATCACTCCTGGGTTTTGAGAAAATAAGTTGGGATGTTTTGTTACAACTGTGCAAGGAGCTGGCAAGGCCACATTTGGAGTATTATGTTCAACTTTGGTCAACCTGTCATAGGAAAGTTGTTATGCTATAAAGAGTGCAGAGAAGATTTACAAGCTATAGGGAGGGGTTGGGCAGACTAGGACTGTATTCCTGGAAAGCGGGAGGATGAGAGGTGATATTATAGAGGTGTATAAGATGATAAGGGGAATAGATAGGGTAGATGCTCAGAGTTTTGGATTAAAGAGTCATGGAATCAAGAACCAGAGGACATACTGTAGATTTTCGGTGAGAGGGGAAAGATTTAATTTGAATCTGAGGGGCAACTTTTACACAGAGGATGGTGGGTATATGGAATGATCTGCCGGAAGAGGTAGCTGAACAGATACTATAATAATATTTTTAAGTTATTTGGACGAGGTACTTGTTTAGGAAAGGCTTAGAGGAATATTGGCGAAACGCAGGCAGGTGAGATTAGTGTCGATCAGGGGTGGGGAATCTGCGGCCTTAAGGCCACATGCGGCCTTCTAAGCCATTAAGTGCGGCCTTTTGAATAAATCCAAATTTTGTAGAACAAATCTTTTTATTATTATTAATATGTTTTTGTTCATCTTTTATTATTTTAATTTTAATCTTAAAATGAACGTATTTAAAATAACAAAGAGTAAAAGTAGATTCAACGAAATAATCCTCCCCGACTGAAGGCCACAATTAAAACAAGTCATGAGGGCTATTTTAACAAAATAATGTACATTTTGAAATATATCTAATTTAAGTTTCTTGGATGCGGCCTTATTAGATTACAGCTAACTTAATGCGGCATTCCAACATGTAAAGGTTCCCCACCCCTGGTGTAGATGGTGCACCTTGGCCGGCCTGGGCAAAGTGGGCTAAAGGCACTGTTTCTGTGCTGTGTGACTCTATCTCCATCCTGTACTCCTTCTCGTCCTCGTTTGTGATTCAGCCCATCACAATGGTGTCACCTGCAAACGTAGAAGGGGGTAGAGACGATTTTGGCTGGACAATCATGAGTATATAGGGAGTATAGTTATGCACTGAAAATGCAACCTTGCGGGGCACCAGTGTTCACTCTTCTAGAATGTGGACTAAAAACTAAATTGCACGCTCAGTTCCCCATACTGAGCATTCAGAACATAGAACAGTACAGTGCAAGAACAGGCCCTTTGGCCCACAATGCCTGTGCCGAACATGGTGCCAAGGCCATCACCAGACATTCAGCACTCTGTTTAAACACCTTGCCCCGCACATCTCTTTTAAACTACGTCCCTCTCACCTTAAATCTAACATTTGCTTTCCTCACTCTGTAAATATTATTCCGAGTCCGCCCCTGTGACCCCGTGGATTTTCTCTGGGTGCTCCGGTTTCCTGCCACATTCCAAAGACGTACAGCTTTGTAGGTTAATTGGCTTCTAAAAATTGTAAATTGTCCCTATTGTGTACTGTGATTGCTGGTAGGTGTGGACTCGGTGGGCCGAAGGGCCTGTTTCCACGCTGTACAGCATCTCTAAAGGAAAATAAAGCTAAAGATAAAACAAGAATTTCACCACTATTCCCTCTCAATTAGAATGTGATTTTCACTATGCAACCATGACTCTAATTCCCATTTGCTCTTTCTGATGAGCTCGGGCCTAGATCACAGGACGTTAGTGAGGAATGGTAGTGGGAGAGGGGTGGGTGGCAGCTTGTATGTCCAAGAGAACAAAAACAAAATACTTGAATGTTCCATAAGGATCGACTTAACATTGTTATATGCATGATAAGTGATTTTGTTCGTAGGAGAGGGTGGAAAAGAGAGAGATAGAGATGAAGAGAGCACACGGCAGATAGAGTTCAACAAAATGGAAATGTACAAAATGAAATCGGTGCCACATCTAACATGTTGAAACCCGAGAGCTACGTGACAGATAATGCAAAAATAGAGCTGTTGATTACTCATGTTCACACAGGCGCACTGTGGAAGGACTGCACTACGGACTATAAATATACTTATTTTATTTTGTCGCTAACGTACATACCGCACTCAGAGTCCATATACAGCAAGTGACATTGCCTCAGGATCTTCTCATTAATGGAGAGACACATATTTTCCAAAGTGTTTGAACACGTTCGCAGGTTCAAACTTCCTGACATTGCCGAGGGTTGCAGTACCACAGCCTGACTCGGATAGCTGACTTGTCCGTGTAAGGGAGCAGGCGGAGTTACATGTTCACGTGTGAGTGACTGCATAGGTTGGAACTGTTTTCCATTGAGCAAGGCCAAGGGTGAGCATGTTCATAAGTTCATGAATCATAGGAACTGAATTAGGTCATTCGGCCTATCAAGTCTACTCCGTCATTCAATGGTGGCTGATCCACCTTTCCCTCTCAACCCCAATATGCCTGCCTTCTCCCTATAACGCTTGACACCCTTACTAATACACCCTTACTAATCGGGAATCTGACAATCTCCGTCTTAACAATAACTTGGCCCCCACACCCGTCTATGGCAATGAATTCCATGAATTCACCACCCACTGACTAAAGAAATTCATCATTTCCTTTCTGAAGGAACATCCTTTTATTCTGAGACTATGCCCTGGCCCTAGACTTTCCCACATCTGCTCCACATCCACTCTATCCAGGCTTTTCACTATTCAGTAAGATTCAATGAGGTCCCCCCTTATCCCCTTAAAAATTAGCAAGTACAGACACACTGCAAGCAAATGCTCATCATACGTTAACCCAATCATCCCTGAAATCATTCTCCTAAACCTCCTCTGGACCCTTTCCAACGCCAGCACATCCTTCCTCAGATATGGGGCCAAAAACTGCTCAGTACTCCAAAAGCGGTCTGACCAGTGGCTTATAAAGCTTAAGCATTACTTCCCTGTTTTTATATTCTAGTCCTCTCGGAATAAATGCTAGCATCGCTTTTGCCTTCCTTTCAACTTGTAAATTGACTTTTTGGGAACACTGCACAAGCACTCCCTAGTCACTTTGCACCTCTGAATTTTGAATCCTCTCACCATTTAGAAAATAGTCTACACCTTTATTCCTACCAAAATCCACCGGGTGGCGCCGTACAATGGCAGCCTCCCAGCAGTCTGTATCGTCCTTTTCTTTCTCTGTTGTTTTCAGTATGTTGTTAAATGTAAGTTTTTGTGTATTTTTAGCTTTGTATTATGTGGTGGTTGGGGGGAGGGGGGGGTTGGGGGTTGGGGGTTAGGGGAAACTTTTTTAAATCTCTTTCCTCGACGGAGATGCAATTTTTTTCTGTATCGTATCTCCATCCACGATGCAGCCTAACATCAAGTAGCTGGCGGCCTCTTGCTGGGGATCGTCTTTGGGAGCTCCAACCGCGGTAGCCTGTGGATTTAACATCGTGAAGCTGGCAACCCCTTGGTTAGGGACCGACTTCGGGAGCTTCGACTGCCCCAATCGCGGGAGCTTCGATCGCCGCGACGCGGGAGCTTCGATTGGCAGCTATGGGAGCTTTGATTGCCCCAACTGCGGATGGTTCGACTCCCCCGTCCGCGGGAGAATAAGGAGAAGATAAAACTTTATTGCCTTCCATCACAGTGAGGAATGTGCGGGAGCCACTGTGGTGGATGTTTATATTAACTTTCATGTAGTTGTGTGTGTTGTTATTTTCTGGTGTAACTGTATGATACTGGAAATCAAATTCCACTGTACCTTAAATGATGCACATGACAATAAAGGACTATTGATCCATTGAACCATTGATTCCACACTTTGCTACCTACACAAAATGTTGGAGTAATTCTTCGGGTCAGGCAGCATCTCTGGAGAGAAGGGTGATGTTTTGAGTCAAGACCCTTTTTCAGCCTGAGAGTCAGGGGAGAAATGGAAGGGTAAGTGCTCAGATTTCTGCTTTCTGCAGAGAACATTCCCTCCACAACTCCCTGGTTAACTCATCCATCCCAAGGTATTTTCCTCTGCAACTGCAGGAGATGCAACCCCTGTCCCTATACCTCCTCCCTCAACTCTATCCAAGGACCCTGATAGTCTTTTCAGGTGAGGCAGAGGTTCAATTACACCTCCTCCAACCTCATCTACTGTATCCGCTGTTCCAGGTGTGGATTCCTATATATCGGCAAGACCAAGCACAGGCTTGGCGATTGTTTCGCTGACCGCCTCTGCTCAGTCTGCCTCGGCCTACGTGATCTCACAATTGCTTTAACCCCACTCATTCCCATACTAAACTTTCTGTCCTAGACCTCCTCCGCTGTCAGAATGAGACCCAACACAAATTGGAGGAACAGCTCCTCATATTTCGCTTGGGCAGCTTATAACCCAGTGGTATGAATATTGATTTCTAACTTCGTAACCCTTGATTTTCCTCTCTCTCTGTGCCTCCCCATCCTAGTTCTCAGACTCGTTTCACTGACCTCCTGATTAAATTTTACTGATTGTATGCCGTTGTCACCTCAGCTAACAATGAACCATTTTACATTTTCCTTGAACATTGTCCCCTTTTACCTGTTTTCACACTTTACCCTTCCATATCTCTGTCTCCCTGTTTCCTGACTCTGTCTGATGAAGGGTTTCGACCCAATATGTCACCCATTCCTTCTCTCCAAAGATGCTGCCTGCCCCGCTGTTCCTCCAGCATTTTGTGTCTATCTTTGGTGTAAATCAGCATTTGCAGTGCCTTCCTACACCTTGACCAAACTTGGATTGCTTTCTCTGCAGCGTTCAAGGCTCATGAGAGACCCAATAGAAGTATATATAATTATTAGTGGTATAAATAAGGTAGACAGTCAGAACCTTCTTCGCAAGGTGGAAATTTCAAAGACAAGATGACGTAGCTTTAAGGTGACAGGGATAAAGTTTTAAAATGCGCAGGGCCGGAAGTGGCGGCGCTGCCCTGCAGCTGCGGCTCGCCTGCGGTCCGTTTGTCTTTTCTTTTTTTTGTTTTCTTTTGCCCTGTTGTTTTAGTTTATTCAGTTTATTTTAGTTGTGTATGTGTGGGGGAATGGGGGGGGGGGCAGAAACTTGTTTTTAGTCTCTTCCTTCGGGGGGATGCGACCTTTTCTTGTCGTATCCCCCGTCTCCGTCTGCGTTGAGGCCTAATCGCGGAGCTGACGGCCTTCAACTGGGACCGACCTCGAGGCTCCAGAGGCAGAGCCAGGACTTACCAACTTTGGGGCTGGCCGACTTCGGGGCTCTGGTGGCGTTGCGGCGGCGGCGACCCGACTTCGGAGCCTCGGCTGCGGGCCCAGTGGACGACAACATCGGGGGCTCGCAGGTCCCAGGTTGGTGACCGGTTCTCCGGAGCTCCCGCAACAACAGCTTCGTCCGCCCCGGGCCGCGGAGTTTGAACCGGCCCGTTCGCGGAGCTCGGATTCGGCCGCGGGACTTACCATCACCCGGTGGGGTCACAACATCGGAAGCCTGTATTGCCTCAACGCAGAAGGAGAACAAGGAGGGAAGAGACAAGGACTCTAAGACTTTTGCCTTCCATCGCAGTGAGGAGGTGCCTGGTGGACTCAATGTGGTGGATGTTAAATCTGTGTCTTGTGTTTTGTTATTTTATTCTATGTTATGGCTGCAGGGTTCGTAATTTCGTTCAGACTGAAGGGTCTGAATGACAATAAAGGATACTTTTTGACTTTTTGGGGGGCATTTTTTTCTTTTTTCAATTAAACGGAGAGTAGTGGGTGCCTAGAATGCTATGCCAGATTTTGTGGTGGAAGCAGATAAGGGCATTTAACAGATTTTTAGATAAACACTTGGATATGCAGCAAATGGAAGGATATGAATCACATACAGGCAGAGGAGATTAGTTTAATTTTGAATCATGTTTGGAATGGAAATTGTGGGCTGTGTTCCCTGGGCTGTATAGTCAACTCTCTATAGTTCTATAGTTCTCTCTCTATAGTCAACACAGCTGTTTTGGGGAAGATCATGTCTGATCATGTTGACAGGACAGGGCAGGGAAGAGCAGCTCATGTGCAGTAGTCTTTGGCACACTGGGAGATTAATCTAAATAGATTGGGGCCTATTGGACCCAAGACAAATTGGATCAAAAATTGGCTTGTGATATAGAGGCAGTGGGCAATTTTATAGGATTACTTTTGTTATTGGAATATACATTGTGATATACATTAGTATTCTGGACATATAAACACGAGGTACAGGTTTATAAATGACACAAACATAGCCTAGTTGATAGTGAGGCAATTCTAGGTTACAGGCAAGATATGATTAGCTGGGAAATGGTAGGAAGTACACGACTGAGCTAGAGGGTGCAGAGGAGATTCATTATTCAGCATTTTACAAATGAGCCAAGATTGAATCAGCTAAGCTCATTTTACTGAGTGCAGAAGGTGTGAGGAAGTGGAAAACCTGAAAGAGATCTACAAATCTTAAAGTAATTGACAGGGTGGACAGGACGAGACCTTTCTCTTAAACAATTACTGGAGAACGTAGGTTATCAAGTCAGGACAAATATTAGAGGGAATGCAAAGAATTTCTTCCTTCTAAGGAGTAATCTGAACATGGAACATATTGCCCACATTAATGGAGGTGGAGATTCAACATCTAAGAATTTGGACAAAGAATTTTAAGAACCCTTAAATTCAAAAGAACCCTCCAGCCGTCAGGAGCACGGATGTGTCAAGGACAGTCAGTGATGGGACAACTCTAATGGCGGGCATGCTTGTGATCCTTAATGGAGGTCAGGTAAGTGAGGAAACATTGACTGAAGGTGTGGATTCGACAAAATAAAGTAAAGTTGTGGTCCATTGCAGGTCTGAGTGAGAGAGGCCTAGAGCTGCAGGAAGGACAGAATGAGGGCCTGCTGGTGTCGGCACATGGCAAAGAATGTAGAACTCAGGGCACTGAATGAGAACTGTTGTGAGGAGAGATGGCTTGAGTGCATGAATGTGAAATCCTGTTTGGACCTATACTGGGAGGCCTGAAAGCAGAACTGGAAGCCACATGCACAAGATGACAGCACAGGCAAGTGCTGAGGAAACATACGTGTCTGTGGTAACAACTCCAGACCAGAAGATGGTCGTGGAGCAGGAGAGCTGCAGGAATCACAGAGGGGGAGCAGTGAGAGAGGGTCTTGCAGAACTCCCCTAGGAGAGAGTTTACAAAATAATGACAATGTTCTGGACTAACTCAGCAGGTCAGGCAGCATCTCTGCAAAACATGGATAGGTGACATTTCGTGTTGGGATGCTTGTACAGTCTGATTGTGGTGAGGGGTGGTGGGGGAGAAAAATCTGGAAGAGGAGGGCAGCAGGACAAAGCCTGGTAAGTGAAAGGTGGTTACAAGTGAAGGGGAGTTTGGTCGGCAGATGGCTGGACAAAGGATAGATATGAAAAAATATTGAGATAAGAAGCGAAGAACTGAATTATGATTCAGGGAAAGAATATTGGTGCATGGGGAGGAGGAGAGGAGAGATGGATGCCAGGTTGGACACAGGAAAGGAGAGGATGGGGTAAGAAGTATGGGATAGATGTTCTGGTTAGTTACCTATAATTGGAGCATTCAATGTTCCTTTCGTGGGGCTATAAGCTACCCAGCGGAATATGACAAAGGATAAAGGACAAAGGACATTTATTATCACATACACCAATTGGTGTCGTGAAATTCGACATGCCAATGCAGCACACGAATAAAGATAATAGACAACATTAAAGAATTTAACAGTAAACATAAAAACATCCCCCCACAATGGTTCCCACTGTGGGGGAAGGCAGCAAAAGTCCAGTCCCATCCCCAGTTCACCCATAGTCGGGCCTATTGAGGCCTCCGCAGTCGCTGCTACGGCAGCCCGATGCTTCAGGGCCTCTCGCCGGATGATGAATCTCTGGCGTCGGGTGAACACTCCTCAGCGGCTTGGAATGTCCAGAGCGGCTGCCTCCTCCCCGGAGACCGCGGCTCCCGAAGTCCACGGGCCACGCTGGTCGGAGCTCCGACTCTGGCGATGTCGGCGTGAGATCCCAGGCTCCGCGGTTTTTAAAGCTCAGCGCCGCCCGCGGCTGGCAGCTCCACAGACCGCAGACCGCAGACTGCAGCTCCGCGATGTTGGAGTCGGCGGTCACAGCACTCCGGAGCTTACCGCACGGCGACCCGGGTAAGGCATCGCCCGCTCCACGATGGCGCGCCAGCGCTGCGCCGCCGCCGAAGCTGAAGTCCTGGCCGGTCCCGGCAGGAAACGCCGCTCCAGACTGCCGGGAGGCCGCGAGGAAGGGGCAACTTACCAGGATTTGGGGCAGCACAATGGCATAACAGTAGAGTTTCTGCCAAACAGTGTCAGAGAGACAGGTTCAATCCTGATCTCATGTGCTGTCTGTTCAAAGTTTTGAGGAGTATGATGATGCTACTGATTATGATTATGCCAATATACCAGCTAGCAACTGATCTTCTCCATAAAGACGTGGTCTTTTGCTAGAAATTGTAATTTCTTTACCTGTCTGTTACGGACTTATAGCATGTAATACAATAATATTAAAGTTCTGATCTTGAGAATATCACATTTTTTAATTTTCAAGGCAGTCTCGGTATTTATTACTATTTCCGTCACAACGATCAATATTGGAATTAGCTACAATTAGGTAACTAACTAATTACATGCTTTAATTTTAGGTGATCCAAGTAAGATGTTTCATATTTGTTTCAGAATGCTTCAATCTATAATAACTGTAAATTTCATTCAGTTCTTTTAATTTTTAAGAAAGTTATGGGCTTTTCACTGTGCTTGACCACAGCTTTTGTGTTAAGTCAATGGAAATGCAATAGGGAACAGGATGTTAATTTCCAGTATGAAAACAACCATAACTTTTTAAATACTGAAGATATTAAAGTGAATTCGGTATCAAATTAAAGTTATTTTTATGCTTTATCTGATGGGGTGAATTACAGGCTTGATAATTAAAATCTCAAAATTTTGTAACATTCCTAATTCTTGTTTCTCTAATTTCTCCAATTAACATCCATTTACAAATCAGGAAGTAGCACAAATGGGGAAAAAAATCATCACCACACTGATATTTATCTCGGTGCAGCGTAGCCATTCAAGGGTCAAGAGAGCAGGTTCTAAGCTTGGAACCTGCTCTCTTGACGGTATGTTTACAAAATTTATGTTCCGTTTCAAGTGGAGAATGGCGCAGCAAACCCCAGGGAGAAGGCTATGCCGACATCAAAGATCATTCTTTTAAGGCGGGTCAGACCTCCACGAGACAGTCAGCGACTTGAATTGTTCACTTTTATTAGCTTTTTCGCCCATAGGTGCTACCCGACCACTCAAAAAGCACGCAGCCACTCTATCCCTGAAACAGTACATCATTGCAATATCCATAACTCCCCACTCCCCTCGTGATCCAACACTGGTCAGGTCAAAGATCCTATAGCGAGCAAGATAGTCCACTCGACGAAAAAGATGTAGTACGGTCATGGGCAGATTCATGGGTAATTTAAGGCCCCATTTCCGTAACCGACTTCCGTCTCCGCACCAAAGATCCCATAGGATAATAGCGCGGAGACGGAAGCCGGTTACGGAAACATGCTCGTAAAAATAAAAGTTATTTGGGAAAAATCTTCTCCTCATTTTCAGAATTTTAATTTATTAACACAAACTGTTCTGAATCGAAAATGACTATAAGAAATTTACTGATGTAAATATTAATATGGGAAAGCTTGATGAGCTAATGGAAGAGATGGAGAATGAGATGAAAGAGATGGCCACGGAAATAAAGAGTTTGAAAAAATCACAGAAATCTGAAGAGGAAAAACTTGTAAGAATGACTGACAAGTGTCTGGACTTGGAAGCGAGATCGAGAAGGCAGAATTTGAGAATTGTTGGAGTAAGAGAAGGACGAGAGGGACATGGATCTCAAACACGTACTTTCGTTGCTGACTTACTCAAAGATGTTTTTGAACTGCCGGAAGAACCAAGAATAGATATCGTTCACCGAGTTGGACGTGTTTCAAGAGAGACAAATGCTCCTCCAAGACAGATAATTGTGAAATTTCTCGATATCTCTTCAGTGGAATTAATATTGAATAAGATTACCCATGGGGAGAATCTGACATATCGTGGGGATAATATTCGATTTTTCCATGATTATCCTCTGGAGGTCGTCCGGAGAAGGAACTTGTTTACACAGACAAGAAACATTCTAAAAGGTGTGCCCCATGTGAGATATGGGGTGGTCTATCCAGCAAAAATGAAGTTTACTCATAACGGTACTGAACGCTCATTTACGGATCCCGAAAAAGCTTTTAAGCACGCAGAGGATATCGTAAAGAAAACATCGGGGGAAGTGTCGACAAGGAAGAAGATTGAACTTTTAAACTTTTATGACAGAGTTTTGAACTGGTTAAGATGGCGGAACTTTCCAGACAGTTACCAAGCTTATCTGTCTGGAATGTGTTTTCGAGAGTACTGTCCATGTTTCACCTTGAATGAAAAGCTCAAAGATAAACAAAAGGACGTTGAAGATACAGAATTAATGAGGGAATGTATAATGGACATGGAACGAGATAATACTAATTGGAATATAAAAACTGTTGATTTAAGAAAATCTCTAATCATTACATTTTAATTATAAATAACCAACTATTTTAACAAATTTAACAATACTGATTATTTGTGAATGTATGTAGTAAATATGAATAAATCATGAATAAACCATGAGACGGGGAAGGAGATAATGGGAGTGTATATAATTATGATTTTATATATTTAAAAAGGGAAATGAACTAATATTAATGATATATTCCTATAAATGATATATGCTTATAAATAGTAACTAACCAAAATGTTTATAACATTACTAACCTACTTTTCTTGTGTGGGAAGGAGTTAGGCGCAGCATAAACCTGGAAAAGATCCAGAAGTGAGGTTTTGTTTAACCCCTTGGTACCTGCTCGTATGGTAGTTAAAGAATGGGATATTACGTAAGAATTTTGGGTGGATATATATGGTAAAGTTTAGACTAGATTAAGGTTAGATAAATTGGAAAGGCATATATACTTATAGAACTGAGCATATGTTGTGTTTTATATATATATATTTTTTTTAATGTCTTTTTCTGAATTCTTTCGGTTTTCACTGGTGCTGGTTTGATAAATTTAAATAAGAAAAGATAAGATATGAAACGGTCTGTAGCTTTTTATGAGGCTCTACTAAGGGGTTGGAGCTCAATGTACAACAACATCAACGGAAGTCCATACATTTTTCGCCACCTTAGGTGGCTACTTGTCTTTAAGGTATCTTTTCTTAGATACCTTAACATCACTTTAAAAAAAAAATCACTATAAAGACTTCTATTCGCTTATTTTTTTTGTAATCAATATTATATCACATTTTTTCTTTCGTTTTCTAAGGCACTATACAAGAAGGAGATGTAATATAAATCTAAACATTTGGGATGACCACCCAACACCCAGAACTCTGAGGTATTTGGTTGCACCATATGATTCAGGAATACTATTTTGATATATAATGCAAGACGATAGACAAATAAAGAATGGAGGAATTACATTCTGTAGTTGGAATATAAGGGGTGCCAATGAACCAATTAAGAGGGGTAAAATTTTTGCTCAACTAAAATCTTTGAAAAGCGACATAATGTTTTTACAGGAAACCCACATGAAACAACAAACACAAATGAGATTAAAGGCGAAGTGGATAGGTCAAACATACTATTCGTCATTTACTTCTAAATCTAGAGGTACGGCTATTCTTATTCGAAAAGGTATACCTTTTAAATTAAAGAATACTATATCAGATAAAGAGGAAAGGTATATTATAGTTTTGGGAGAAATTTATGCAACCCCACTAACTATGATAAATATTTACGCTCCGAATTTTGACAACCCCCAATTTTTTGATAAAATTATAGATATAATATCAGAGTTTAATTACCAAAATGTGATAATAGGGGGGGACCAACTGTGTTTTAGATTCATATCTAGACAAATCAGCAAAACAAAGGAGGAGTAATTTAAAATCTAAGACTAGTGAACTTCTAAATACATATATAAAAAATACTAATATAGATGTATGGAGATCTGCTAATCCAGTTGGAAGGGAATACTCGTTTTACTCTTCGGTAAATAAAACTTATTCAAGAATTGATTATTTTTTAGTGGATATGAAATTAATGCCATATACAATTAATCCAACATACCACATCAGTAGTATTTCTGATCACTCTCCGTTGACATTTTCAGTAAAATTCGAGGGAATGCCCGGTAAAAAATCTTTTTGGAGGTTCAATACACATATTTTAAATGACTTACAAGGTTATCAATACTTAAAACAACAAATGAAAAAAAAAATTTGAGACAAATGATACACCAGGTACTTCGCCTTCTTTATTATGGGAAACTTTCAACGCATTTATGAGAGGAATTATAATTTCATATCAAATTTTTCAAAATAAAAAGAATAAGACAGAACAAATGTTGTTAGAACAAGAAATTAGACAGTTAGAGTTGGATAATGCCAAAGATTCCACTACAGATAAACATAATAAGATAATATTACTGAAATTTAAATTTAATCGAATTTTATCGGCAAGAGTAATAAGATTATTCCAAATTACAAAACAGGAACATTTTGAGTTTGGTGACAAACCACATAAGCTTTTAGCTCGTCAATTGAAAAAAACAAGAAAAGGAAAATACTATAACTAAAATTAAATCAGAGAAAGGTGAATTACTAATACTACCTAAAGATATTAATAATAGATTTGCTCAATTTTATCAAAATTTATATACTTCTAAAACTAAAATAGAAGATAGTAAAATTAATTTTTTTTTAGATAACTGTAATCTTCCAAAACTTGACCTTTTGGAACAAGAGGAACTTGGAGCTCAAATTACAATTGAAGAAATAAGTGAAACAATAAAATCGTTGAAAAATGGTAAGACACCGGGACCAGATGGTTTTAGTAATGAATTCTATAAAAAATTTCATGAGATAATGACTCCTTATTTATTTAATTTATATACTCACACTTTTAAAGAAAACAAACTACCTGAAACATTAGCAGAATCAACTATTACGCTTATTCCAAAAAAAGATAAAGATTTAGACGATCCGGGCTCATATAGAGCTATATCACTTTTAAATACAGACCAGAAAATTTTAGCAAAGACTTTAGCACGAAGATTAAGCAAATATATTAGTAAATTGATAAATCCTGATCAAACGGGGTTTATACCCAAAAGATACTCATTTAATAATTTGAGACGCCTGTTTAATATAATGTACTCACATAAAATGGAGGAAGAAGATATATCAATTATTTCTCTGGACGCAGAGAAAGCATTTGATCAGGTAGAGTGGCAGTACTTATATAAAGTACTGCACAAATTTAATATGGGAGAGAATTTTATTACATGGGTAAAATTATTATATGATAAACCGATGGCAAGAATATTAACTAATAATATGTTATCTCAAAAATTTCAATTATCAAGGGGCAATAGGCAGGGATCACCCCTGCTATTTGCCCTTATGATAGAGCCTTTCGCTGAAAGTATAAGAATTCATCCGAATATTCAGGGCTACAATACTAGGGACTCAAATAATAACATTTCATTATATGCAGACAATATACTTTTATATATTACAAAGTCACAAACGAGCATACCAAAATTATTAAATTTAATAGAGGAATTCGGGTCCTTTTCTGGATATAGAATAAACTGGAATAAAAGTGAAATCATGACGTTAAAACCTCAAGAATCTACACACTTACTGAAGTTCCCCTTTAAAATTGCAACAGAAAAATTTAAATATTTGGGTATTCAAACTACTAGAAAATATAAAGCATTATTCAACGCTAATTTTATACCTTTATTAAATAAACTCAATATGCTGATTAAATTTTGGAAAACACCTCCTTTATCATTAATAGGTAGAATAAATGCTATAAAATGATCTTTCTACCACAATTATTATACCTATTTCAGTCTATACCATTATATATACCAAAATATTATTTTTTTAATTAGACTCTAATATTACTAATTATATTTGGGATTATAGATCACATAGAATAAAAAAAAAACACTTATGTAAACCAAAAGATGTCGGGGGACTCTCACTCCCGAATTTTTTGTATTATTATTGGGCAGTGCATATTAAGAATATAATTTATTGGTTGGACAGTTCTACCCAACAGACAGAATGGATAAGAATGGAGAAAGAGGATTGTTTTCCTTGTAATATAGGAACGATCCTCTTCTCCCCGAAAAAACTGAACAACACAATATATAAGAAGAACCCAATTATACACGATACAATAAGAATTTGGAAACAAATAAAATTATCCTTAAAATTAAGAAATTTATCATTGTTAATGCCAATAGCGAATAATCCTTTATTTAAACCATCTCTTATTGATAAAACATATAACCAATGGGAAAGTTTAGGAATTAAAAGGATTGGGGATATGTATGAAATGGGAAATCTATTATCATTCCAACAATTACAATTAAAATTTAAATTGAAAAATAACCAATATTTTAAATATCTTCAGATTTGCAATTTCATGAAGAAATACACAGAAGGATATCAAAAAATAACTTCTGAATCATTGGAAGAAGCAATGAATATTAAAGCTGACTCACAAAAAATAATATCATATTTATATAATAGTATTTTAAATATAGACCTACCATCGACAGAGGTACTTAGAGAAGTGGGAACGGGAATTAATGATAAAAATTACTACGGTTACATGGGAAAAGTATTTGATATATATACACAGATGTTTGATTAATGCAAGACATAATCTAATTCAATAACAATTTTTACATAGATTATATTATTCAAAAACAAGATTGAATAAATTCTATCCAAATATATCCCCCATTTGTGATAAATGTCTATCCCAAAATGCAACTATAACACACTCTTTTGTTTCCTGCATAAAACTTTATAGATTTTGGAGTGATATTTTTGAAATATTTACAAAATTATTCAAGATACGAATGGAACCTAATACTGAAATGATTATATTTGGTGTAATGGAAGATGGGAATAAACTGAACTCATCTCAACATTTATTTTTTAATTATGGTTTAATAATAGCAAAAAAACTAATACTTAAATTTTGGAAAAATACACCAATACCAACGCTTAAAATGTGGATCGCAAGCATGTTGGACACCGCACATCTTGAAGAAATGCGATTCCTCCTAATAGATAAATCAGACCAATTCTTAACGAGTTGGTCTCCATTTGTCGTCTTTTTGGAATCATATGGTGCAACACAACTGTAGAAGCTAACTGTCAGTGATCAAGATTATAAATAATGATCTCATTTCTTTTTTTTATTTTTTACTCACTTTTTCCTATTTTCTTTTCTTCAACTTTCTTTCATTCTTCTTTTTTTTCCTTCTTTTTCACACACTATATTTATACATCTCACGTTTTTCTATCCTTTATAGATACATAGATACATAGAAAATAGGTGCAGGAGTAGGCCATTCGGCCCTTCGAGCCTGCACCGCCATTCAATATGATCATGGCTGATCATCCAACTCAGTATCCCGTACCTGCCTTCTCTCCATACCCCCTGATCCCTTTAGCCACAAGGGCCACATCTAACTCCCTCTTAAATATAGCCAATGAACTAGCCTCAACTACCCTCTGTGGCAGAGAGTTCCAGAGATTCACCACTCTCTGTGTGAAAAAGTTTTTCCTCATCTCGGTCTTAAAGGATTTCCCCCTTATCCTTAATCTGTGACCCCTTGTCCTGGACTTCCCCCAACATCGGGAACAATCTTCCTGCATCTAGCCTGTCCAACCCCAATCTCCTAAATTCTAGCGAGTATAAGCCAAGTCTATCCAGTCTTTCTTCATATGAAAGTCCTGACATCCCAGGAATCAGTCTGGTGAACCTTCTCTGCACTCCCTCTATGGCTATAATGTCCTTCCTCAGATTTGGAGACCAAAACTGTACGCAATACTCCAGGTGTGGTCTCACCAAGACCCTGTAACACTGCAGTAGAACCTCCCTGCTCCTATACTCAAATCCTCTTGCTATGAAGGCCAACATACCATTCGCTTTCTTCACTGCCTGCTGCACCTGCATGCCTACTTTCAATGACTGGTGTACCATGACACCCAGGTCTCGCTGCATCTCCCCATTTCCTAATCGGCCACCATTTAGATAATAGTCTGCCTTCCCGTTTTTGCCACCAAAGTGGATAACCTCACATTTATCCACATTATACTGCATCTGCCAAACATTTGCCCACTCACCCAGCCTATCCAAGTCACCTTGCAGTCTCCTAGCATCCTCCTCACAGCTAACACTGCCCCCCAGCTTAGTGTCATCCGCAAACTTGGAGATGTTACTTTCAATTCCCTCGTCCAGATCGTTAATATAAATTGTAAATAGCTGGGGTCCCAGCACTGAGCCTTGCGGTACCCCACTAGTCACTGCCTGGCATTGTGAAAAGGACCCGTTAACTCTTACTCCTTGCTTCCTGTTTGCCAGCCAGTTCTCTATCCACATCAATACTGAACCCCCAATACCGTGTGATTTAAGTTTGTATCCTAATCTCTTATGTGGTACCTTGTCGAAAGCCTTCTGAAAGTCAAGATACAACACATCCACTGGTTCTCCCCTATCCACTCTACTAGTTACATCCTCGAAAAATTCTATAAGATTCGTCAGACACGATTTACCTTTCGTAAATCCATGCTGACTTTGTCCAATGATTTCACCACTTTCCAAATGTGCTGCTATCCCATCTTTAATAACTGACTCTAGCAGTTTCCCCACTACCGATGTTAGACTAACTGGTCTGTAATTCCCCGTTTTCTCTCTCCCTCCCTTCTTAAAAAGTGGGGTTATGTTTGCTACCCTCCAATCCTCAGGAACTACTCCAGAATCTAAAGAGTTTTGAAAAATTATCACTAATGCATCCACTATTTCTGGAGCTACTTCCTTAAGTACTCTGGGATGCAGCCTATCTGGCCTTGGTGATTTATCGGCCTTTAATCCATTCAATTTACCCAAGACCACTTCCCGACTAACCTGGATTTCACTCAGTTCCTCCATCTCCTTTGACCCGCGGTCCCCTGCTATTTCCGGCAGATTATTTATGTCTTCCTTAGTGAAGACGGAACCAAAGTAGTTATTCAATTGGTCCGCCATATCCTTGTTCCCTATGTTCAATTCACCTGTTTCTGACTGCAAGGGACCTACATTTGTTTTAACTAATCTCTTTCTCTTCACATCTTTTGCTTTGATACTATCCCTGATTTCCCTTGTTATCCACGGATGCACTACCTTCCCTGATTTATTCTTTTGCCAAACTGGGATGAACATTTTTTGTAGTTCATCCATGCAGTCTTTAAATGCCTTCCACTGCATATCCACCGTCAACCCTTTTAGAACTAATTGCCAGTCAATCTTGGCCAATTCACGTCTCATACCCTCAAAGTTACCTTTCTTTAAGTTCAGAACCGTTGTTTCTGAATTAACAATGTCACTCTCCATCCTAATGAAGAACTCAACCATATTATGGTCACTCTTGCCCAAGGGGGCACGCACAACAAGTCTGCTAACTAACCCTTCCTCATTACTCAATACCCAGTCTAGAATAGCCTGCTCTCTCGTTGGTTCCTCTACATGTTGGTTTAGATAACTATCCCTCATACATTCCAAGAAATCCTCTTCCTCAGCACCCCTGCCAATTTGATTCACCCAATCTATATGTAGATTGAAGTCACCCATTATAACTGTTTTGCCTTTGTTGCACGCATTTCTAATTTCCTGTTTGATGCCATCCCCAACTTCACTACTACTGCTAGGTGGCCTGTACACAACACCCACCAGCGTTTTCTGCCCCTTAGTGTTTCGCAGCTCTACCCATACCGATTCCACATCCTCCAAGCTAATGTACCTTCCTTTCCACTGCGTTAATCTCCTCTCTAACCAGCAACGCTACCCCACCTCCTTTTCCTTTCTCTTTATCCCTCCTGAATATTGAATATCCCTGGATGTTCAGCTCCCAGCCTTGGTCACCCTGGAGCCATGTCTCCGTGATCCCAACTATATCATAATCATTAATTGCTATCTGCACGTTCAACTCATCCACCTTATTACGAATGCTCCTTGCATTGAGACACAAAGCCTTCAGGCTTGTTTTTACAACGCTCTTACCCCTTATACAATTATGTTGAAAAGTGGCTCTTTTTGATTTTTGCCCTGGATTTGTCTGCCTGCCACTTTTACTTTTCACCTTGCCACCTATTGCTTCCGCCCGCATTTTACACCCCTGTTTCTCTGTTCACCCATTTAAGAACCCCTCTTATTCTCTGTTTATTATTGTTTTCTTCTTTCCCCCCTACATGTTGGGTCTGAGTGCTTTCCTTCTCTGCCTCCTGCCTCACACACTGTCTAATAGCTTTCTCTATTTGAGTCCCTCCCCCCAACCATTCTAGTTTAAAGTCTCCCCAGTAGCATTTGCAGATCTCCCCGCCAGGATATCGGTCCCCCTCAGGTTCAAGTGCAACCCATCCTTTTTGTACAGGTCGAACCTTCCACAAAAGAGGTCCCAATGATCCAGAAATTTGAATCCCTGCCTTCTGCACCAGTCCTTCAGCCACGCATTTATCCTCCACCTCGCTCCATTCCTACTCTCACTGTCGCGTGGCACAGGCAGTAATCCCGAGATTGTTACCTTTGCTGTCCTTCTCTTTAACTCCCCTCCTAACTCCCTAAATTCTCCTTTCAGGACCTCTTCTCTTTTTTTACCTATGTCATTGGTACCTATATGTATCACGACCTCGGGCTCCTCTCCCTAATTTATTTTTCTTATTCTATTATCTAATTCTTATTCTATTATCTCTATTATCTAATTTCTTTTTCTTATTCTTCTTTATTATAATTTAAAAAAATAAGAAGCTGTACATAAAATGTATTACGCGAATATATATTAGGCACTTTGGTGCCATATGATTGTACTTACTTCTAATAAAATTAAAATATTTTAAAAAAAACTTCCCCCGCAACGTTGATTACACTGCGAGTCGGGTCGGGTCCCGTTACGGAAATGGATGGAAAAAAGACCCACGTTCCGTTGCGTTTCGTACTACACGTCAGCCCATTGCAGAGGGAGTTAGATGAGGCCCTTGTGGCTAAGGGGGTCAGGGGGTATGGAGAGAAGGCAAGTACGGGATACTGAGTTGGATGATCAGCCATGATCATATTGAATGGCGGTGCAGGCTCGAAGGGCCGAATGGCCTACTCCTGCACCTATTTTCTACGTATCTATGTATCTATTTAGCAGGAGTGGTCTATCTTGCTTGCTATAGGATATTTGTGTCAGGTGACCCTCATTTCTCATCTAATCCAAACCAGTTCCACCGCCCCGACCGCAAAGGCGACTATGTGGCGGTGTCCGATAGTTTAGTATAACTTTATCCAGTCAGCCAATGGAAGGCCCGAATACACCGGGTGCACTTTGAAGAAAACCATGGGTGTGTTGTCGCGCGCATGCTCAGTTGGGTTGTGAAGGCGCAAGAGGAGCCTATTTTTTTGTTTCGAAGCGAAAATATTGTTGTCGATAGCTGGTGCGATTTTCGGTGGCGGGCCGACATTGGGCCCGGGTCTCATCCGTCAGTTAGTGTTCGTCAGACGTGCGATGAGGGTCCGTGAGGAGGGCGTGTGGGCATGAAGCGAAAAAGGTAGGAGTAATTTTAGGTCACGGTTTACCCCCCCCTGCCCAGTTCCTTGTGTCTGTAGAATGTAAAGCAGCAGTTAAAACTTAAGTAAGCTTTTCTAATAATATGCCCGCGAAATTTAACATTATTTATTATAATTTACAAACGAGAAAAGTAGACACTGAGAAAGCCCAGAGTGATTTTTTTTCTTCTAAATAAAATCTTAAAGCGATGAATTATCGAAAAGCTTCATGAAACTATATTTTCAAGCTAATTGGCAGGGGGTGAGATTCAATGCAGGAATGAGGGTAGAAGTCGGTATGGTTTGTTATGGAAGTTCAGAGGGCAGAATAGAACTGACATGGAGCAGGAAGGACTGCCGGATTGAATAAACGAGTTCGGTATTCCGAAAAACGCAAGGAATCATGGGATTTGCCAAAGGTCATTCACCATAAAGAAAAAGCGAACGAAGAGCGGGCTGAAGAAACCTTGTATAAATTCTTCTCTTTATTCATAATTTATGTGTAAAAATATATTTAATCCGAGGAATGGGGGTGCCGTGGGTCACATTATAGGAAAATTAATGTATTCCAGACTGGAACACAACGATGATAGTTTCCGAGTCGAATTTCACTATTCTGCTAATTTCAAGGCAATGGAATTCTTTAGCCTCCTCTATAATACGAATGAGTAATGAAATTCTTGATTCCAGAGAGACTCCCATAAATGGTCAACTCCTCATCACCCCCCCCAAAGGAACAGGTAGCGGGAGAGCGAGGTGTAACAGCGAGAGAGAGGGGGCAGATGCGAGTGGGAGACGGGAGAGTGCGCACACAGACCCGCACCTCATCTGCAGCCAGGATCGAAGCTGGGCCCCGGCGCCGCAAGCGCTGCCCAACCGCCACTGAACCCGCCCCGAGTGTCCCATCCCCGCCCGGGGAGCAGCCGCAGATGTCTGGGGTGACCCCGGACCGACTGGTCACTAGCTGCCACAGCCAGCTTGGAGAAGAAGAGCCAACTCCAACCCAACCCCGTTCCTGCTCCCGAGAAACCCGCTCCCCAACGGTCCGGGGACTGCCAACCGGGGACCCCCTCCCAGCGGCCGCTCGCCCACCCACCCCAGTCGCCGGCAAAAGCCGAGCACCAGCCATCAACGGGGATACACACAAAGCACTGCAGCTGGAGAGGCAGCATTCCCGGAGAAAAGGAATGGGTGACGTTTTGGGTCGAGACCCATCTCCAGAGATGTTACCTGACCCACTGAGCCACCGCAGCACCCCGTGTGCATCCCAGCCAATGACTGCCGCTCAGCCTCCGCCGGCACTGAGGGAGCCCACCGACAGCCACTGGACAAGGAGAGAGACGCAGCCAACGGTCCCCAGTCCCACCCTGCCTAGCAGCAACTCAGCAGCGCCGGAGACCCTAGCCCAACCCCGACCACGGACGAGCACGATCTTGCTCACTCACCGAAGCATAAAGCAATAAAAACGACAAAATCATCATAGCTTTTTACAAAGGGACAATAAATACAACGAATTCATAGTTTAAAAGCACGATTTTCTTACCTAGAGGAATCAAAGCTGGAATAAACAGATGAAATGAAGGTCGATATATACACAGCTCCACTGCTTCCAGCAATGTTTATGCAGTGACCTTTAACCTGGGCATGTGCAGTTGGAATACTGAACTCGCTTATGGCTCTTATTTTGAGGTGAGAGGCCTGATGGGTAAGGCACATGAGCTCAGGTTATGGATAGGTAGGTGCAATTAGGATGTTGTACCCATTATGGAAACCTGCCTAAGACAGGGATGGGACTGGTGACTTAATGTTCCAGGGTACAGTTTCTACAGGAGAGATAGAGGAGGGGGTGTGCCTTATTGATTAAGGTGAATGTCATGGCAGTAGTCTGAGGTTATTATTGATGGTTCATCCAGTGAGTCTGTATGGGTGGAGGTAAGAAATGATAAAGAGGGTTGTTCACTGTGTTGGGAGTATACTACAGACCCTCAAATAATCAGTGGCAATAAGCTAGTTCGATATTCTGACTGCGCAAGCCCAGGTCATAGGTCCCTTGCTATAAACATTCTCGGTAGTTGTGCTGCTGCGTAGTGTGCAGGCCTGTGTTTCGTCCGTGGTCGGGGTCGGGCTTGGGTCTCTAGTGCTGCGGGCGCTGTCCCGCCGGGTTGGCCAGCAGCCCTGGACTGGCAGGGCGCCGGCCTGGGGCGGTGGCAGCCCCGGACATGCAGCAGGCGAGTAGGGGAGGCGCTGGCTCCAGCTCGGCTCTGCCTGTCCCACCATGTTGGCCGGCAGCCCTGGACTGGCAGGGCGCCGGCACTGAGGGGGGGCTCTGGATCCGGCTCTGCTCCGGCTCCCAGGGGGCGTTCCCTGGCCGGCTGGGGACCGTCGGCTGCGCCTCTTGCCTTGTCCAGTGGCTGTCGGCTGGTGCTCCATGGAATAGAGACCCAGCCTATTCAACCTCACCCTATAGCTCACATCCTCTAATCCTGGCAACATCCTCGTAAATCTTTACTGAACCTTTTCTAGCTGGACAATATCTTTCCAATAATATGGTGCCCGGAAATGAAAACACAGTGTTCTAAATGCGGTCTTATAACAACGTATTTTACTGTGCAGAAAGGTATGAAGACTGGGGCACTTTTAACTGGGGACAGTTAATGGAAGTGTCTTGAGGACAATTGTTTGTGGCTTATATCAATGATTTGGATGAGAATGTAACATGCTTAGCAGGTTTGTAGATGACACAAAAGCGGGTGGTATCATAAATATTGCAGATGATTATCAAAAATTGCAGCAGGATTTTGATTGGTTGGGCAGGTGGGCTGAGGAATGGTTAATGGAATTTAATACAGATAAGCGGCAGGTGTTGCATTGGGGGAAGTCTAACCAGGGCAAAACCTACACGGTGACCGACAGCTCTTGGGAGTGTTGTAGAGGGATCTAAGGATGCAGGTTGGTACATAATTTCTTGAAAGTGGCGTTGTGGCATTGTTCCTTGGGTAGTGGTCAAGGAGGCTTTTGGCACATTGACCTTCATAAATCAAAGTATGGACTATAGAAGTAGGGAGGTTATTTTAATAGTTGGTCAAGACATCAATGAGACCGCATTTGGAGTTTTGTATTCAGTTTAGGTCACTTTTATAGGAAAAGTTGTTCTTAAGCTGGAAATGATGCAGATAACATCTGAGGATGGTGCAAGGACTCGAGGGCCCGAAGCTATAGGGAGATGTTGCACAAGCTAGGTCTTTATTCCTTGGAGTGCAGTAGGATAAAGGGTGATCTTATGCAAGTGTATAAGATCATGAGGTGAATAGATAGGGATGAATGCATAATCCATAATAGGGGAATCAAGAACCAGGGGGCCTAGGTTTGTGAGGGGGGTAAGATTTAATAGGAACCTGAGGGGCAACTTTTTTTTACACAAAGGGCAGTGGATATATGGAATGACTTGCCAGGAGAGGTTGGAGCAGGTACTATCACAACATTTAAAATAAATCTGGATAGTTACACGGACAAAGGTTTAAAAGGATATGGGTCAAATGCAGGCAGGTGTTGATGGGGCATGATGTTTGCTGTGGGCAAATTGGGTTGAAGGGCCTGTTTCTATGCTATATTGCTCTATTTTACTTTGCTTGCAAGATGTTACGTGTTTTTCCCTAGAGTGACTGAAAGTGGTGGACAGCAGGAAGTGAACAGGAACCACAGACTGGTATGTGTGTTGCACCAGCAAAGGGTATTGTGCGGTCCAAATAGACAGAACATTTCAAACAGCTGCCATTGAAAGACGACAAGAAAGGTAAGGTCGTCTTATTGGTACAGATAAACATTTCGCAATAAAACATTGTTGGCATTATGCCAGGACAACGCACACTGAAATTGCAGTATTATGTTGTATGTGGTAAGGCATTGCAACATTTGAACATTGCAAAATTCTTTTGTAGTACAAATGCACTACACCCACTGAGTTTCCATTATTTAATCTCCATTACATTCTCAAAACTCTAATATATTTATTAAGCATGATTTCTTTTATAAACCATGCTGACATTAATCAATCCAGTGAATGTTTTACCCAAGTGTGGTCTTTACATCTTTTCCAATGGTTCAATGGCACTTTATTGTCACATGTACTCGAGTATAGTGAAATTCCTTTTTTTGCATACAAAAATAAAATCTTACTATTTATAGGCACAATCATACTTAATTTCAAGAGTGTAGGAATAGTAGATTACTCTCAGGCAATATAAAAGAGTCACCACATTTCCAGTGCCATTTTTAGAATTTAAGTCAAAGTTTTAAAAAGGCAGTCTTAACTTGGCCAACAAGGCTGGTGGTCAGTGATTTCTTAGCTATACTTGGGTCAAGTAGAGGTCAGGCCCTCAGACATGCAGAAAATACATGCATTTTCACCATTACTATTGTTAATTGATGGGCAGCACCAATTTTCTCACCATTCTTGGAATGGTAGGTGTATATTTGCCACCTTCTGATTTGTCGGTTTAAAGAATTTTTGAAGATGATCATAAATGCGTTCACTATTTCCAAGAACATAACAGTTTGTACTCCTGAAATGCAGATCATCAATAATTGGGCATTTGTTAACCCTTAGCCCTTTTAATTTCACTTGCTCTATTTATTAATCGTGATTTTGTTTGTTCTTCCTCCTTGTGATCTTTTATCTCCTGAATTTTGTACGGTTATTTTGTGTTGGACTTTGGTTCTGCCTTCATAAAGCAGTTTTTTAAATTTTTTTTATTTTCCTGAATAATTTCCCTGTTTCTGATTAGGTGGGGGGGGGGGGGGGGGGGACACTTGAATTCATTCATTTTCTCTGCTTCACATGTCATGGTATATTTTAGTCAGTTTGTATGTTTCTTACAAGCTTATTCTCATTCTATTATTTCCTCCTTAATAGTTTTCTCGTCTTACTGAATTTTAAAATTCTTCCAAACCTTTGGTGCAGTTACATTTTCTGGCAATGTTATGTGCATCATCTGTGGATCTATTACTATACATAATTTCCTTTGGAATCACAGTTGTGACATCTTTGCTTTCTGACCATTTTTTTCTAAGTGGCTATTAGACTTCGGAACTAATTACTTCTTTTACTCCTACATCACTGAGGTGCTGCCACGTACTCTGTTTTAACTCTACCTCATTGTTATTTTGTGTTTCCTTGGGTACTGCTTCATATTGCACCATTTTGGTGTTTTTTTGAATTTGCTGTGGTAAATGCTGTATCTGTCTTACTAGATACTGTTTTTAGTTTGACCTTTATGCAAACAAGGAATTTTATTGTGCCCTGGCAGATAAGACAATAAATTAATCTGGTATTTGCAAATCTATTTTTTAACTACGAATTGAAAATAATAAAACAATAACTGAAGATGCTTGAAATGGGAAACAAAAGCAGAATATTTGGTAAATACTCTGGTCAGATTGCATTGGTGAAAAACTAAACAGTATCTGAAACTCTTCGTCAGTTTGCTTCCATCTGCAGCAATTAATTAAGCAGAATACGGGGTAAGCCATTTAAAACTGAGATGAGGAAAAAACGTTTTCACAGAGTTGTGAGTTTGTGGAATTCTCTGCCTCAGTGGAGACTGGTTCTCTGGATGCTTTCAAGAGAGAGCTAGACAAACTCTTAAACATATGGGGAGAGGCAGGAATGGGGTATTGATTGTGGATGCCATGATCACATTGAATGACGGTGCTGGCTCGAGGGGCCGAATGGCCTACTCCTGCATCTATTGTCTATCGTCTATTGTCAAGATAAGTGATTCGCCTTTCTGGGCAGAGAGAAGAAATGTCTTCACTCAAATTGGAGTGTATTTTTGGAATTCCCCCACCGTTGATGGCCAATGGATGCACAATTGCTGAGTGTATTAAAAATAGAATTTTGTATATTACGGGATTTTGTGTTCATGCAGGAAAGTGGCACTGAGCTAAAAGATCAGTCATAATTTTACTGAATTTAAAGGCAGTCGTAAGGAGTTAAATTGTTTAATGCTGTTATAATCTATAGTCACAATAAGATATGCATTCTGCACCTTTAAGTAAATTTTTTTTCAATGTAAGACCTTTTTCCCCAGCTTCATCATATTCCCATATTTATATGGTTTTGACTTTTGTATTCTACGAGAGCAAGCATCTCTTATAGTGGTTGGGAAGGGAAGATTTGATGCCCTGTTTACAATAGATATCTTGTCATCAGATCTCTGTCTAATTATCATGATTGCATTTACTTTAGTATCATAACCACCTTTTGGAAGTACCATTTGCCCATCATGGCTGAAAGTTCAAATGAGACTCCAGTACCAAGATCTGCGGTGAATACAAGTATGTTCATTTTTTCTTTGAATCATAATGTATGTTCTATCAAATGGTGTAAATGTTATGTGTGTAATTTTATATGCAGGAAGATGAACTGAAATGGAAACTGGCGATAGTCCTTGCGTCATACAGCATGGAAACAGGCCCTTCGGCCCGACTTGCCCACACTGACCAGCATGTCCTATTTGCACTAATCCCATCTGCTTTTGCTAAGTTTAGTACCAGGGTGGAAATGTTAAATGCTGTAGGGGATAACTTTAAGGTCTTCTTCTTTTCGTGTCTTTGAAGCTGGTTGGCTATATGACAGTTTCCCATTCCTTTACACAGTCCTTTGCGTTTTTATTGAACACTGCAAGATCCTTTGAGCTGCACTGGTTGGGTAGTAGGGGGCAGACAAGGCAGTGCTGCATTGTGTGGTCCTCTTCTCCACATTCACAGGTGGTTTGGCCAGTTTCATAGCCCCATCTGGCCATGGCATCTTTTGATCGCCCTGTTCCTGTTCTCAGGCGGTTGAGCATCTTCCACTGGACCCATGGTGCTTCTGAGCCCGGAGGGAGGGCTTCAGAAGGAGTGATACCCATGTCAGTAGGAGGGGGGTCGTCCTCAAGCCTTTTTGTCCATAGTTGGAGTCTGGTTTCTTCCCGTGATGCTATTAGGGGCTGGAGATGGCTGAGAAAGCTTCTCCTGGACTTCAGCCGTTGGGCCAGGAGTACACGGCTTTACACCAACTTTAAGGTGAGAGGGAGAATGTTTAAAACAGATTTACGTCAATATTTCTATGCAGAGTGGTAGGTGCCTGGAACGCACTGTCAAAGAAAATAAACACATGATGGCGATATTTTAGCTATTTAGCCAGGCACTTCAAAGGGCAACGATTGGAGGGATGTAGACCATGTACGGGCAGATGGGATTAATTTAAATTGGCTTAATTGTTGGCACAGACATCAATGGGCAATTACTGTTCCTGTATTGTGAGTGCCATGCATAAACCAACTAAAGCCAGTGGTTTTGAGGAAAAATATAGGGGAAACTAGACTAAGTGGGACCCATTGGGTCCCATGGTCACACGGGAGGGCTGGTCCCCCAACGCAATATTCCACCTCTCCACCAATTCCAATATTGGTGGCCAGTGGGGGGGGGCTTTCTGGAACGCTACTATGGGTGTTGTGGGCCGAAGGTACTGGTTTCCAGAGGGCTAGTATGGACATTGTGGGCCGAATGGATTCTTGGGCTGGCAGTTCAATCACTCAGGCCTGGTGGGCTGGCAGCTCAGACACTTGGGGTTGGTGGCCTGGCAGTTCACTCACTCACAGCTGTCGGGCTGGCAGTTGGTTGACTCGTGGCTGGTGGGCTGGCAGTTGATTGACTCGCAGCTGGTGGGCTGGCAGTTCACTCACGGCTATTCCTTGAAATTCCATTTCAAGCAGAGTGCAGGCCACCAAATTCAAATGCAATTTCATACCATTTCAAGCAGAGTGCAGGCCACCAAATTCAAATGCAATTTCATACCATTTCAAGCAGAGTGCAGGCCACCAAATTCAAATGCAATTTCATACCATTTCAAGCAGAGTGCAGGCCACCAAATTCAAATGCAATTTTATACCATTTCAAGCAGAGTGCAGGCCACTAAATGCAAATGCAATTTCATACCATTTCAAGCAGAGTGCAGGCCACACAATTTAAATGCAATTTCATACCATTTCAGGCAGAGTGCAGGCCACCAAATTCAAATGCAATTTCATACCATTTCAAGCAGAGTGCAGGCCACCAAATTCAACAGCAATTTCATACCATTTGGGCTTTATACTCCTGACCCCCCGGAAGGGGCATTACCTTCACCATGGTGATTGACAGGCGAGAGGACCAATCAGATGATCTCAAGATTTTTAAAAACATTTTCATAACATTTTTTATTTTTCATTGATCGGCTGCCTCAGCGACGGAGGACTGAGTAAGATGGCCAAAAATCATAGTGCTATATGGTAGCGTTTTTTCTAAAATCAATATATAGCGCAGACAGGAAGTGGTCAAGATCAGACTTTTAGTTATATAGATATTCGGGTGAACTGAATGATAGCTGGGGAGGGAAGAAAAAAATCATGCAATGGTAATAGCAGCAAAACTGGACTAAGAAGTACTGAGAAGTAAAGTTACTTTTAAGAATTATGATCACAATTCATCATCCCGTGAAGCGGTTAAAGGTCTGTCTCACTGTGCGAGTTGACCCACGAGTGACCCCGAGTGAAAGACTCGTGGTTGCGTACGAGACTACAAGTTTATGATCCAGAGTTTAACCGAGTTCCCACGGGTATGTCTAAGTTTGCCGTTTACTTCTCATTTCTGCGATGTTCCAAGTTCGTCTCCCGAGTGTACCAAGTTCCTCTCCCGTTCATCTTGAGGCAACAATGTATATCGAAGTGTTGAAAAATGTTTAAAAAAATGATGTCATGCCAGCCAAAGAACGCAGAGACTATTGTGTTTGCTGCATGTGTTCTGCACAACCTGATCCGTATCAGAGGTGCATCTTCAGGATCAGCAACAGCCATGTAGGACGGTGACTTGGTGGACAGTCAAACAGGGAGAATAACACTAGGTGCGTGGATGAGTGGTACAAACGACGAGACTTTGGTGCCACTGCAGTGTTTTCGAGGTACGGGGACCAACAGTGCAAAAGAGCAGAGAGACCATCTCTGCTCCTACTATAATTCAGAATTGGGCAGTGTGCCGTGGCAGGACAGCTTATTTTGAACGGCTGCCGACCACAGGTACATCACTGCATGAGGAGAGCCCACATGCAGAAAAAGCCAGTTAATTTCATGTTTAGTTTAAATCCTGCTGACTTTTCATTGTTGAACTTTAAGTGTGGATTTTATTTTTTATTGTGGTGTAAAAGTAATTTCATTGCATCTGTCTTTCCTTTAAAACGTGGTTATCATTCATCTGCTTATCTGATTGTAGATCTCAAAACTTGTCATTTAGCGCATTGCATTGTATCTTTTATTGCCTGAATTTAGACTAGTGCATTTCTCAGCTGAATTAGTATATACTGGAAATACTTTTATTTGTGCTTCATTTGTTGATTTTCATGTATGAGAAGCCCTTTTCAGACAGTGGTGTTTGCTGTAGTGCTACGTTTCTCAATATGCGCAAAAAAGCGTTTTTTATATTGAACAAGAATAAAGACTTTGTTTCACATTCAAGACATTTGTTTCACATAAGACTTTGTCTTATTTTCTGATCTACTGAGAGGTGACAATTTTAAACATTTAAAAAGCACAGCATATGAGGCAGCTGAGTCCTTAAATCTCACAAATGATTGTGAGAATCAAGATATGAATATATTTTGCCTTCCTCTATTTTGTGTTTTATGATGAAAGGAATATTACATTCAAGTCATGAGACTTTGTAGTGATATTAAAATGAACACTTCCAGACATCAATTTGATCTTGATAGCAAAGAACTCTCTTTTATTGTGCAATGAAGTAAACAAACAGTGAGAATCAAACGGATCAGCAAAAAGCTTTTCAACACAACACAACACAACACAAATTTATATATAAACTTCAAGCAATTTTTTCTTTTCAACCCACTCTCACCTTATCAATAACTTGCTTAACTTTGTTAAGCAGAATTTGTCTTTAAAAAGTCTAAGTAACTGATATTTCTGTCCCTGATTATTGTTTCTAAAAAGAGTTCCCACGGTAGAATCACGAGTCACAAAGTTAAACGCACGGGCCACTACGTTCTTACAACGAGTTTAAATGTTTCAATTTTTAACCACAAGAGTACATTTTACTCATGGAAAAGTTCAAACATGTTTGAACTTTTGCAAGAGTTAACAAGTTTCACGTGTACCTCCCGTTAGCACCAAGAGTCGCTAAGTTGCGTCCACGAGTTCAGACGTTTCCGCTACGTTAATTGTATGTGATTACCACGAGTTAAATTTGTTTTAAACTCGGGGTCACTCGTGGGTCAACTCGCACAGTGAGACAGCCCTTTTAGGATTTTGCAGTGCGTATATGCATTCAATTATCAGGACAATAACAAATATTTTTCCCGCAAGAGGATTTGTGATCTTATGTTCAGTATTTGAATTGTATTGCAGACATATTTCATATATTTGTAAGGGGATTACATAAAGTGGTGAATTGATTTTTTGATGACACATTGAGGAAATATGTGTTGGAATGTTCTAAAGCATGTCTCTTCCAGTGATTACCTAGTCAAACTCCTATTGCAAAATTCCATCCTGGCTTCAGAAGGGAGAACATTTTCGGAAAGAAAAGGCTATTAAATGCTTATCAAGTTGACTTGCATAAGTCCTGCATAACACGGGTCAAATCCGGAAACCTCAAACCCTCCTACCTCAACGACTGGTAGGGTGGCAGTAGGTTACTGTTTTCCATTTTTCCGCTTTCAAGTGCATAGTGCATCTCATCAAGTTGGGCCATAACATCATGGGGCATCCAGTTTATGATGGCTGCACCTATCAGCATTGAGAAATGTTTTTAGTATATCTTTGTAGCTTTTCCTCTGAACCAGCACATGATTTATGGAAATAGACAAACTGGGACGTGGACATTAGATGAGAGTCTAGCAACCATAGGTCATATCTGCTTGGATAGAGTTGATGTATGAAAATCATTACCTTAATGCTTTTGTTATAACTTCAGTGAACATAGAGGTATTGGTATGGTGATCTTGCCACTTCATACAATTTTTTGGAGGCATTGTTGGTTCTTCTCTAGACTGTTGAGGTGTTGTTCGCTAATCATTCCAGATTTCCTGTTCGTAGCAAAGTGCACAGATGACAACTCCATTTGAGCAACTGGAGCATTGTTCAATTCTTGTTGCCAGGAAAGATGCGAGTGCATTGGCTAGCTACTAAATAGATTAGTAGGAATGGTTCTTCAAATGAAAAATTATATTTGCCAGAATAAATAAAGATTTGGGACTATTTTCTGAGTGGAAATTGATATAAGCATGGAAAATAATGAAGAACCTTGGCAGAGTGGTTAGTCAAGGTTAAAATAAATCAAGTTAAGATGACATGAGGAATAATTTGTTTCCTGACCATAATACAGAGATTATGGATACGGGCCCTTCAGCCCATCAATAATGTGCCAACCATCAAGCATCTTTTGTTTGAAGTATATAAGCAACTTGGACATAAATGTGGGTGGGTTGGTTAGTTCTTTTTGGAGTTCCTTTATAGGACTTTTGACAGGTTTACTTTGAAGTATTGTGTGCATTTCTAATCGCTCCATTACAGGTAGGATGTGGAGACGTTGGAGAGGGTGAAGAAGATGCTTACCAGAACACTGCCTGGATTTGAGGGTATTGCCTATAAAGAGAAGTTGGATACATTTGGATTGTTTTCTTTGGAATGTTGTGGTTTGAGAGGAGACCTGATATAAGTACATAAAATTATGAGAGGAATAAATGGATGTCAGTAACTTTTTCCCAGGGTGTAAATGTCAGACTTGAGGACATAGTATCAAGGTGAGAGGGGCTAAGTTCAATGGGGGTTTTTTCACACAGTGGTGGGTGCCTGGCATGTGCTGCTGGGGGTGGTGGTGGAGGCAGATAGGATAGTGGCTTTTAGATAGGCAAAGGCTATGCAGGGAACGGTGAGTTATGGATCACATACAGACAAAGGAGATTGGTTTAGATTGGCATCATGTTTGGCACATACATTGTCTGCTAAAGAGCTAGTTTCTGTGCTGTAATGTTCACTGTTCTAATATACCTTTTAATTTCTGAATTGTATAAGAGTAGTTATAGTGCTGGGGGTGCTGCAGTTATTATACAAATTGAATCCATACCAGCACTCTGAAGAGCAATCCCATCTGTTCCATTTTGTTACAAACAGTCCTGCAGTTTTTTTCTTCAAATCCCTTTCAAATGTACTTTTGAAATCATTTTTTATTACTGCTTCATGAATTTTGCAAATAAATAGTTCCACATTATCAACTCTCACTATAAATGTTTTTTCCTTGCATTGTTCTTGTATCTTTATCATAGCTGCTCATTTTTAGACCATCACATAGTGGGTACAGCTTTGTTTCTCAATCTAAAACTATCATAATCTTGTACATAAGACAGGTAGGTGGGCAGAGCGGATGCGGTGACTCTGGTAAGGAACAAAGTCAATCGTTTGTAAGAAATGGCATAGGATCAGAAGATAATAGAATCCTTATTGGTAGAATTAAGAAACTGCAAGAATAAACTGACTTTGATGGGAGTTATATACTGGCCACCAAATAGTAGCCAGGTTGTAGAGTACAAATTATATCCAGAGATAGAAAATGCATGTAAGAAAGGCAATGTTACAGAGGTCATGGGGGACTTCAATATGAAGGTAGACTAGGAATATCAGCTTGGTACAGAATCCTAGGAGAAGGAATTTGTAGAATGCCTGCGAGATGCCATTTTAGAGCCATTCGTGACCGAGCCCATTAAAACAGAAGGCAACTAAAAAAGCAATGAGGAGAAAAGATGAAATATGAATGTGAGCTAGCAAATAATATAAAAGAGGGTGCTGAAAGTTTTTTCAGGTATATAAAGAATAAGAGGCAAGAACGGACATTGGGCCACTGGAAAATTACGAAGTAGTAATGGGGGACAAAGAAATGGCAGACAAACTGAATAAGGTTTTTTGTATCAGTCACCACAGTGGAAGACAGCAGCAACATGCCAGAAATTCAAACGAGTCAGGGGGCAAAAGTGAGTGCAGTTGCTATTACTATGGAGAATGTGCCTGAGAAACTGAAAGGTCTGAAGGTGATGGGTCACCTGGACCAAATGGACTATGCGCCAGGGTTCTGAAAGGGGTAGCTGCAGAGTTTGTGGAGGCATTAGTGATCTTCCAAGAATCGCTAGAGTCAGGAATGGTTGCAAATGTAACTCCACTGTTTAAGAGAGGAGAGACTTCAGTGTTTAGTAAAATTTTAGAGTTCATTATTCAGGATGAGGTTTAGGGGTACATGGAAGCAGATGATAAAATAGGCTGGAGTTGGCATGGTTTTGTTTAGGGGAGGTCTTTCCTGACAAATCTGATGGAATCTGTTGAAGTAGCAACCAGGATAGGCAAAAGTCAGTCAGTGGATGTTCTTTACACGGATTTTCAGAAGCCCTTTAAGGTGCCGTATGTGAGGCTGCTAAACAAGATAAAAGCCCATGGTATGATGGTCAAGGTACTAGCATGAACAGAGGACTCGCTGATGAGCAGAAGGCAAAGTGTGGGTATAAATTGAGCATTTTCAGGTTGGCTGCTGGTAACTAATGGTGTTCCACAGAGGCCGATGTTGGGTCCATACATATGTTAATGATCCACTATATGTTAATGGTCCACTATATGTTCATGATCTGGAGGATGGAATTGATGGCTTAGTGACCAAGTTTGCAGACAATACGACGATAGGTGGAGGGACAGGTAGTCTTGCGGAAGTCGCAGAAGGCAAGAAGTGGCTGCTGAAATGCAGCATAGCAAAGTGTACGGTTATGCACTTTGGATAAATGCTTAGACTTTTTTCTAAATGGGGAAAGTGTACAGAAATCAAAGATTTCAAAGAGACATGAATGCAGGATTTTACGAAAAGTCAATTTGCAGACGAAACGTGTGGGAAAGGACTGCAGATGCTCGTTTAAACCAAAGACAAACACAAATACTGGAGTAACTTAGTAGGTCAGACAGCATCTCTGGAGAAAAGGAATAAGTGACGTTTTGGTCAAGACCCTTCTTTGGACTGAGAGACAGGGAAAAGGGAAACACGATTTATAGATGGTGATATAGAGAGAGTTATAGAAGAAATGAATGAAAGATGTGCAAAAAAAAGTAACGGTGATAAAGGAAACAAGCCATTGTTAACTGTGGGCTGGGTGAAAACGAATTACAGACAATGTGACTCAACAAGACAACTTTAGAACTTGTACACCTGTTTGGGTGCGGGAGGGAAAGGGAGAGAGGGTTGACACAGTTATTTGAAGTTGCAGAAATCAATATTCATACAGGTTGTAAACTGCCCAAGGGAAATATGAGGTGCTGTTCCTCCAATTCGTTTTGGCCTCACTGACAGTGGAGGAAGCCCAGGACTGAAAATTCAGTGTGGGAATGGGAAGGGGAATTAAAGTGTTTGGCAACCAGGAGATCAGGTCGGCCCTGAGCTAAGGTAGCAAGGGTTTTGAAACATTTATTTTAAGTAATATTAATAAACATGTGGTATAAAAGGGGTGAACTGGAATGGATTTGTTGCAAAGGACATTAATTTGACGTGATTTGAGACCTAGAACAGTACAGGAACAAGCTCTTCGGCTCTCAAACTCTCAAACTCTTATCTGGCAGCACTTGATCCATATCTCTCTATTCCCTATATATCCATGTGGCTATCAAAAAGCCTCTTAAAAGCCATTATTGTTCTTGCCACTACCACCTCCAGCAGCGTTCCAGGCACCCACCACCCTCTGTAGAAAAAAAATCATTGACTTGCACATCTCCTTTAAACTTTGTCCTCTTGCCTTAAAGCTATGTCCTCTAGTGTTTGATATTTTGATACTGGGTTAAAGGTTCTGACTATCTACTCTATCCCTGCTTCTCATAATTTATATCCTTTGATCGCAGGAGAATGAGGGGTGATCTTATTGAGGTGTATAAAATTATGAGAGGATTAGATCGGGTAGATGTACAGTCTCTTGTCCAGAGTAGGTGAATCGAGGACTAGAGGACGGGTTTGAGGTGAAGGGGAAAAGATTTAATAGGAATCTGAGGAATAACATTTTCACACAAAGGGTGGTTGGTGTATGGAACGAGCTGCTAGGTAGTTGAGGCAGGGACTTTCCCAACATTTAAGAAACATTTTGACAGGCACATGGATAGAACAAGTTTGGAGGCATATGGACCGAACACGGGCAGGTGGGATTAGTGTAGCTGGGACATGTTTGCCGGTGTGGGCAAGTTGGGCCGAAGGGCCTGTTTTCACACTGTATCACTCTATGACTATGACTCTATCAATTCTCTCCTCAACCTTGACATTGATAACAATGCAGAAAGTGCATTGTGTGGTTTTTCAGATGGTAGTTGATGAGATTTGTTGATGAGATTTGTAGAAGCCCCCAGTCTTGTGCTAAAGGGAAATAAGGTATCCTGGTAACACATTGTTAATGTTCCATTTTTCTCCATATGTTCACAGGACTGATGACTGCATTCAAGGTATTCTTGGCAAAATGTGATGATCACAAACTCTTCAAATTAACACAGTTTTACCGGGACAGATTAGAACAGGCAATTGAAGAAGAGGTGAAATCAATTGGCTTGCTTTTGAAAGAGCAGCAGCATTTCAGTAAACAAGAACTTTTGGTGAGTGACACATTTTTGGTTCCTACCGTATTCACAAAACCAAGACAGCATCTGTTTAAGTACTGCAAAAGTATGCTGCAAAGAAACAGGCCAGAAAACCTGAGGAATTTAAAACTGGGAAAGGCGACCATTTTCAGCTGCTTCTGTACTGAAGTAGAGAGTGATTTGATTTCCTGCGTAAAAATAATTTTATTTTTGAAGAAAAGGGAGATCAAATTTGGATGAAATAATTCAAGCAAAGTGCCTGTGAACTTGGTTCAACTGAAGGAACTTGGAGATGACACTGATATGTGCAAAAATGTAAAGTATTTCTGAGCAAACATGTAAATGTTTCATCGGCATATAGATACAACATGGACCAGTCCTTCGATTCACACTGTTCATCAACCACATATTTACACTAATTCAACATTAATCCCACATTCTTCCCCATTCTCAATCACCCTTTCTCCCTTACCCCGATCCCAGCAGTTACCTGTACACGAGCTGCAAATTTGCCCTATGTGGTTGTAAGTATGTGGTTGATGAACAGCGTGAATTGAAGGACCTGTCCATGTTGTATCTATATGACAATGAAATGTTTACATGTTTGCTCAGAAAATG
>CM075981.1:18517210-18578120 GCA_038087875.1 Malacoraja senta | reverse complement strand
CTTCTCCCCCTCCTCTTCTCCCCCTGCTCTTCTCCCCCTGCTCTTCTCCCCCTCCTCTTCTCCCCCTCCTCTTCTCCCCCTTCTCTTCTCCCCCTCCTCTTCTCCCCCTCTACCCCCCTTCCTCTAACCCCCCTCCTCTACCCCGCCTCCTCTACCCCTCCTCCTCTACCGCCCCTCCACTTCCCCCCCCTCCTCTGCCCCCCTCCTCATCCACCCTCCTATTCTACCCCCTCATCCCCCCTCCTCTCTCCACCTCATTCCCCCCCTCCTCCTCTCCCCCTCCTATTCCCCCCTCCACATCCTCTCCCCCTCCTCCTACTCTTTCTCCTCCTCCTCTTCCCCTTCCTCGTCCTCTTCCCCTCCCTCCTCCTCCTCTTCTCCCCCCCTACTCCTCTTCCCTCCTCCTCCTCTTCCCTCCTACTCCTCCTCTTCCTCCCCTCCACTTCCCCCCCTCCTCTGATCCCCCTCCTCTGATCCCCCTCCTCTGACCCACCCCTCCTCTGATCACCCCTCCGTTCCCTCCCCCCTCCTTTCCCTTCCCATCCTTTCCCTCCCCCCTCCCTCCTCCTCTTTCCCTGCCCCCCTCCTCTTTCCCTGCCCCCTCCTCTTTCCCTGCCCCCTCCTCTTTCCCTGCTCCCTCCTCTTTCCCTGCTCCCTCCTCTTTCCCTGCCCCCTCCTCTTTCCCTGCCCATCTTCTTTCCCTGCCCCCCCTTCCCCCCATCCTCGTCCCCATCCTCTTCCCCATCCTCTTCCCCATCCTCTTCCCCATCCTCTTCCCCATCCTCTTCCCCATCCTCTTCCGCATCCTCTTCCCCCTCCTCTTCCCCATCCTCTTCCCCATCCTCTTCCCCATCCTCTTTTCCGCCATCCTCTTTTCCGCCATCCTCTTTTCCGCCATCCTCTTTTCCGCCATCCTCTTTTCCCCCATCCTCTTTTCCCCATCCTCTTTCCCCCATCTTCTTTCCCCCCATCCTCTTTCCCCCCATCCTCTATCCCCCCATCCTCTTTCCCCCCATCCTCTTTCCCCCCATCCTCTTTCCCCCCATCCTCTTTCCCCCCATCCTCTTTCCCCCCATGCTCTTTCCCCCCCATCCTCTTTCCCCCCCATCCTCTTTCCCCCCATCCTCTTTCCCCCCATCCTCTTTCCCCCCATCCTCTTTCCCCCCATCCTCTTTCCCCCCATCCTCTTTCCCCCCATCCTCTTTCCCCCCCATCCTCTTTCCCCCCATCCTCTTTCCCCCCATCCTCTTTCCCCCCATCCTCTTTCCCCCCATCCTCTTTCCCCCCATCCTCTTTCCCCCCATCCTCTTTCCCCCCATCCTCTTTCCCCCCATCCTCTTTCCCCCCATCCTCTTTCCCCCCATCCTCTTTCCCCCCATCCTCTTTCCCCCCATCCTCTTTCCCCCCATCCTCTTTCCCCCCATCCTCTTTCCCCCCATCCTCTTTCCCCCCATCCTCTTTCCCCCCATCCTCTTTCCCCCCCGTCCTCTTTCCCCCCCGTCCTCTTTCCCCCCCGTCCTTTTTCCCCCCCGTCCTCTTCCTCCTCCGTCCTCTTTCCCCCTCGTCCTCTTTCCCCCTCGTCCTCTTTCCCCCCGTCCTCTTTCCCCCCCGTCCTCTTTCCCCCCCGTCCTCTTTCCCCACCGTCCTCTCTCCCCCCCATCCTCTTTCCCCCCATCCTCTTCTCCCCCTCTTTCCCCCCTCTTTCCCCCCTCTTTTCCCCCGCCTCTTTTCCCCCGCCTCTTTCCCCCGCCTCTTTCCCCCGCCTCTTCCCCCCCTCCTCTCCCCCCCTCCTCTCCATCCCCCTCCTCTCCTCCCTCCTCTCCTCCCTCCTCTCCTCCCTCCTCTCCTCCCTCCTCTCCCCCCTCCTCTCCCCCCTCCTCTTCCCCCCCTCCTCTTCCCCCCTTCCTCTTCCCCCCTCCTCTTCCCCCCCCCTCCTCTTCCCCCCCCTCCTCTTTCACCCCTCCTCTTCCCCCCTCCTCTTCCCCCCCTCCTCTTCCCCCCCCCTCCTCTTCCCCCCCTCCTCATCCCCCCCTCCTCTTCCCCCCCTCCTCTTCCCCCCCTCCTCTTCCCCCCCTCCTCTTCCCCCCCTCCTCTTCCCCCCCTCCTCTTCCCCCCCTCCTCTTTTCCCTCCTTCCTCCTCTTTCTCCCCTTCCTCCTCTTTCACCCTCCTCCTCTTCCCCCACCCCCTCCTCCTCCCCCCCTCCTCCTCTCCCCTCCCCCTCCTCTTCCCCCCACTTCCCCAACATCACACACAGTATTGTGTTTGTAAAACAAGCTGCCACATAAAGTTAGAAGATAGACACAAAATGCTGGAGTGACGAGCAGCATATTTGGAGAGAAGGAATGGGTGACGTTTCAGGTCGAGACCCTCCTTCAGAACACTTATGGGCAGGTACATGGATGGGAAAGGTTTAGAGGGATATGGGGCAAATGTGTGCAATTGGGCGAAGCTGAGATGGGTATCTTCAGCATGGATAAGTTGGGCCGAAGGGTCTGCGTCTGTGCTCTATTAGTCAATGGCTCTTAAATGAATCATAACTTGCAAATGAATCATAACTAACCCTTATACTAATATTGTGAATTACTTTGGTCCAATGAAGACGTTCAACAGAAACACAAGGAAGAACTGTGCAAACAAACTGAAAAACTGAGAATGAACATGATTTTGGCAGAAGACGGGGTGAAGGTTTGCCTGCTGGACGATCGATATGCTGACCTTACAGTTATTTCAGGCAAACGAAAGTGGAAACATGTAGAACATGAACTGCTGGCGAGAGGCCAAGAACATGAAGAGTGGAACGAAAATCAGACTGAAAGAATCCCAACAGATAAATTGTTCTGGAGTAGTTTTGCCCAGGGTAAGAGGTCAGTTGCTGTGAGTGGAGATCCAGGGATTGGAAAAACAACAATGGTGCAAAAGATTGTTCATGATTGGGCCACTGAGAAAATCTACCAAAATTTCCAATTTGTGTTCAGTTTTAAATTTCGTGAGTTGAATGATACCAATTGTAGAATCAACCTGAGGGAACTGATACTGGACCAGTATCCTTACTTTGGTGGCATCCTGCAAGAAATCTGGAAACATCCAGAACTATTATTGTTTATATTTGATGGTTTGGATGAATACAAAGTCAGAATTGATTTTGCAGATAATCGAAGAAATACAGAGCCTAAGCACAAGTGTGATGACCCCGAGTCATGGTGTGAAGTGTCTGACATTGTTTATGCTTTAATACAACGCAAGTTGCTCCCAGGATGTTCGGTGCTGCTGACCAGTCGCCCCACTGCCTTGTATTTATTGGAAAGTGCTGAAATCGATCTCTGGGCTGAAATCCGGGGATTTGCTCATGAAGAACGGAAACAATATTTCAACAGGTTTTTTGAAAAACAGGCAATGGCAGCAGCTGTTTTCAAACACGTGGAAGAGAATAAAATCCTATACTCTATGAGCTTCAACCCTTCTTACTGCAGGATTCTTGGTGAAACTCTAGGCCCCTTCTTCATAAAAAGCATAAAACTGCAGCGAATTCCCAAAACCATCACTGAATTGTATTCCTACCATATTTACAACATCCTGGAAAACCACAGTATTAATATTCAAAAGCCTTGTGATATAATGCTGAAAATTGGTGAACTGGCCTTTGCCGGAGTTTCTGAGAGGAAAATTATGTTTAGAAATGGAGACTTGATCATGCACCAGCTGCAACCGTCCCAGTTCTTGTCTGGGTTTCTGATGGAACTTTTCGATAGAGATGATTCTGTTCAGAATATAGTCTATGCATTCACGCATCTCACTGTCCAAGAGTTTATAGCTGCACTTGCACAATTCCTAAATGCAGGCCCTGGTGACATCAGGAAGCTTTTCGAGGAAGCCCGTAAGATTGAAGATGGGCGATATGATTTATTTCTCAGATTCCTTGTTGGTCTGTCTTCACAAACAGCTCAGCCACTGCAAGAGTATTTGGGATCATTTCCTATTAAAACAACCCACCAAGTGATTGATTGGATAAAAGTGGAAGTTCAAAAACGGATTGCAAACACTGGGACCAAAGCTGGTAAAACTAGTCTCCTCAACATGTTCCACTACCTGTTTGAGTGTCAGAATAAATCACTGGTTGAGTCGACAGTGGGATTGGTGAAAACACTGAAATTTAATGGTTTGCAAATGAACCCAATTGACTGTGCTGTTCTGTCTAATGTTATTGGGTTCTGTGACACCATGAATGACATTGACCTGCAGAATTGCTCCATTCAGTGTGATGGACTGCGGTGGCTGGAATCTGGACTGCACAAATGCAGAGTGTTGAGGTAATTGTTGATTTGTCCCCGACTGCAACTTTGGGGGTAGGGGGTTGGGAGCTGCAGGTGGAAGAAATGATCAAACATGGCATGAAACCAGAGTTCTGGTTAGTGGTTCGCAAAGGATTTGTGCTTAATGCAGATCCCTGTGAGGGGATATTACTCGGTTATCATATTATCCAATAATGAGCATTGATTTAATTGTAATAAATGTGTTCTTGTTGCATGTATGAACATAGTTCCCTTTCACTGTATCTACACCCAGGCCAGGGTACGATATGCAGTGGTCAGCGTGATGCAGCATTCTAGTCTGTCCCAAGGAATGGGAACAGCCACTGGACTGTAAAGGTGAAGAGGGGTGTGAAGTAAAGATGTCAAACATCCAGTAACTGAGGATGTTACTACTTTGGAATCACAGCTTTGCAAAGTCATTCAACCCTTGGGATAACTTGCTGCTAATGTGTTATCCGAGTTTACTTTTCCAATCCATTCATCATTTCTTTATTCAGCTGATATGACATTGGCCCCTCATCAGACAATTGATGCCAGGCCAGCATTCTCCTGGTGTGCAGTGTTTTATTCTTGTCTGAAGTGGTCAGTCTTTGGGTAAAGCATGGCAGCTAACTTGTAAATTTGGTAAAGTGGCCCGTGCTTGGGTAGAAAATGCCCAAAAAACTCACCAAATATTGTCCAATCAGTTCAATAGAAATGAGGTAAAAGACTACATACATGCACACACCAGCAGTTTGTGGCATTGAAAACTTGCGATGAGTCTGAATGGAGTTTTATAGGATACTGAAGCTGAAGTTAGTCCTTAAAATATACTTCTTCTTCTTCTTCTTCTTCTTGAGTATGGCGTGCACAGCCTAAAGTTGTAAGACAAATTGTTCTGTTTGATCTTCTGTTTGTGCACGCCAGGTTGATTGCATTCGTCGAAACTGGGTGGACCACGTGAAGGTTGCAATCTCCCACCCCAAGAAGAAGAAGAAGATATACCTGGTGTAAAGTCCAGGATATAATCATGCTTTCATTGAATTTGTGGAAAGTCGCCCATCTCTTCCAGAAAATCTAAGTTTTACAAAACAAATGAATACATTTTGTCAGATTCATCATTGAGCTTCAGGAGAATAAATGCAATTGTCTGAAACTAAAGATAGACACAAAAAGCTGGAGTAACTCAGCAGGACAGGCAGCATCTCTGGAGAGAAGGAATGGGTGACGTTTCGGGTCGAAACCCTTCTTCAGACTGGTGAGAGGGCAAGAGAAATGAGAGATATAGACAGCGATGTGGAGAAGTAAAGAACAAACAAGATAGATTGAGGCACACTTGGAAAGTTCATGCAGCACTTTTAGGAACCACATTTACTGATGATCCCTGAATATTCAGGAAGTAAGACTGACAGAAAATCTGGCACATCTGGTGTGTTTGCTGTAATCTATAATATTCAGTGATGGACATCGTAACAAAAAACATATCACTGAATCTTGGTACATGTGATGAGAAACCTAAACCTAATCTGGGACTTGATTCAATTTATTTCTCAATGTCTCTGCTTAGATTATGGAACAACAAACTGGGTGATTCAGGAGTGAAACTGCTGTCTGTTGCTCTGAGGGAACCTACATGTAAAATTGAAGATCTGCAGTAAGTAACAGATTGAGAACAATTGTAGAGATATAATTAGTAAAAATTACATTATCATTAATACCTATTAAACATTAATACAGTATACAGTGATTTACACTGAATCTTTTGTTCTCTTTTTATCTTGTTCTTTGATCCTTCAGACTGGGTGCGAACAATCTCACAGCTTCTTGTACTACGGATCTTGCTTCTGCTTTGAGTGAAAATCAATCGTTATTGGAATTGGACTTGAATAATAACAAACTGGGTGATTCTGGATTTAAAAATCTGTGTGTGGTTTTGAGGAAGCCAGCCTGCAAAATAAAGAAGCTGAGGTGTGTTCCAGATTGTGCAAAATGTTCTTTATTTTACTGGCATTTGAGACTACATATGGTGTGCTCTGTAATGTCTTTATCCATTTTTCTCCTTCCTGATTCTCAGCATGGCAGCTAATAGTCTTACAGCTGCTTGTATCGAGGATCTTTCCTTTGCTCTCAGCATAAACCATTCACTGACAAGTCTGTCTCTGGGAAGTAATAAGTTAGGTGATGGAGTGCGACAACTGCCCAAGGCGTTGTGTAGAATGGAGGAATTTAAGTGAGTATCACAGACGTTCTCTTTCTAATGGTTGGCTGTTCACTACTGGACATCAGTTAGTAATATATATATAGCCATTATTCAGTGTAATCATGACATTGCATAATTTGCACTGTCTCTTTTCCCATTATTTCTTCTTGCACTCTCAATTTTGTTTTCTGGTTCTTCCTTCCCTCCCAACTCGTGATGGATAGGTTGGATGATACCAATCTCTCAGCTTGTTGCACTGAGGATCTTGCTTCCGCTGTTAGTACGTACAAGTCACTCAGAGTACTGAACCTGAGTAAAAATGACCTGGGGGATTCTGGAATCAAAATAGTATCTGCAGCTCTGAGGACATCTAACCAACAACTAGAAGAACTGCGGTATGTACCAGTCTATGTAAAATGGGTTTCATAATAATTGGAGTGGTAATGCTAAACATTATCAGTAGTATGGGTAAGTATTAATGCTCATAATAATTTCATGTTAATTATCCCTAATTCCTTCAATGAACTCCATGGGTTGATACTGCAATTATTCCTCTTTGTCATTTATATCTTTGAATTCCAGACTTTCGGATGTTGGGCTCACAGCTTCTTGTGCCGGAGATGTCGCCTCTGTGATGATCAGTATAAGCAGCTCGCTGATGGTTCTAGACCTGGGTGGTAATAAGCTAGGAGATCTGGGCATGAAAATATTATGTGAGGCAATGAAGACGAACCAGTACCCTCAATTAAAAAACCTGCAGTAAGTGCAAGAGTCATAACAAATGGCTATCTATCAATAACTATCTAACCATAAGCATGATTAATAATGGTGTAAATTAACACTGGAGAATGCATCATTTCTTAGGATTTCTTTTTTTCATCTACAGATTCTGGAAGAATGAACTCACTGATTCATGTGTGAGTGATCTTGCCTGTGCTCTCCGTGCAGTCCAGTCACTGCAAACGATAAACCTGAAATCAAACAACTTTACAGACCCATCTGTTCAGACATTTCGCGACCTCGTACACGACTGCAAAGATTTGAGGAACCTTGAGTGAGTATTCTAGTTATTATTTATTGTCACAAAACATATTTACACTTTTCATTTTTTATGGATGACATTTTTCTGTAAATATTGACATTACTTCTATTCTCTCTGTAATGGGCTTTGATACAATCAGTTACATTGTATTCTTAATTTGTTTCAGCCTGGATGACAATAAATTCAGTGCCAAGGAGCGGAAGAGTCTGCAGTCAATGAAACAATACAGAAATGGAATGAACGTGTTTGTGTGAATGTTTTAATTTCCACACGTCAGATTCTTTTGATCAAGATTTGGATTGCTCTTTATTCTGTAGATTTTGAGGATGGAGTAGGGAATCACTTGGGCATGATACATCCTTTTTCTGAAACCTATTGCAGCCATTTATTTAAAGCACAAAATTCAAATTTTCAAGCAAATCTCAATGATGAGAATGAATTGTATCATGAAACAAATTTCTCTTTAACTGCATGCCTGATAAGTATGCTCAAATTGGAGGCAGAGGAGCAGCGGGCCTTTTAAGAGGACTGTTTTGCTAGCTGAGAGGTACAGCAGCCAATAAGTGGTGAAAGTATAGCAAAATGGCCGTGTTGGGGAAAATTCTAGGTTGACACCAGCTGCTGAGTTGAAGCATGGTGTATCAAAAACATGGCTGTAAGCAGGGCAGGGCTAGCAGCACAATATTCCAGGGTATTGATGCTACAGGTGTGATGGAGATGCAGGCAAAAGAGGAGGAATTGTTGCCTTTTTGATCAGGGAGGATATTACAATTCTCAGAGGATGTTCTTGAGATCCTCCAGTGATATGAGTAGAACAGGCACAGGAGGGGTATGATTACATTAGTGTAAATATATTGCAGTCCTCTCAATAATCAGCATAAATTAGAGGAGCAGATATGTATTGAGATTGCAGATAGCTGTAAAAATAATAGGATACTATTTGTAGATTTCAATTTCACATTGCCTGAATTGTCCATAATGTAAATGGCTTGGATGGGGGAGAATTTGTTAAATGTGTCCAAGAAAGCTTCCTGAATCATTATCTAGAGAGCGCAGCACTGGATAGCCCCTGAGGGAACATGGTGGGGCAAGTGACTGAAGTGTCAGTCATGGGCACTTTGGGATCAGTGACCATACTTCTATTAGTTTTAAAATAGTTACGGAGAAGAATAGGATTGGCCCACTAATGAAGATCCGAAAGTGGAGTAAGAATGATTTTGGAGACATTGGGCCAGAACTTGAAGTCAATTGGGAGAGTTTGTCTTTGGGTAAGGGGGTGGCTAGCAAATTAGTGGCTTTTATAGGTGAGAAAGGAAAAGTACAGGGACACAATATTCCTGTTGGGGTGAAGGGCTGTTAGAGGAAGTTGTAAAGGCGGACATTTAAAAGACATTCGGATGGATGTAAGAATAGTGGGGGGTTTAGAGGCCTGTTGGCCAAATGCACATAAATGGGTCTAGTCTAATGTGCTTATTTGGCCAGAATGGACAACGTGGGCTGTCGGGGCCTGTTTCTGTTCTGTCCGGCTGTGACTCTGTTCCACTATAATGACCAGGAAAGGACTGCCAGCATATGCAAACTAGCTCCTAAAAATGTCTGCTTTCAATTGGTGCACTGTTTATCACACTAATAGTCTTCACTGAGCAACACTAAAGTTTTACATCAACAATGTGTGTTTCAATAAATTGGAGCATTGAAACATGCTCTTCTGCCCAAGTAGTACATGCTGACAAAGATATCTGCCCAAACTTGTCCCATTTGCCTATTTGGTTCTAACCCTTTACTATCTAAATAGCGGGTGGTCACAGAGGAAGAGGACTAAACGTTCTGGTGCCTTTCCCCAGTGGAAATTTTTGATTCTGTTTTGGTGGGACGTTTGTGTTGAACTCTATGATGTGTTGTGTCATTTTTATTTTTTTATTTTTTTCTGTGGATGTACGGAAACGTAATTATTTATTTTATGTAAAACACTTTGGTTTCAACGCGAGTTGATTTTAAAAATGCTATATAAATAAAACTTATTACTAAATATATTTAACGTGTAAATTGCATCTGCTTCTTCAGCTTCCTCTTGCAGCTTCTTCCATAGAAACAAAGAAAAATAGAAAATAGGTGCAGGAGTAGGCCATTTGGCCCTTTGAGCCAGCACCGCCATTCAATATGATTATGGCTGATCATTTAAAATCAGTACCCCGTTCTGGCTTTATCCCCACATCCCTTGATTCCCTTAGCCCTCAGAGCTAAATTTAACTCTCTCTTGAAAACATCCAGTGAATTGGTCTCCACTGCCTTCTGTGGCAGAGAATTCCACAGATTCACAACTCTCGGTGAAAATGTTTTTACCCCATCGCAGTCCTAAATGGCCTACCCCTTATTCTTAAGTTGTGACCCCTGGTTCTGGACTCCCGCAACATCCGGAACATTTTACCTGCATCTAACCTGTCCAATCCTTGAAGAATTTTATATGTTTCTATAAGATCGCCTCTCATCCTTCTAAATTCCAGTGGATACCAGCCCAGTCGACCCATTCTTTCATCATAAGTCAGTCCCGCCAGTCGTACGTCAGTACCGCCAGTCGTATGTCAGTCCCGCCAGTGATTCTTCCAGATGGCCACCAACCTCATAGTGTGGAAAAGGTTGCCCTTCAGTTCTCTTTACATGTTTCCTCTTGCTTTGTGTCTATGACCCCTAGTCATATGCCTTCGGGGAAAAAGACAGTCACCATTTACCTTATCAATGATTTCATTATTTTATATACCTCTAACGTCATCCATCAAATTCCTAGCGTCCAGGGAAAAAGGTCCCAATCTATCTAGCCTCTACTTTGAAGCCAACCACTCTGGTCCCAGTAACATCTTTATGAATCATTTTAGCACCTCGGTCTCAGCCATATACCGTGTGTGCCCTGCCGTGCTTTATCTTGCCAATGCAATATCTCGCATTGATCTGCATTGAATTCCATTTGTTATATCTTGGCCTGGTGATCCATTTGATCTAGAACCCATTGTTATCTTGGGAAACTTTCTTCACTGAATGCTAAACCATTAACTTTTGCCTGTAAACTTCTTAATGTCAATCCCAATCTCATCCAAATCAGTAACATGGATAAAGAACAGTGAACCCAGCACTAATCCCTGAGGCATACTATTTATTAAGTCTTCAACCGGTATAATAACCCATCACTGTCACACTGACCACTTCCACCAAGCCAGTTGTCATGTAGTGCCTAGCCCACCTTGGATCCCATGCGATCTAACATTCCAGATCACGTTCATTGATTATAAATCGTGATCTATCCAATTCACTTTAAGGGAAACGTAACAACAGGGAACTGCAGATGCAGATTAATACATAAGCATACAAAGTACTGGAGTACTTCAGGTCAGGCAGCTCCTCTGAAGAACATGGATAGGTGACATTTCGGGTGGAGACCCTTCAAAATACTCAATGGGAATGTGTTATAACTGTTGAAGTTTTTTTAAATGGTGAACCATGGATGAATTAGAAAAGTTGCAGTACACTGCTATTTGTTTAATATAATTTCCTATCATCCAGAACAATGCATTTTCTGCGGTTTTGTGTAGTAATTTTGTAATAGTTGTAAACATTATATTAGTGTTTTTAATTAGTTCCAATAAATATATTTTTGACAGAATTAAGTTGTCATGGTTTTTTTTTTAGATTAACCACTCATAACAGAAATCAGGGAGGCATCCGACAATTAGCAAACTCTTTTGTTCCAATCAACTTTGTGCAGAAAACTGAATACTACAAAAAATCATACAAACATAATTGTTTAACATGGATGGTTAAATATGTCATGCAACATGATGAGATTAATTTAACCAGGTTAATGTCACCAGGTTAATTCCCAGGATGGCAGGACTGATGAATGATGAAAGAATGGGTCGGCTGGGCTTGAATTAGCTGGAATTTAGAAGGATGAGAATGGATCTTACAGAAACAGAAATTGGACAGGGTGGATGCAGAAAAAATGTTCCCCATGTTGGGGGAGTCCAGAACCAGGGGTCACAGTTTAAGATTAAGGGGTAGGTCATTTAGGACTGAGATGAGGAAAAACTTTTATACCCAGAGAGTTATGAATCTGTGGAATAAGCGAGTTCGGTATTCCGACTGCACATCCCCAGGTCATAGGTCACTAGCTATAAACAGTCACGGCAATGGTGATGCTGCATTGTGTGCAGGCTTGCGTTTCGTCCGTGGTCGGGGCCTGGCCCGGGCCCGGCTCTCCGTTGCTGCGGGTTCTGTTGAGTTGCTGGTGGGCCATCCCCGTCCCCACCCCAGTGTCCCGTCCCTGTCCAGAGGTGTCCGGGTTGGCTATGGGCTGGCGGGGCAGTCCCGGACTTGCAGCCGCTGGCTCTAGCTCGGCTCTGCTTGTCTCGCCGGGTTGGCCGGCAGCCCTCCACCTCCACCTCCATCCCCCTCCCCTCAATCTGACACAGAGATCCTGCTGAAGATTGGCAGCCGCCGGCCCTGTTCGAAGATGGGCTTCATGGAGCCGCTGCTGCTGGAGTCATCCTGGTCAGAGAGGGAGTCTGCGGACGGGCTCCTGCCGACCATGGGCAGGCCGGGCGCCTGCTGGACCTGCTAGTGATGGTGGTGCTGGCGGCAGCAGCAACCACCTCCCCCTCCCTTGCCCAGCCCCAAGCCCAGAGTTCGGGCCAGCTCCAACTCCAGGTCGGGGCTGAAGGCCACCCGTAGCGCAGCCCAGTCAAGCGCCGGGCCCAGAGGAGGCCGAGCCCAGGCTGGCACTCTGGCGCAGGCGATGCCGGGGCCCTCGCTCCTCCTCGGGGTTGTGGATGAAGTGGCAGCAGGTACCAGAGGGGGGGGGGGAAGCCCGTGGTGTGCAAGGCATGGCTTGTACTTGGGCTGGTGGTTGAGGGAGTACAGCTCGGCCAAGCCGTGCGCGAACTGGCATGTCGCCGTAGCGGCCCATCGGGGAGTGGGTTCCTCTGAGTTGGTTCGAGGTTGGGCTGGAGTTGGCGCTGTCTGTGGGTTCTCCACGCTGGCTGTGGGCCTGGGGCCGCTGGGTGTCGTCGGACGGGGCTGTTGGTTGGCCCGGCGGGAGAGGCGGAGGTGAGCTGGGGTGGGCGCTTCTCCGCGCTGGCTGTGGATGTGGGGGCCGGTGTCCCGTCAGTCCGGATGTCTCCGGCCGCCCCCTGGACGGGGATGGAACAGTCGAGTGGGGAGACGGGGGCGGTCCTGTGGTGGTTTGGCAGAGCTTGCGGCGCCGGGGACACTGGTTCGATCCCGGCTGCGGATGAGGCGCGGGTCTGTGCATGCAGCTGCCGAGAATGTCTCCACCGGTCCAGTCTCCACCCTCCCCCCCCCCCCCCCCCACCCCCGTCTCCCACTCACATCTGCTCCTCTATCTGCCGCTAACAAATACAAACTTAGAAAAAAACAAAAAATCAGACCCAAACTTTATTCACTGTATCTACAGCGCTTCGTTAGATTTTTATTTATAGCATTTGACCTTTGACAAATCCCATGATTCCTTGCGTTTTTCGTAAAATACCAAACTCGCTTATTCTCTGCCATAGAAGGCAGTGGAAGACAATTCACTGGATGTTTTTCAAAAGAGTTAGATTTAGCTCTTAGGACTAAGGTAATCAAGGGATGCGGGGACTATCTAGTTGCCTGATAACAGCTGGGCAGAAACTGCACCAGAATACCTACGTATGCGTTTTCAAACCTCTGTACCTCTTGCCTGATGGGAGAGAAGAGAAGGGGTAGTGACTGGGGTGAGACTGGTCCTTGTTTATACTGACGACCCCGCTGAGGCAGCGTGGTGTAGCGGCAGTTAATGGAAGGGAGACTGGTTTGTATGCTGGTCTGCCCCCCGTCCAAAAACTTCTGCAATTTCCAAACCAAGTTGTGATGCATCTAACGAAAATGCTGTGTAGTCAAGTCAAGTCACTTTTATTTCTATAGCACATTTAAAAAACAACTCTCGTTGGCCAAAGTGCTTTACATTGGTGAAGGTACTAACGTTATACAACATTGGTTCATAGATTAAGTACATACATAAATACATACATATAGCCCTCCCTCATGGACATCAAGAAAGGCTCGAGAGTAAAGATGAGTTTTAAGTCTCGACTTAAAGGAGTCGATGGAGGGGGCAGTTCTGATGGGAAGAGGGATGCTGTTCCACAGTCTAGGAGCTGCAACCGCAAAGGCGCGGTCGCCCCTGAGCTTATGCCTAGACCCAAGTCGGCCGATCTGAGGGACCTGGAGGTGGTGTGGTGGGTAAGCAAACTTTTGATGTAGGTGGGGGCAAGCCTGTTAAGGGCTTTGTAGACATAAAGAAGGATCTTGAAATTTATTCGGAACCGCACAGGGAACCAGTGGAGAGAGGCCAGAATCGGGGTGATGTGGTTCCTTTTTCGGGTGCCCGTCAGGAGTCTCGCTGCGGCGTTTTGGACCAGTTGCAGGCGGGACAGGGAAGATTGGCTGATGCCAGTGTAAAGGGAGTTGCAGTAATTGAGGCGGGAGGAGATGAATGTGTGGATGATCTTTTCGAGGTCAACAAACTGGAGGAATTGTTTTATTTTAGCTATCATCGGAAGCTGGAAGAAGCTAGCTTTTACCACGGCATTGATTTGTTTGTCAAATTTCAATGCTGAGTCAAATATCACGCCAACGTTTTTGATGTGAGGTTTGAGTAGTGGGGTAAGGCTTCCAAGGCTGCCTGCATCATTTTGATTGAGTCCAAGGGGCCGAGAAGGATGATCTCAGACTTACTCTCATTTAGTTGGAGGAAGTTCTGGGCCATCCAACACTTTATATCCTCGAGGCAGTGGATAAGGTTAAGTAGATTTGATCGGTTTTTGGGCTTCAGGGGGAGATAGAGTTGTGTATCGTCTGCATAGCAATGGAAGGAAATGCCATGCCTTTGAATGACTTGGCCTAAGGGGAGCATATACAGGGAGAAAATAATGGGGCCAAGGGTGGAACCCCGCAGCAGAGGCTAGCTGGGGAAGAGAAAGAGTTGCCTATGTTAGTAGAGAAACTCCTACCTTTGAGGTAGGAGATGAACCAGCTCAGGGCGGTGCCATCAATACCAACACCATACCGGAGACGGTCAATTAGGATCGTGTGGTGGACAGTATCAAATGCTGCGCTAAGGTCGAGAAGGAGCAGGATTGCACAGTTGCCGGAGTCAATGGTGAATAGTAGTTCATTTTGCACCTTCAACAAGGCAGACTCTGTACTGTGGTGGGCCCTGAAACCTGATTGGAAAGTTTCCAAGATAGTATTTTGGTGAAGGTAAGGCATAAGTTGACAAAATTACCTTTTCAAGGGCTTTTGAAAGGAAAGGCAGTTTTGAAATAGGTCTGTAGTTGCTTGGCAAGGTGGGGTCGAGGTTAGGTTTTTTCAGGAGGGGCTGGACCACCGCATGCTTGAAGCAGGTAAGAACAGTGCCAGTTGCCAGAGAACTGTCAAAGATGGCAAGAATGCTGGGACCGGCTATTGTAATGACATCCTTCAGAAGGGCAGAGGGGACAATGTCGAGGGGGCAGGTAGTAGGTTTCATGGTGGTGACCAGTTTTACAAGGGAGGGTAGAGTAACGGGTTGGAACACTCTAATTTTGAAGAACAGACCAATGAGACAGCCAGGTCACGTATGGGAGGGGAAATATTCGTTCTGATGTTCTTTACTTTGCTGGTGAAAAATGTAGTAAATTCCTCGCACTTAGCAGGGGACCCAGTTAAGCTGGTGCTGAGGGCAGGACATATGATGGAGGTGATGGTACTAAAAAAGACCTTGGAGTTATGAGCGTTTTGGGAAATAAGGGTGGAAAAGTATTTTGTTCTTGCAGATTCTAAGCTGCATCTGCAGAAGTTGGGTAAGGGTTGTTGGGGACATGCCGATCTTCCTAACCCTTCTGGGGAAGTAGAAGCGTCGGTGTGCTTTTTTGGCCATAGCAGGACAAATTGCTGGTCATATTTATTCCTCGGAACCTGAAGCTTCTGACATGATCTACATCCGCGCCATCAATGTAGACTGCTGTGTGCACTGCTTAGCTTCCTGTAGTCAATCACAATCTCCTTGCCTTGCGGACATTAAGGGAGATGTTGTCGTATTGGCACCAATTTACAAAGTTCTCACTCCTTTATACGCCGTCTTGTCATTATTCGGTATTCTGTGCATTACGATAATATCCACTGCAAATCTGTAGATTGAGTTGGATTGGCTGCACAGTCATCTGTGTATAAGGAGTATTGTCGGGGCTGATATCTCACCCTTGCGGGGCACCAGTGCTTTGAATTATAGTAGAGGGTAAACTGTCACCTATCCTCACTGATTGTGGTCTGTTAGTCAGGCAGATCTAGTTGCAGGGCCAGGGTGCTGATAGAAGGAATGGGTGAAGTTTCGTGTCGGGGGAGAAGGAGACAGAGAAATAAGGAAGAGTAAGGTGTGAAAACGAGACCACAAAGGGGATGAAGCACAAGGAAAATGTAGAGTAGATCGTTGTCAGCCAGGAGAAGGTGACGAAGAAACATACAGAGATAGAATTTAATCAGGGGAATAGCCAGACTGGTTAGAGAACTAGGAAGGGGGGAGGGGGAAAGAGATAGAAAGCAAGGGTTACTTGAAGTTATAGAAATCAATATTCATGCCGCTGGGGTGTAAGCTGCCAAAGCAAAATATAATGTGCTGTCCCTCCCATTTGCGCTGGGCCTCACTCTGACAATGCGGGAGGCCCTGGACAGAATGGTCAGTATGGGACTGGGAGGGGGAGGTAAAGTGTTTAGTAACTGTGAGTTCAGGTAGGTTTAGGCAGACTAGGCCGGGGTGTTCAGCGAAACAATCAGCGTGCCTGCGATTGATCTCGCCGATATATATATATAGAATTGCATACCTAGAACAGCGGATACAGGAGATGAGGTTGGAGGAGGTGCAAGTGAAACTCTGCCTCACCTGAAAAGACTGTTGGGGTCCTTAGGAGGAGGTATAGAATCAGGTGTTGCATCTCCTGTGATTGCAGCGGAAGGTACCTGGGGTGGGATGAGTTAACCAGTGACTTGCGGAACGGTCTCTGTGGAAGGCGGAAAGGTGTGGAGATAGGAAGATGGTGGGATCCCGTTGGAGGTGGCGAAACTTTTGAAGAATTATGTGTTGTATGCGACGGCTGATGGTGTGAAAGTTATTGACTGGGGCATTCTATCCCTGTAGCGACTGGGGGGGGGAGGGGGAGAGGTGTGCAGTTGTATGGTACCGAGGAGCCTCACGCTGTGTCTTCTGTAAAGGAGTTTTAAAGCTGTCCTCTCCAAATTCGAAGTAAGGCATATTCGATATTTTAAAATTCCTCGTGATAAAGTGGTTTTCGGTTGCTCTCTTCGGTCCTTGAAAACTATTTCTTCATTCACCATGTGTCCTTCTTGCTTATTCTTGTCATATTGCGATGAAAACGTACAATTCGACATCAAACTTGCGAGATGAGTGCCTTCCAATCACCGGCCGTCCACTGCAAGACAGTTAAAATAGTATTGAGGTAACTGAAATTCTCTGACATATACTGAATATTTCCAATTTCCAACAAAATGTTGAAAGCAAGCAACTGCTGAGTATATCATCGCCATGTTGGACGGTATGAATATTCAATGTGGTGGATAGAGTTGTGGTCCACAGAGTTGCTTTTTCGTGGAAAGTGCTGTGCTGCTTACATTTGTCCACGCCGCAGTGATCCGCACACGCAGCTATTTATCTATCCAAAAGCAAAACTTTGGCAAAATATAGGCAAAAGACACGTAAGTAATCATTAATTTGGAAATGTCAGATAAGAAAGAAACGGGTTTAACGTCCCATGCATTTAAGAAAATAAGTTCTGAATGGTTGCCTACCTGAGCCCTGGATTATGTTTCCCTGTTCACAAATACTGCCTGATCTCCTGGGCAATTGTAACAGTTTTGTACTTCTTTCTCCCTGCCACTGCTCTTCTCTTCTTCAGTCATGTCTTCCATTTTATTTTTAATTTTTCCATCTCTCTTCCTTGTGTTTTGATAGAAAATGTTTTTTGCCTGCTGGAAGACGACGGAACTAGAATTTGAAATACCTCTATGAATACCTATATGAAAGCTTCTTAAGCAAAGAGACGTGGTTTCTATTGATAAGGAAATGAGATAGACTAAGATCTGGCTTGAACTATTCAGTGAAATTCTTCTTCTGTGCTTTTTACATGGTCAAATATGTGGTGAGACTTCCAGTATTCTCCAAGAGAACTGGATTATGCAGGTACTTGCAGAATATGAATTTCGTGTCATAGGTGGAATGAGATATAAGTGGAGTGGGATATTGTTCCAGATATTAAGTAGAAGTGAAATTATTCAATACAAATATGCTGGCGATGAGCTGGAGCTGGAATATAAATGCACTTGTTGCATTGCTGGACATGGTGGAGCAGATAAAAGAAGTAGAAGAATCTTTGTGTGAGTATCAGTGTACGATAATATAGTGCATAGAAAACTGATGCGAAGCAGTCAGGCTGAGATGGAAGCATATTTCATGGATGGCAATATTATAATAATTATAGACATTGAGGCTGTTGAAGTGGAATTGAACGTTTGGAAGAAGAAAAATCATGGAACTATCAGAAAATTTGTTTCACATAGCCGAAGCAATGAAGTAATGATGTCCATAACAATGGAGCTACAATATTTAAGCAAGTACCATATGTTTTTGAAAAGAATCAAAGGGAAATTGTGAGTTAAAACTCCAAAGACGTACAGGTATGTAGGTTAATTGGCTTGGTAAAAATTGTCCCTAGTATGTGTAGGATGCGGGGATCGCTGGTTGGTGTGGACCCTGTGGGCCGAAGGACCTGTTTCCATGCTATATCTCTAAACTAAGCTGGATATGGAAAACGTGCAAGTGAACAATGGTTAGAATAAGCGATAGGCATATATTGCAGGGATATAAATAATCAAAGCATTCGCCCAGAGATAGCGATCGACTACAGATATATACCAATATATGGCGAAATGCACATTGCATGATGTTTAATGCAGAAAAATGGGAATGATGCATTTTAGTAGGAAAAATATGAGGAGACAACACGAGTTGTGAATACTCTTCCACAATGGATGCAGGAGTAGAGGCAAGTCGAGGTATGAGCACAAGGCACAGGATGTAAGCAGGCACGTTGAACAGACTGTTATTCATAGACCCAAGAAGAGTAAAAGGAAATACTTGATGAGGTACATTTATGATGTACTAGTTTAACCGCGAAGGGAGTGCTATATTCATTTTAATAATTAAATTAAAGGAAGTATGTAAGTCACTAAGAGTAGTCCAGCAAATATTTACAAGAATGTTTCCTTCCTTGAGCAATTGCGTTAACAAATACCAGTTAGAGAGGTGGGGATATTTATCTTAGAGAATATCAAGCTGATGTGAAATTTCAACCGCTCCAAAGGAAGGGAACTCGACTGGATAGAAGGGACGGGGCGACTCTTTTAGTGTGTTGGCCGTTGTGAACTACGTCAAAAACACAAAATAGAGGGAATATAACTAACGGCCTGGCTGTGACCTGCAATAAATCGCCTGCATATTACGAGGATCTGGTCCCATTTGGAACACAAAGAATTTGATAGGTGTAGAAGGGATCGGTGATGGGAATTGTGAGCTGCTCTGGTACAGAGCTGGCGTGACTATATGGCACTAGCTGTCTAATTTCATGCTGCAGCGAATCAAGGATTCATTAATTTTTGGAAGACATTGAACATATGGGATTGGATCTACAGAGAGGAAAGGAAATGGTGCATATATTCAATATTATGAATAATTAGGACTGATATCCAATTACCTTCTGAGTCAATAAACAAAGTGCACAATTCTGAAGTGATTTCCAAGAGAACAAACGGTTAGTATCACGTTGTTTTTATTTACTATTATTTTTCACAATATTTGTTGTGTTATACAATATAATTGTAGGAGGAAAATCCAAGCACAATTATATATCAGTAATACAATTTTAAAAACGAGCAACATAAAAAAGATTTAGTCAATTAATTCCGTCAAAGGGACGAAAGACTTAATATGTGAATGCCCTCCTTACATTGGAATTATTAAAATATAAATCGAATCCGGAAGGAGATCGCAACGACCCAAGGCCATAAAGCTCACGAAATATTACCGGGGCAGAGAAATTAAATGCCGTAAAATGAATGCAGTATAGTTTTGGAACGTTATTTCTGGCGACCTTTAGACATGGTAAGGGCTCATTTATACATTCCCTTAATATTAAGTCAGTTATTTTCTCCACTTTTATTACGATTCTTGTAAATTAAATTGCTTCAATCGCCGTTTGAGGTACCCTGGATGAAATAACGATGAAACCATTCTGAGAACACATTGTTTGATTCTGAGCGCCCGTAATAATGTTGCTTTTATACAATGGAGACATTGAAAGCATATGTATTTGTAACCAGTCCCCTCGCTACTGTACACAAGGCGCTTGACACAAAAGTGGTCAACGAGGATCAAACACGCTAGCAGACAAAGCTTTTCACGAAAATAAAACAAAGGTCATATTTTAGGAGGAAAGGAAGAGCGATGGAAGGCTTCAGTGGGACATTAACTGCTTTGACTACGGTAGTAAATTAGAAAGATAGATTTGACTTAGAATGTAGAAAATCGGGTGAGCAAGAGGTAATGTGATGGCATTCTGCCTGAGAACATGTCGCATCACACAATATTAAGGTACAAAATTCTCCTTCCCTCATTTTTACTCTGTGTTGTGTGCATAGGCATTTTCTTTCTCTAATTTTAAGTGGAAAACACAAATATCAAGATGAACATTACGCGTCTCCTTCAAAGTAAAACAATGGGAAATAAATCATTCCGAAATTGATATGCGTTCGCGTTATATTTCTCTACTGTTGTTGGATTATTCAGAAATGATCAGCGCATCACGGAATGGCCAGTTCAACTCTTGGATGAAATTCAAATTCAGGGACGGCAATCAGCCTTTAGATTGTTTTTTGCTTTCTAATTAATTGAACAATTCTATTAAAAGGATAGTTCATAACAAGCTCCAACTGTTCTCTAAACTTTACCCGCTTAATGCCATATATAAATGTATTTTTGAATAAACAAACCCTGGAGCATGTACGCTACGTGCAAAGATATATTCAGATTCGGTGTATTTTTTTGGATTTGTGCCAGCAATATTGTAATATTTTTTTTAATATCATTCACAACAAAATGAAACTGCCGAAAGGGTGAAGAGTAAAACCATTGATTTCTTTCTGTTCTCCATCTCCGGGTCACTGCGTGAATCCCCATTGTTCTGTTCCCCAAGTCGCTTACGGACCTGACTTGCCAATGAAATGTGTCTGACCGTCGGCGCGTTAAGCAAAAGAATAACAACAAAAGGCAGCAACGGGGTATAAAAGCTTTTCTTTGTATCACAAAACCATGGTACATTATCAATCACCTCTGCAGGTACGAATATAAAATAAAATGGTATGTCTTTAATACAAAACACGATGCCAGTTGTTGCTAGGACTACGGCTGAATTTTTCTCCCTGCAATACTTTGTTTTCAATTTCTGACAACAAATGGCCACAAATCGGTCAATGGTGAATGTTACGGTGAACAACGCAGAACAGTCTCTGGTTGCACAAAGGAGAACAAATATAATATTGTAAACAAAGTAGAAGCAAGGAAAGACCCCTGGAAATAATAACTGATTCGCCTCAGCGTAACTGCAGTGATCCCCGCCGAAGATCCACCGCTCCATGCCCACCAGATAGCGTGTTGTACAGGTGGAGAGCCCGCAATTTCCCAACGATAGGATGAATGAATACATTTGAATGAATGAGTACGTTTATTGGCCAAGTATGTTCACATACAAGGAATTTGCCTTGGTGCTCCGCTCGCAAGTGACAACATGACATACAGTGACAATTAAGAATGACACGAAAAACATTAAACATTAATAATTAAACATTATCGATTAAACATGTGAATTAAATAAAATACCAGAGCAAATAGAGTCTACAGATTTTTGGTTATTGAGAGAGCTACTACTCGTGGAAAAAAGCTGGTTTTATGTCTGGCTCTGGCAGTTTTGATAGTCCGGAGTCGCCTTCCAGAGGGAAATGATTCAAAGAATTTGTCAGGGTGAGAGGAGTCAGAAATGATCTTGCCCGCTCGCTTCCTGGCCCTTGCAGTGTACAGTTCATCAATGGAGGGAAGGTTGCAGCCAATAATCTTCTCTACTGATCGGACGATTCGCTGCAGCCTCCAGGTGTCGTGCTTGGTGGCTGAGCCAAACCAGACCATGATGGAGAAGGGGAGAACAGACTCTACGATGGCCGTGTAGAATTGGACCATCATTGTCTGTGGCAGATTGTGCTTCCTCAGCTGCTGCAGGAAGTACATCCTCTGTTGTGCCTTTTTGACTGCGGAGTCGATGGTAGCCCCCCACTTAAGGTCCTTGGAGATATTGGTTCCCAGGAACATAAAAGACTCCATAGGTGTGACTGTGATGTTGTTGATGGTGATTGGAGTAAGGGGAGGTGGAGCTCTCCTAAGGTTGACAATCAATTCCACTGTCTTAAGAGCATTGTGCTCTAGGTTGTTGCTACGGCACCAATATGGTAAACCAATTTATTGGAACAAAAACCCACCAACCGTTACAAGGAGAGTTCGGGAACGTTGAGAGATGGAGGAACAACCAAGGGCATGTTGGATGGCCATTTTTTTGTGTGGAATGTCCGAATGGCTTTCGCATGTTTCCTTCTATGTTCTCGGTCGGGTATAAATGGGGTATACATAAGGCCATATCAAGAGATAACATGTACAAAATGGTAAGCCTCCATAACTAGTTGAACTATATCGTCGTGTGAGAGGATGGGGTTGAGCATATCAATTTGTGGGGTGCCTTCAGATCAAATCGCTGTATTGGTTGAATACTTTCAAGAGGAAATATTGGTCTGATATGCAGTTCCTGCACTTATCTCAACGTCCTGAAAATTCTCTATCATTTGTATTGCCCTTATCTATTTGGAAGACCGAAATTATTTCACAATCAATCCTTGGCTGCAATGTGCGCTTTTATTTCTGAAATGTCTCAGTCGACCGTCTAGGTCCCAAATATGGGTGTACTTTTAACTATTTGGCATTGAATGACACATGAGCACCAAATGATGAAGGCCGTATAAGGCCATCGACATGCGATCAAAATGGGAGATCTGAAGGCGAAGAAAATAAAACACCCACTACTAATATTGGCTTCAGTGTTCAGTGAATAATGCCTTCATATTCCTGTATTTATAGATCGTCCAATATACAGTATAGGGGGAAATACAACTTGGCCGAATAGATATTTGCAGGAGGTATGCCCTCACTTCGGTAAATCCGAGCATACTGCGGTGCTACTTCTTCCTGCCTTCTGGCAGCAATTGAACAGCGCACCCTCAGAGGTGAGGACTGTGCAGAGCTGGTCAGGCGAGGGGTGGGGGTGGAGGGGGGTTGGGGGGGGCAAAGGAACAACTCCAGGACTGTTTGGAGTCTGTACACTGGGCAATGTTCAGGGACTCGGCAACGGACCTGAATGAATACGCCACAGTCGCTACAGACTTTGTAAAGAAATGTGTGGAGGACTGCATCCCAACAAAAATCCTAACCAGAATCCTTGGATGAACCATGAGATCCGCATTCTTCTGAAGACCAGATCCCGGGCATTCAGGTCTGAAGGTACAGAAGTCTACAAGAAGTCCAGATACGACCTTGGTAAGGCCATCAAAAAGGCCAAAAGGGACTTCTGCTCCAAGCTGGAGGATGAGGCAGATGTTCGGCAACTGTGGTGGGGCTTGAATGCAATCACCTCCTACAAGGCGAAATCAGGAGGCAGCTCAAATGTCAATGAAGCATCACTCCCTGTCGAGCTAAATGCGTTTCATGGACACTTTGATAGGGAGAACACTAATGTGCCTTTCCGAGGCCCCTTTCGCTGTGAAGGTATTTCGCTCACACTCACAGAGGCAGACGTCAGAAGATCCATCAGAGGGTTGAACCCTCGGAAAGTGCCTGGACCTGATGGTATTCCCGGGCCTGTTTTAAAAACCTGTGCGGATCAACTGGCTGGAGTTTTTACGGACAATTTCAACCCCTCACTTCTGAGGTCTGAAGTTCCCACCTGCTTTAAAAGGGCATCAATTACACCGGTGCCCAAGAAGAGCAAGGTGACATGCCTCAATGACTATCGACCAGTGGCACAATTGTCTGTGGTGATGAAGTGCTTTGAGAGGCTGATCATGGCGCAAATCAACTCGTACCTCGACAAAAACCTGAACCCACTGAAGTTCGCTTACCGTCACAACAGATCAACGGTGGATGCGATTTCACTGGCTCTCCACTCAGCTCAGGACCACTTGAACAACAACAACAACTCATATGTCAGGCTGTTATTAATTGACTACAGCTCGGCATATAATACCATCATCCCTTCCAAGCTGGATACCAAGCTCTCAGATCTGGGTCGCTGCACATCCCTCTGCAATTGGGTCATCGACTTCCTCATCACAGACCACAATCTGTCTGTATTGGTGGAAATGTGTCATCCTCGATAACAATCAGCATGGGAGCACCTCAAGGCTGCGTGCTCAGCCCCCTGCTGTACTCACTCTATACTCATGACTGCGTAGCAGAACACAGAGAAACTCCATCAAGTTCGCTGACGACACCACTGTTATGGGACGTATCACTGATGGGGACGAGTATAGAAGTGAGAACGACCAATTGACCAAATAATGCCAGCACAATAACCTGGCTCTCAACACCAGCAAAACCAAGGAACTGATTATGGACTTTGGAAGGGGTAGGATGGGGCCTCACAGTCCCGTTTATATCAACGGGTCGATGGTGGAAAGGGTCAAGTACTTCAAATTCCTGGGCGTGCATATTTCCGAAGATCTCTCCTGGTCCCAGAACACTGATGCAATTATAAATAATGCACATCAGCGCCTCTACTTCCTGAGAAGATTACGGGGAGTCGGTATGTCATGGAGGACTCTCTCGAACTTCTACAGGTGCACAGTAGAGAGCATGCTGACCGGTTGCATCGTGGCTTGCTTTGGCAAATTGAGCGTCCAGGAGTGGAAAAGGCTGCAAAAAGTTGTAAACACGGCCCAGTCCATCATCGGCTCTGACCTCCCTACCATCGAGGGGATCTATCGCAGTCGCTGCCTCATAAAGGCTGCCAACATCATCAAGGACCCACACCATCCTGGACTCAACTCTCCGCTGCCTTCGGGTTGAAGGTACAGGGACCTGAATTCTGCAACATCTAGGTTCAGGAACAGTTGCTTCCCCACAGCCATCAGACTATTAAACGCAACTTCAAACAAATTCTGAACTATAACAGCCTATTACACTTTATCTGTTTATTTATGTGTGTGTGTGTATATATATATTCTATGGTATATGGACACACTGATCTGTTTTGTATTTAAGAAGGAACTGCAGATGCTGGAAAATCGAAGGTACACAAAAATGCTGGAGAAACTCAGCAGGTGCTGCAGCAGCTATGGAGCGAAGGAAATAGGCAACGTTTCGGGCTGAAACCCTTCTCTCCATATCCCCTGACTCCGCTATCTTTAAGAGCCCTATCTCTCTTGAAAGTATCCAGAGAACTGGCCTCCACCACCCTCTGAGGCAGAGAATTCAACAGATTCACAACTCTCTGTGAGAAAAAGTGTTTCCTCATCTCCGTTCTAAATGGCTTACCCCTTATTCTTAAACTGTGGCCCCTGTTCTAGACTCCCCCAACATCGGCAAAATGTTTCCTGCCACTAGCGTGTCCAAACCCTTAATAATCTTATATGTTTCAATAGGATCCCGTCTCATCCTTCTAAACTCCAGAGTATACAAGCCCAGCCGCTCCATTCTCTCAGCATATGACAGTCCCGCCATCCCGGGAATTAACCTTGTAAATCTACACTGCACTCCCTCAATAGCAAGAATGTCCTTCCTCAAATTATGGAACCAAAACGGCACACAATATTCAAGGCGTGGTCTCACTAGGGCCCTACGCAACTGCAGAAGGACCTCTTTGTTCCTATACTCAACTCTTCTTGTTATAAGGAACAACATGCCATTCGCTTTCTTCACTGCCTGCTGTACCTGCACACTTACTTTCATTGACTGATGAACGAGGACCCCCCCAGATCACGTTGTACTTCCCCTTTTCCCAACGTGACACCATTTAGATAATAATTTGCCTTCCTGTTTTTGCTACCAAAGTGGATAACCTCACATTTATCCACATTAAAATGCATCTGCCATGCACCTTCCCACTCCCCCAACATGTCCAAGTCACCCTGCATTCTCATAGCATCCTCTGCACAGTTCACACTGCCACCCAGCTTTGTATCATCTGCAAATTTGCTAATGTTACTTTGAATCCCTTCATCTAAATCATTGATGAATATTGTAAACTGCTGTGGTCCCAGCACAGAGCCTTGAGGTACCCCGCTAGTCACTGCCTGCCATTCTGAAAGGGACCCGTTAATCCCTACTCTTTGTTTCCTGTCTGCCAACCACGTCTCTATCCATGTCAGCACTCTACCCCCAATACCATGTGCCTTAATTTTTCCCACTAATCTCCTATGTGGGACCGCATCAAATGCTCTCTGAATGTCCAGGTACACTACATCCACTGGCTCTCTCTTGTCAATTTTCCTAGTAACATCCTCAAAACATTGCAGAAACATTTCCCCTTCAGAAATCCATGCTGACTCGGACCGATCCTGTTACTGCTATAATAGACTCCAGCATCTTCCCCACCACCGATGTCAGGCTAACTGCTCTATCATTCCATGTTTTCTCTCTCCCCCCTTTCTTAAAAAGTGGGATAACATTAGCTACCCTCCAATCCACAAGAATTGATCCTAAATCTATAGAACATTGGAAAATTATCACCAATCCGTCCACGATTTCTAGAGCCACTCCCTTAAGTACCCCGTGATGCAGACCATCAGGCCCTGGGGATTTATCAGCCGTCAGTCCCATCAGTCTACCCAGCACCATTTCCTGCCGAATGTGGATTTCCTTCAATTCCTCCTTCTCCCCAGATCCTCTGACCACTTGTATATCATGACGATTGTTTGTGTCCTCCTTAGTGAAGACGGATCCAAAGTACTTGTTCAACTCATCTGCCATTTCCTTGTTCCCCATACTAAATTCACCTTTTTCAGTCTTCAAGGGTCCAACTTTGGTCTTAACTATTTTTTTCCTCTTCACATATCTAAAGAAGCTTTTACTGTCCTCCTTTATATAATTGGCTAGCTTACCTTCGTACCTCATCTTTTCTCCCTGGATTGCCTTTTTAGTTATCTTCTGTTGCTCTTTAAACACAACCCAATCCTCTTGCTTCCCGCTCATCTTTGCTATGTTGTACTTCTTCTCTTTTATTTTTATACTGTCCCTGATGTCCCTTGTCAGCCACGATCGCCCCTTACTCCGCTTGGAATCTTTCTTCCTCTTAGGAATGAACTGATCCTGCACCTTCTGTATTATTCCCAGAAATACCTGCCATTGTTGTTCCACTGTCATCCCTGCTAGGGGATCTTTCCAGTCAACTTTGGCCAGCTCCTCCCTCATGGCTCCATAGTCTCCTTTATTCAACCGTAACACTGACACCTCCGATTTACCCTTGTCCCTCTCCAATTGTAAATTAAACTTGACCATATTATGGTCACTACCTCCTAATGGCTCCTTAACCTCAAGTTCCTTTATCAAATCCGGTTCATTGCATAACACTAAATCGAGAATTGCCTTCTCTCTGGTCGGCTCCAATACAAGCTGCTCTAAGAATCCATCACGGAGTCACTCCACAAACTCCCTTTCTTGGGGTCCAGTGCCAACCTGATTTTCCCAGTCTACCTGCATGTTGAAATCTCACATAACAACTGTAGCATTACATTTACTACATGCCAATTTTAACTCCTGATTCAACTTGCACCCTATATCCGGACTATTGTTTGGGGGCCTGTAGATAAGTCCCATTAGGGTCTTTTTACCCTTACAATTCCTCAGTTCTATCCCTACTGACCCCACATCTCCTGATTCAATGTCACCTCTTGCAAGGGACTGAATGTCATTCCTCACCAACAGAACTACCCCACCCCCTCTGCCCACCTGTCTGTCTTTTCGATAGGAGGTATACCCTTGAATATTCAGTTCCCAGCCCTGGCTCTCTTGCAGCCACGTATCTGTAATTCCCACAACATCGTACTTGCCAATTTCTAACTGAGGGTCAAGCTCATTCACTTTATTTCTTGTACTTCGCGCATTCATATACAACACTTTGACCTCGGTATTCACCTCCCCTCTCACAATTGGCCCTGACCTTACTCTCTAATCCCTTCTCGAACTTTCCTTCCCATTAATTCGGGAGTCTTTTGTAACTTTTCCTGTACTCACTTCCCCTTCAACTCCATCTTTGTACTCCCAATTTGTCAAACCCTGCCCCCCCCACTATTTAGTTTAGACCCACACGTGTAGCCCTAGCAAACCTGCCTGCCAGAACGTGGCCCCCTCCAGTTAAGGTGTAACCCGTCCCTTTTGTACAGGTCACCCCTACCCCAGAAGAGATCCCAGTGGACTATACATCTAAATCCTTGCTCCCTGCACCAGCCCCTCAGCCACACATTCAGATCCCATATCTCCCTTTTCCTGTCCTCCCTAGCACGAGGTACTGGAAGCAATCCCGAGATAACCACCCGAGAAGTCATGCTTTTCAGTCTGCTTAGTAACTCTCTAAACTCACTCCTTCCTCTTCTTCCCGATGTCGTTTGTGCATACGTGCACAACTGCTGCCGGCTGTTCACCTTCCCTCTCGTGGACATTCTGAATTCGGTTCGTGACATCTTGAACTCTGGCACCAGGGAGGCAACAGACCATCCTCGCGCTCCGTCTCCCATCACAGAATCTCCAGTCCACTCCTCGGACAATGGAGTCACCCACCACTATGGCTCTGCCCGACGTCGGTCTCGATGGTCGAATCCCAAGAAGAGCAAGGTGACGTGCCTCAATGACTATCAAATTGTGTTTCTTATTTTCTTTTGGTGCTCTTGAAATTGAATTCTGTCCTTGATTTGTGTACTGTGGTGTTTTTATATTTAATTTATTCCGATTATGTGTTTTGTATTTTTTTGTGATTCTATGCATTGTAAGGTGTCCTTGGGTTTTAGAAAGGTGCCAGTAAATAAAATGATTATTATTATTATTATTATTATCGACCTGTGGCACTAACGCCTGTGGTGATGAAGTGCTTTGAGAGGTTGATCATGGTGTTGCATTGCTTGTCAAGGAAGATATTACAGCAGTGCTTTGGCAGGATAGATTAGAGGGCTCGTCTAGGGAGGCTATTTGGGTGGAACTGAGAAATGGGAAAGGTGTAGCAACACTGATAGGGGTGTATTATAGACCGCCAAATGGGGAGCGAGAATTGGAAGAGCAAATATGTAAGGAGATAGCAGATATTAGTAGTAAGCACAAGGTAGTGATTGTGGGAGATTTCAATTTTCCACATATAGACTGGGAAACACATTCTGTAAAAGGGCTGGATGGTTTGGAGTTTGTAAAATGTGTGCAGGATAGTTTTTTGCAGCAATACATAGAGGTACCTATTAGAGAAGGGGCAGTGCTGGACCTCCTGTTAGGAAATGAGACAGGGCAGGTGGCGGAGGTATGCGTCGGGGAGCACTTGTGATCCAGTGATCACAATACCATTAGTTTCAATATAATTATGGAGAGGGTCAGAACTGGACCTAGGGTTGAGATTTTTGATTGGAGAAAGGCTAACTTTGAGGAGATGCGAAAGGATTTAAAAGGAGTGAATTGGGACGTTGTTTTATGGGAAGGATGCAGAAGAGAAATGGAGGACATTTAAGGGTGAAATTCTAAGAGTACAGAATCTTTATGTCCCTCTTCGGTTGAATGGAAATAGTAAAAATTGGAAAGAACCATGGTTTTCAAGGGAAATTGGACACGGTTCGGAAAAAGAGAGAGATCTACAATAATTATAGGCAGCATGGAGTAAATGAGGTGCTTGAGGAGTATAAAGAATGTAAAAAGAATATTAAGAAAGAAATTAGACAAGCTAAAAGAAGATATGTTGCTTTGGCAAGTAAGGTGAAAGTAAATCCAAAGGGTTTCTACAGGTATATTAATAGCAAAAGGATAACAAGGAATAAAATTGGTCCATTAGAGAGTCAGAGTGGACAGCTATCTGCAGAGCCAAAAGAGATGGGGGAGATATTGAACAATTTCTTTTCTTCGGTATTCACCAAGGAGAAGGATATGGAATTATGTGAGGTAAGGGAAACAAGCAGAGTAGCAATGGAAACTATGAGATTCAAAGGAGGTGCGGACACTTTTGAAAAATATGAAAACGAATAAGTCTCCAGGTCCTGATAGGATATTCCCTAGGACATTGAGGGAAGTTAGTGTAGAAATAGCAGGGGCTATGACAGAAATATTTCAAATGTCATTAGAAACGGGAATAGTGCCGAAGGATTGGCATACTGCGCATGTTGTTCCGTTGTTTAAAAAGGGTTCTAAGAGTAAACCTAGCAATTATAGACCTATTAGTTTGACGTCAGTGGTGGGCAAATTAATGGAAAGGATACTTAAAGATAATATATATAAGCATCTGGATAAGCAGGGTCTGATTAGGAACAGTCAACATGGATTTGTGCCTGGAAGGTCATGCTTGACTAATCTTCTTGAATTTTTCGAAGAGGTTACTAGGGAAATTGATGAGGGTAAAGCAGTGGATGTTGTCTATATGGACTTCAGTAAGGCCTTTGACAAGGTTCCTCATGGAAGGTTGGTTAAGAAGATTCAATTGTTGGGTATTAATGGTGGAGTAGCAAGATGAATTCAACAGTGGCTGAATGGGAGATGCCAGAGAGTAATGGTGGATGGCTGTTTGTCAGGTTGGAGGCCGGTGACTAGTGGGGTGCCTCAGGGGTCTGTGTTGGGTCCACTGTTGTTTGTCATGTACATCAATGATCTGGATGATGGTGTGGAAAATTGGATTAGTAAGTATGCAGATGATACTAAGATAGGTGGTGTTGTGGATAATGAAGTAGATTTTCAAAGTCTACAGAGAGATTTAGGCCATTTGGAAGAGTGGGCTGAAAGATGGAAGATGGAGTTTAATGCTAACAAATGTGAGGTGCTACATCTCGGCAGGACAAATCAAAATAGGACTTACATGGTAAATGGTAGCGAATTGAGGAATGCAGTTGAACAGAGGGATCTAGGAATAACTGTGCATAGTTCCCTGAAGGTGGAATCTCATGTAGATAGGGTGGTAAAGAAAGCTTTTGGTGTGCTGGCCTTTATAAATCAGAGCATTGAATATAGAAGTTGGGATGTAATGTTAAAATTGTACAAGGCAATGGTGAGGCCAATTCTGGAGTATGGAGTACAATTTTGGTCGCCTAATTATAGGAAGGATGTCAACAAAATAGAGAGAGTACAGAGGAGATTTACTAGAATGTTGCCTGGGTTTCAGCAACTAAGTTACAGAGAAAGGTTGAACAAGTTAAGAAGGTTAAGAGGGGACTTGATAGAGGTCTTTAAAATTATGAGCGGGTTAGACAGAGTGGACGTGGATAAGCTTTTCCCATTGAGAGTAGGGAAGATTCAAACAAGGGGACATGACTTGAGAATTAAGGGACAGAAGTTTAGGGGGAACATTAGGGGGAACTTCTTTACTCAGAGAGTGGTAGCTGTGTGGAATGAGCTTCCAGTGGAAGTGGTGGAGGCAGGTTCGATGTTATCCTTTAAAAATAGATTGGATGGGTATATGGACGGGAAAGGAATGGAGGGTTATGGTCTGAGTGCAGGTAGATTGGACTAGGGGGAAGTATTTATTTATATTAAAAAAAATAAAAATAAAAAATAAAAATAAAAATGTTCGGCATGGACTTGAAGGGCCGAGATGGCCTGTTTCCGTGCTGTTATGATTATATGGTTATATGGTTAAGGGCATAATCAGGGCCCATTGTCTTAGTGCAAGTCTGTCGGTGGGGGAGGTAGGGACTGTGTTTCCCCCTCTGGAACCAGCATACACCCTGCCTTGTGGATGGCCTATTCCCCATGATATCTGATTCTACAATTCTAGAACAGGAGAAAGTGGTACCGGAGAAAGCACTAAAACTAACTTCGTCCTGGACAATACCAGTAAAAAAAAACAGGGATATGATGTGAAAGTTGGCTCTCATCTTGAAAAGATTGGAGTGATCTTTTTTGGGTGTACCAGAGGCCACTCAATTAGAAATGTTCATAAGATCATAAGTGATAGCAGTAGAATTAGGCAATTTGGCCCATCAAGTCTATTCCGTCATTCAATCATGGCTGATCTATTTCTCCCTCCTAACCCCATTCTCCTGTCTTGTCCCCATAACCTCTGACACCCTTAATAATCAAGAATGTATCGATCTCTGCCTTAAAAATATCCACTGACTTGGCTTCCACAGCCATCTGTGGCAAAGAATTCCACAGATTCAGCACCCTCTGACTAAAGAAACTTCTCATCTCCTTCCTAAAAGAAAGTCCTTTAATTCTAAGGCCACTAGTGGAAACATCCTCTCCACATCCACTCTATCCAAGCTTTGCACTATTCTGTACGTTTCAATGAGGTCCCCACTCATTCTTCTAAACTCCAGTGAATATAGGCCCAGTGCTGTCAAACGCACATCATATGTTAACCTACTCATTCCTGGGATAATTCTTGTAAACCTCCTCTGGACCCCCTCCAGAGCCAGCACATCCTTCTTCAGATATGGTGCCCAAAATTGCACACAATATTCAAAATGAGGCCTTACCAGTGCCTTATAAGGCCTCAGCATTACATCCCTGTTTTTGTATATAAGCCCTCAAAATAAATGTTCGTATTGCGTTTGCTTTCTTTACTATTGATTCGACTTGCAGATTAACTTTTTGAGAATCCTGCACCAGTACTCCCAAGTCCATTTGCAACTCCGATTTCTGGATTCTCTCCTCATTTCGAAAATAATCTACGCCTTTATTCCTACTACCAAAATACATGACTCCACACTTTGCTGCACTATATTCCATCTGGCCCTTTTCTGCCCACTCTCCCTACCTGTCCAAGTCCTTCTGCAGAGTCCCTGCTTTATCTACACTTCCTGCCCCTCCGCCTATTTTCGTAAACTTGGCCACAAAGCCTTCAATCGCCTCAACTAAATCATTAATATACAACGTCAAGAGCAGCAGCCACAGCACCGAGCCCTGCAGAACTCTGCTAGTCACTGACGGCCAACCAGAAAAAGCCCCTTTTATTGCCACTCTTTGCCTTCTGCCTCCAGCCAACCTGAAATCCATGCTAGTAAATGTCCTTTGATGCCATGGGCTCTCATCTTCCTTAACAGCCTCCCATGTGGCATTTGACCAAAGGCTTTCTGAAAATCTAGGTATCCAACACCTACTGACTCTCCTTTGTCTGTCCTGCTATTTACCTCTTCAAAGAATTCCAGCAAATTTGTCAAGGAAGTGTAAGACGTGAGCCATTCATGACTGAGATGAAATATGTCTTCACGCTCCCGAATCTTTGGGATTATTTATCCAAGTGGGCCAGATGTTCAATCATTGTACATGTCCATGAAACATTGATGGATTTTTAAATAGAGGAAATTACAGGATATGGTCTTCATGGAAGAGTTATGCCGAAAATATAAAAACTGATCTTACTGTGTAGATAGGCACTACTAACCTACTAACATTATCATATTCAAACAAATGCAACAGGGGTAAGTGCTGGCATCAGACTCAGGTCTGAGGAGGGCAGAGGGTTATGACGAGTGGGGGGCAGGAGTAATGGCATTGTTGGCATAGGGGGAAGAGCAGCAGGAACCAGTTGGGTCAGTATTAGGATCCCATGTTGGAAGGAGGGAGCAGTGGGACCCAGGAAAGTCAGACAACCTGAAGCAGATGGAGCTGGCAGCTTGGAAGCCCACGGCCTGGAACACAGTGGAGTTAATGACCCTGCCTGATGGAGACAGGTAGGGGAGGGGGGGATATGGAGGTAAGGATTGTCAGTCGGTATCTGCAAACCAGTGGCCCTAACCTGGGAGCATCCGAGGAAGCTTTGATGGTAGACAGTGGCGTCTGAGTTGGTAGGCCGTGAGGGCCACAGGTGGGTTCGGCATCGGTCAGCCTGGCCTGGGGGTGGCCAGAGACAGAGTGAAGGTTGGCATCATTGAACCTGGCCTGGGAAGATGGTGAGCATTGCTGCTGCATCCACCGATGGTGATGGATCATAGCGTCATGACATTGAGGTGCGCGACACAATCCAGCAGTGAACCCTCCAACCGTCAGGAGCACGGATGCGTCAAGGACAGTCAGTGAAGGGACAAGTCTAGTGGTGGGCAAGCTTGTGATCCTTAATGGAGGTCAGGTAAGTGAGGAAACATTGACTGAAGGTGTGGATTCGACAGAATAAAGTAAAGTTGTGGTCCATTGCAGGTCTGAGTGAGAGAGGCCTAGAGCTGCAGGAAGGACAGAATGAGGGCCTGCTGGTGTCGGCACATGGCAAAGAATGTAGAACTCAGGGCACTGAAATAGAACTGTTGTTAGGAGAGGTGGCTTGAGTGCATGAATGTGAAATCCTGTTTGGACCTATACTGGGAAGCCACGTGCACAAGATGACAGCACAGGCAAGTGCTGAGGAAACATACGTGTCTGTGGTAGCAACTCCAGACCAGACGATGGTCGTGGAGTAGGAAAGCTGCAGGAATCACAGAGGGGGAGCAGTGAGAGAGGTGCTTGCAGAACTCCCCTAGGAGAGAGTAGAACATCTTTAAATTAGGCACATCTTGAGATTTCACAGTGGAGCAGTAAAACCTGAACTGCAGTGAACTGTAGGTGCTGGTTTACAAAACAATGACAATGTTCTGGACTAACTCAGCAGCTCAGGCAGCATATCTGAGAACATGGATAGGTGACATTTCGTGTTGGGATGCTTCTACAGTCTGATTGTGGTGAGGGGTAGTGGAGGAGAAAAAGCTGGAAGAGGAGGGCAGCAGGACAAAACCTGGTAAGTGAAAGGTGGTTACAAGTGAAGGGGAGTTTGGTCGGCAGATGACTGGACAAAGGATAGATATGAAAAAATATTGAGATAAGAAGCAAAGAACTGAATTATGATTAGTTAAAACAAATGTAGGTCCCTTGCAATCAGAAACAGGTGAATTGATCATGGGGAACAAGGACATGGCAGACCTATTTGAATAATTACTTTGGTTCTGTCTTCACTAAGGAAGACTTAATTAATCTGCCGGAAATAGCAGGGGACCGGGGGTCAAATGAGATGGAGGAACTGAGTGAAATCCAGGTTAGCCGGGAAGTGGTGTTAGGTAAATTGAATGGATTAAAGGCCGATAATTTCCCAGGGCCAGATAGGCTGCATCCCAGAGTACTTAAGGAAGTAGTCCCAGAAATAGTGGATGCATTAGTGATAATTTTTCAAAACTCTTTAGATTCTGGAGTAGTTCCTGAGGATTGGAGGGTAGCTAATGAAACCCCACTTTTTAAAAAGAGAGGGAGAGATAAAATGGGGAATTACAGACCAGTTAGTCTAACATCGGTAGTTGGGAAACTGCTAGAGTCAGTTATTAAAGATGGGATAGCAGCACATTTGGAAAATGGTGAAATCATTGGACAAAGTCAGCATTGATTTATGAAAGGTAAATCATGTCTGACGAATCTTATAGAATTTTTCGAGGATGTAACTAGCAGAGTGGATAAGGGAGTACCAGTGGATGTGTTATATCTGGACTTTCAAAAGGCTTTCAACAAGGTCCCATATAAGAGATTAATATAGAAACTTAAAGCACACGGTATTGGGGGTTCAGTATTGATGTGGATAGAGAACTGGCTGGCAGACAGGAAGCAAAGAGTAGGAGTAAACGGGTCCTTTTCGGAATGGCAGGCAGTGACTAGTGGGGTACCACAAGGCTCAGTGCTGGGATCCCAGCTATTTACAATATATATTAATGATTTGGACGAGCGAATTGAATGCAACAACTCCAAGTTTGCGGATGACACGAAGCTGGGGGGCAGTGTTAGCTGTGAGGAGGGTGCTAGGAGGCTGCAAGATGACTTGGATAGGCTGGGTGAGTGGGCAAATGCATGGCAGATGCAGTATAATGTGGATAAATGTGAGGTTATCCACTTTGGTGGCAAAAACAGGAAAGTAGACTATTACCTGAATGGTGGCCGATTAGGAAAAGGGGAGATGCAACGAGACCTGGGTGTCATGGTACACCAGCCATTGAAAGTAGGCATGCAGGTGCAGCAGGCAGTGAAGAAAGCAAATGGTATGTTAGCATTCATAGCAAAAGGATTTGAGTATAGGAGCAGGGAGGTTCTACTGCAGTTGTACAGGGTCTTGGTGAGACCACACCTGGAGTATTGCATACAGTTTTGGTCTCCTAATCTGAGGAAGGACATTCTTGCCATAGAGGGAGTACAGAGAAGGTTCACCAGACTGATTCCTGGGATGTCAGGACTTTAATATGAAGAATGACTGGATAGACTCGGCTTGTACTCGCTAGAATTTAGAAGATTGAGGGGGGATCTTATAGAAACTTACAAAATTCTTAAGGGGTTGGACAGGCTAGATGCAGGAAGATTATTCCAGATGTTGGGGAAGTCCAGAACAAGGGGTCACAGTTTAAGGATAAAGGGGAAATATTTTAGGACTGAGATGAGAAAAACATTTTTTACACGGGGAGTGGTGAATCTCTGGAATTCTCTGCCACAGAATGTAGTTGAGGCCAGTTCATTGGCTATATTTAAGAGGGAGTTAGATGTGGCCCTTGTGACTAAAGGGATCAGGGGGTATGGAGAGAAAGCAAGTACAGGATACTGAGTTGGATGATCAGCCATGATCATATTGAATGGCGGTGCAGGCTCGAACGGCCGAATGGCCTACTCCTGCACCTATTTTCTATGTTTCTATGATGCCTGGGAAAGAATATTGGTGCATGGGGAGGAGGAGGGGAGAGATGGATGCATGTCCAGGTAAGACACAGGAAAGGAGAGGATGGGGTAAGAAGTATGGGATAGATGTTCAGGTTAGTTACCTATAACTGGAGAATTCAATGTTCCTTTCGTGGGGCTCTTAGCTACCCAGCGGAATATGAAGTGGTGTTCCTCCATTTTTGTGTGGCCTAACTCTGGCAATGGAGCAGGCACATGAAAGAAAGGTTAGTATAGGAATGGGGAATTAAAATGGTTAGCAACCAGTAGATCTAACAAGCCTTGATGAACTGAAAACGAGTGTTTGACAAAACAGTCACCAAGTCTCCTCTTTTTTTTATTAATGTAAAGGAGGTTTCATTGGGAACACTGGATCAGTAGATGAGCTTGGTGGTGCATGTGAACACCTGTCACTTGGACTGCTTGGGTCACTGGATGAGTGCGAGGGAGGAGGTATAGGGACAGCTGTTACATCTCCAGCACTGTGAAAGTTCAATTTTCCCCTCCCCTATAGTCCTTCTTCTGTCTTATCATTATTGACATTTGTCCATCCATGTGTCTATCACCCCACCCCCACCCCATAATCAGCTGTTACTTACTAGGATTTGGGGCAGCACAATGGCATAACAGTAGACATTCTGCCTAACAGTGTTAGAGAGACAGGTTCAATCCTGACCTCATGTGCTGTCTGTTCAGAGTTTGCTCATACACTTTGGGTTTTCTCCAGGTGCTCCCAGTTTCCTCCCACATTCCAAAGACGCGCAGGTTTGTAGGCTTCTGTAAATTGTCCCTAAAGTAGGATAGGTGCACGGGTGCTCGCTGGTCACCATGGACTCGTTGGGCTGAAGGGCCTGTTTCTACGCTGTAAAGGGATTTGTCCTGCCCTCCCCTCTTCCAGCTCTCTCCCCACCTGTTGGGTAAGTCACACATACTCACGGATCTGGTACAACAGTATTTATTGAGTAACATATACAACACTCAGCAGCATATCAATTCTACCGTGCTGCATCACCAACTAACAGCACATGTCGGGTTGCGATAATATGAATGGTGTAGTAGTAGGCGGAGATTATATTAATAAAGCATTACATTGGTTAGTAAGTAATGTAACCAATCTACACCACCCCCATTCAGTCCAAAGAAGCGTAGCAACCTCAAATGTCACCCATTCACATTCTTCAGAGATGCTGCCTGACTTGCTGAGTTACTCCAACTCGTTGTGCATTTTATTCCCTAAACTAGCATCATCTGCAGATTCTTGTAGCGTTGTTGCAAAACCTACCATCAGCGGCGCTACAAATCTGCCACTGCCTGTGCGGGCGATTCCGGAGGCTTTGGGGGGGGGGGGGCGGGATTAAAATGCAGGTTTGTATTGGCTGGTGGAGAGGGATTTCCTCGGGCTGCTTGCTGATGAAGAAAAACCGTTCGGGCTTCTGTTCCTGGTTTATTTTTTTTTAAATTGCTGGACGATTTAATCGCTGGATTGAAGTTAAAAGCGATTTCTAACGCCTTCAACATCACGGATCGCAATATCAGGACAAAACAAAAGGTATGTCGTTTATTTAACATATTATTTTGCTTTTTGGTGTGGCTTTATTTTAATCTTATGATGCGAACATTTTATTTAGGCCCACATACGAATCGGCCGTGTCTTGCATGCCAATATGGGCTTAAAATTTATGGCAATGGCAACATTCCAATCGATCACATTCCAGAAACATCCACTCTCAAGATAATCAAATTCGTTATTTTTTTGCACAATCATGTCATAAGAACATCTAAATTATCTATATTTTGTGTTATTGTCTATCCATGACCAATATTTTCATACTAAATATCCACAATACAGTTTTAGTCAGAAATACTTTGCAAAATATAATGATTTTGATTATCTTGAGAGTGGATGTTTCTGAATTAATTTATGGGAATTAAACATTAAATTCCTTCCATTTGGCATATAAGTTCATGATAGTGAGATTTAAAAATCATCTTATATTGTGACTTCTTGTGTGAATGGGATCAGTTTGTTATTTGTTATTTGGATACTTAGGCTATTTAAATGTTTTACCCTTTTCTTAAGAAATGGATAGATGTTTAGATCTAGTAATTGATTAGATGAAACTGATTAATAACAATTTTTTGTTGAGTATTTGCTATTTGTTTTAGCATTTAACTATCATTTCTACCTTTATTTCTAAAACTGCAAATAATAACTTGTTTCTGTTAATGCTGTTCAGTGTTTTTTTTTCTTTACATTTTAAACAGATGTCTCCGAAGAAGATTGTCAATCCAAATGCCCAACAAAAGAGACTGATTTAGACAGCATTCGCAGAGATTATCCGAATTTGGACTACTCCAAATGTGATGATCTACAGGACATTCTTAATGGGAAAGTAGTGGGCAGAAAGGCGTCATGCATGGTTTGAAGAGCAAAAACTTGTAGTTTACATGCCAAAATTGAAAAGTTGAGGAAAAACAAGGTGTACAGAGTTGCTTATTGGTTACAATCTGAGGGTATGATGATGCTAATGATTTTGATATGCCAATGTACCAGCTAGCAACTGATCTTCTCCATAAAGACTTGCTTTTGCTAGAAATTGTAATTTCTTTACCTGTCTGTTACGGACTTACAGCATGTAATACAATAATATTAAAGTTCTGATCTTGAGAATATCACATTTTTGAATTTTCAAGGCAGTCTCGGTATTTATTACTATTTCCGTCACAACGGTCAATTTTGGAATTAGCTACAATTAGGTAACTAACTAATTACATGCTTTAATTTCAGGTGATCCAAGTAAGATGTTTCATATTTGTTTCAGAATGCTTCAATCTATAATAACTGTAAATTTTATTGTTCTTTTAATTTTTAAGAAAGGTATGGGCTTTTGACTGTCCTCGATCACAGCTTTTGTGTTAAGTCAATGGAAAAGCAATAGGGAACAAGAAGCTAATTTCGAGTATGAAAATGACCATAACTTTTTTAATACTGAAGATATGAAAGTGAATTCGGTATCAAATTAAAGTTCTTTTTATGCTTTATCTGATGGCATGAATTACAGGCTTGATTTTTAAAATATCAAAATGTTGTAACATTCCTAATTCTTGTTTCTCTAATTTCTCCAATTAACATCCATTTACATATCAGGAAGCAGCACAAATCAGGGAAAAAATCATCACCACACTGATATTTATCTCGGTGCAGCGTAGCCATTCAAGGGTCAAGAGAGCAGGTTCCAAGCTTGGAATCCCAAGACGGTATGTTTACAAAATTTATGTTCCGTTTCAAGTGGAGAATGGCGCAGTAAACCCCAGGGAGAAGGCTATGCCGACATCAAAGATCATTCTTTTAAGGCGGGTCAGACCTCCACGAGACAGTCAGCGACTTGAATTGTTCACTTTTATTAACTTTTTCGCCCATAGGTGCTACCGACCACGCAAAAAGCACGCAGCCGCTCTATCCTTGAAACAGTACATCATTGCAATATCCATAACTCCCCACTCCCCTCGTGATCCAACACTGGTCAGGTCAAAGATCCTATAGCGAGCAAGATAGTCCACTCGACGATAAAGACGTAGTACGGTCATGGGCAGATTCAGGGGTAATTTAAGGCCCCATTTCCGTGACTGGCTTCCGTCTCCGCACCAAAGATCCCATAGGATAATAGTGCGGAGACGGAAGCCGGTTACGGAAACATCCTCGTAAAAATAAAAGTTATTTGGTAAAAATCTTCTCATTTTGAGACTTTTAATTTATTAACACCAACTGTTCCCGCGCAACGTTGATTACACTGCGAGTCGGGTCGGGTCCGGTAACGGAAATGGATGAAAAAAAGGCCCACGTTCCGTTGCGTTTCGTACTACTCGTCAGCCCATTGCATTTGTTAAAGAAGGAACTGCAGGTGCTGGAAAATCGAAGGTACACAAAAATGCTGGAGAAACTCAGCGGGTGCAGCAGCATCTATGGAGCGAAGGAAATAGGCAACGTTTCGGGCCGAAACCCTTCCTCAAACCCGTCTGAAGAAGGGTTTCGGCCCGAAACTTTGCCTATTTCCTTCGCTCATAGATGCTGCTGCACCCGCTGAGTTTCTCCAGCATTTTTGTGTACAGCCCATTGCATTTAGCAGGAGTGGTCTATCTTGCTTGCTAAGCCTATAGGATATTTGTGTCAGGTGACCCTCACCGCTCATCTAATCCAAACCAGTTCCACCGCCCCGACCGCAAAGGCGACTATGTGGCGGTGTCCGATAGTTTAGTATAACTTTATCCAGTCAGCCAATGGAAGGCCCGAATACACCGGGTGCACTTTGAAGAAAACCATGGGTGTGTTGTCGCGCGCATGCTCAGTTGGGTTGTGAAGGCGCAAGAGGAGCCTATTTTTTTGTTTCGAAGCGAAAATATTGTTGTCGATGGCTGGTGCGATTTTCGGAGGCGGGCCGACATTGGGCCCGGGTCTCATCCGTCAGTTAGTGTTCGTCAGACGTGCGGTGAGGGTGCGTGAGGAGGGCGTGTGGGCATGAAGCGAAAAAGGTAGGAGTAATTTTAGGTCACGGTTTACCCCCCCCTGCCCAGTTCCTTGTATCTGTGGAATGTAAAGCAGCAGTTAAACCTTAAGTAAGCTTTTCTAATAATATGCCCGCGAAATTTAACATTCTTGATTATAATTTACAAACGAGAAAAGTAGACACTGAGAAAGCCCAGAGTGATTTTTTTTCTTCTAAAAAAAATCTTAAAGCGATGAATTATCGAAAAGCTTCATGAAACTATATTTTCAAGCTAATTGGCATGGGGTGAGATTCAATGCAGGAATGAGGCTAGAAGTCGGTATGGTTTGTTATGAAGGTTCAGAGGACAGAATAGAACTGACATGGAGCAGGAAGGACTGCCGGATTGAATAAACGAGTTCGGTATTCCGAAAAACGCAAGGAATCATGGGATTTGCCAAAGGTCATTCACCATAAAGAAAAAGCGAACGAAAAGCGGGCTGAAGAAACCTTGTATAATTTCTTCTCTTTATTCATAATTTATGTGTAAAAATATATTTAATCCGCGGAATGGGGGTGCCGTGTGGTCACATTATAGGAAAATTAATGTATTCCAGACTGGAACACAACGATGATAGTTTCTGAGTCGAATTTCACTATTCTGCTAATTTCAAGGCAATGGAATTCTTTAGCCTCATCTATAATATGAATGAGTAATGAAATTCTTGATTCCAGAGAGACTCCCATATATGGTCAACTCCTCATCCCCCCCAAAGGAACAGGTTGCGGGAGAGCGCGGTGTAACAGCGAGAGAGAGGGGGCAGATGCGAGTGGGAGACGGGAGAGCGCGCACACAGACCCGCACCTCATCCGCAGCCAGGATCGAAGCTGGGTCCCCAGCGCCACAAGCGCTGCCCAACTGCCACTGAACACGCCCCGAGTGTCCCATCCCCGCCCGGGGGGCAGCCGCAGACCGAAGGGTCACTAGCTGCCATGGGGGGGGGAGGGCTCTGGCTCCGGCTCCCGGGGGGGGGGGGTTCCCTGGCCGGCTGGGGACCGTCGGCTGCTCCTCTTGCCTTGTCCAGTGGCTGTCGGCTGGTGCTCCATGGAATAGAGACCCAGCCTATTCAACCTCTCCCTATAGCTCACATCCTCTAGTCCTGGCAACATCCTCGTAAATCTTTACTGAACCTTTTCTAGCTGGACAATATCTTTCCAATAATATGGTGCCGGAAATGAAAACGCAGTGTTCTAAATGCGGTCTTATAACAACGTATTTTACTGTGGAAAAAGATATGAAGACTGGGGCACTTTTAACTGGGGACAGCTAATGGAAGTGTCTTGAGGACAATTGTTTGTTTGTGGCTTATATCAATGATTTGGATGAGAATGTAACATGCTTAGCAGGTTTGTAGATGACACAGAAGTGGGTGGTATAAATATTGCAGATGATTATCAAAAATTGCAGCAGGATTTTGATTGGTTGGGCAGGTGAGTTGAGGAATGGTTAATGGAATTTAATACAGATAAGTGTCAGATGTTACATTGGGGGAAGTCTAACCAGGGCAAAACCTACACGGTGACTGACAGCTCTCGGGAGTGTTGTAGAGCAGAGGGATCTAGAGATGCAGATTGGTACATAAGTTCTTGAAAGTGGCGTTGTGGCATTGTTCCTTGGGTGGTGGACAAGGAGGCTTTTGGCACATTGACCTTCTTAAATCAAAGTATGGACTAAAGGATAAGTAAAGGATATGGGTCAAATGCAGGCAGGTGTTGATGGGGCATGATGTTTGCTGTGGGCAAATTGGGTTGAAGGGCCTGTTTCTATGCTATATTGCTCTATTTTACTTTGCTTGCAAGATGTTATGTGTTTTTCCCTAGAGTGACTGAAAGCGGTGGAGAGCAGGAAGTGAACAGGGACCACGGACTGGTATGTGTGTTGCACCAGCAAAAGGTATTGTGCGGTCCAAATAGAGAGAACTTTTCATACAGCTGCCATTGAAAGACGACAAGAAAGGTAAGGTCGTCTTATTGCTACAGATAAACATTTCGCAATAAAACATTGTTGGCATTATGCCAGGACAACGCACACTGAAATTGCAGTATTATGTTGTATGTGGTAAGACATTGCAACATTTGAACATTGCAAAATTCTTTTGTAGTACAAATGCACCACACCCAATGATTTTCCATTATTTAATCTCCATTACTTTCTCAAAACTCTAATATATTTATTAAGGATGATTTCTTTCATAAACCATGCTGAATTTAATCAAGCCAGTGAATGTTTTACCCAAGTGTGGTCTTTACATCTTTTCCAATGGTTCAAAGGCACTTTATTGTCACATGTACTCGAGTATAGTGAAATTAATTTTTTTGCATATAAAAATAAAATCTTACTATTTATAGGCGCAATCATACTTAATTTCAAGAGTGTAGGAATAGTAGATTACTCTCAGGCAATATAAAAGAGTCACCACATTTCCAGTGCCATTTTTAGAATTAAATGTCAAATTTTTAAAAAGGCAGTCTTAACTTGGCCATCAGATTCAGATTCAGATTCAACTTTATTGTCATTGTGCAGTGTACAGTACAGAGACAACGAAATGCAGTTAGCATCTCCCTAGAAGAGCGACATAAATATGAGCAATAAATAAATCTAGTAGAGGTCAGGTCCCCAGACATGCAGAAAATACATGCATTTTCACCATTACTATTGTTAATTGATGTGCAGCACCAATTTTCTCGCCATTCTTGGAATGGTAAGTGTATATTTGCCACCTTCTGATTTGTCGGTTTAAAGAATTTTGGAAGATGATCACAAATGCGTTCACTATTTCCAAGAACATAACAGTTTGTACTCCTGAGATGCAGATCATCAATAATTCGGCATTTGTTAACCTTTAGCCCTTTTAATTTCACTTACTTTATTTATTAATTGTGATTTTCTTTGTTCTTCCTCCTTGTGATCTTTTATCTCCTGTATTTTGTACGGTTATTTTGTGTTGTACTTTGGTTCTGCCTTCATAAAGCAGTTTTTTTATTTTTTTATTTTCCTGAATAATTTCCCTGTTTCTGATCAGGTGGGGGGGGGGGGGGGGGGGGGAGAGAAACACTTGAATTCATTCATTTTCTCTGCTTCACATGTCATGGTATATTTTAGTCAGTTTGCATGTTTCTTACAAGCTTATTCTCATTCTATTATTTCCTCCTTAATAGTTTTGTCGTCTTACTGAATTTTAAAATTCTTCCAAACCTTTGGTGCCGCTACATTTTCTGGCAATGTTATGTGCATCATCTGTGGATCTATTACTATACATAATTTCCTTTGGAATCACAGTTGTGACATCTTTGCTTTTTGACCATTTTTTTCTAAGTGGCTATTAGACTTCGGAACTAATTACTTCTTTTACTCCTACATCACTGAGGTGCTGCCACGTACTCTGTTTTAACTCTACCTCATTGTTATTTTGTGTTTCCTTGGGTACTGCTTCATATTACACCATTTTGGTGTTTTTTTTAATTTGCTGTGGTAAATGCTGTATCTGTCTTACTAGATACTGTTTTTAGTCTGACCTTCATGCAAACAAGGAATTTTATTGTACCCTGGCAGAGAAGACAGTAAATTAATCTGGTATTTGCAAATCTATATTTTAACTACGAATTGAAAATAATAAAACAATAACTGAAGATGCTTGAAATGGGAAACAAAAGCAGAAAATTCTGGAAATACTCTGGTCAGATTGCATTGGTGAAAAACTAAACAGTGTCTGAAACTCTTCGTCAGTTTGCTTACATCTGCAGCAATTAATTAAGCAGAATAAGGGTAAGCCGTTTAAAACTGAGATGAGGAATTGTTTTTTCACAAGAGTTGTGAGTTTGTGGAATTCTCTGCCTCAGTTGAGACTGGTTCTCTGGATGCTTTCAACAGAGAGCTAGACAAACTCTTAAACATATGGGGAGAGGCAGGAATGGGGTATTGATTGTGGATGATCAGCCATGATCACATTGAATGGCGGTGCTGGCTCGAGGGGCCGAATGGCCTACTCCTGCATCTATTGTCTATTGTCTATTGTCTATTGTCAAGATAAGTGATTCGCCTTTCTGGGCAGAGAGAAGAAATGTCTTCACCCAATATGGAGTGTATTTTTGGAATTCCCCCACCGTTGATGGCCAATGGATGCACAATTGCTGAGTGTATTAAAAATATAATTTTGTATATTACGGGATTTTGTGTTCATGCAGGAAAGTGGCACTGAGCTAAAAGATCAGTCATAATTTTACTGAATGAAAAGGCAGTTGTAAGGAGTTAAATTGTTTAATACTGTTCTAATCTATAGTCACACTGAGATATGCATTCTGCACCTTTAAGTAATTAAAAAAAAAATGTAAGACAACCTTTTTCCCCAGCTTCATCATATTCCCATATTTATATGGTTTTGACTTTTGTATTCTACAGGAGCAAGCATCTCTTATAGTGGTTGGGAAGGGAAGATTTGATGCCCTGTTTACAATAGATATCTTGTCATCAGATCTCTGTCTAATTATCATGATTGCATTTACTATAGGATCATAACCACCTTTTGGAAGTACCATTTGCCCATCATGGCTGAAAGTTCAAATGAGACTCCAGCACCACGATCTGCGGTGAATACAAGTATGTTCACTTTTTCTTTGAATCATAATGTCTGTTCTATCAAATGGTGTAAATGTTATGTGTGTAATTTTATATGCAGGAAGAGGAACTGAAATGGAAAGTGGCGATAGTCCTTGCGTCATACAGCATGGAAACAGGCCCTTCGGCCCGACTTGCCCACACCGACCAACATGTCCTATTTGCACTAACCCCATCTGCTTTTGCTAAGTTTTGTACCAGGGTGGAAATGTTAAATGCTGTAGGGGATAACTTTAAGGTGAGAGGGAGAATGTTTAAAACAGATTTACGTCAATATTTTTATGCAGAGTGGTAGGTGCCTGGAACGCACTGTCAAAGAAAGTAAACACATGATGGCAATATTTTAGCTATTTAGCCAGGCACTTCAAAGGGCAAGGATTGGAGCAGTGTAGACCATATACGGGCAGATGGGATTAATTTAAATTGGCTTCATTGTTGGCACAGACATCAATGGGCAATTACTGTTCCTGTATTGTGAGTGCCATGCATAAACCAACTAAAGCCAGTGGTTTTGAGGAACTATGGGTGTTGTGGGCCGAAGGGACTGGTTTCCAGAGGGCTAGTATGGACATTGTGGGCCGAATGGATTCTTGGGCTGGCAGCTCAATCACTCAGGCCTGGTGGGCTGGCAGCTCAGTCACTCAGGGTTGGTGGGCTGGCGGTTGGTTGACTCGCGGCTGGTGGGCTGGCAGTTGATTAACTCCCGGCTGGTAGGCTGGCAGTTCACTCATGGCTATTCCTTGAAATTCCATTTCAAGCAGAGTGCAGGCCACCAAATTCAAATGCAATTTCATACCATTTCAAGCAGAGTGCAGGCCACCAAATTCAAATGCAATTTCATACCATTTCAAGCAGAGTGCGGGCCACCAAATTCAAATGCAATTTCATACCATTTCAAGCAGAGTGCAGGCCACCAAATGCAAATGCAATTTCATACCATTTCTAGCAGAGTGCAGGCCACCAAATTCAAATGCAATTTCATACCATTTCTAGCAGAGTGCAGGCCACCAAATGCAAATGCAATTTCATACCATTTCAAGCAGAGTGCAGGCCACCAAATTTAAATGGAACTTCATACTATTTCAAGCAGTGCAGGCCACAAAATTCAAATGCAATTTCATACCATTTCAGGCAGAGTGCAGGCCACCAAATTCAAATGCAATTTCATACCATTTCAAGCAGAGTGCAGGCCACCTAATTCAAAAGCAATTTCATACCATTTGGGCTTTATACTCCTGACTCCCCCGGTGGGCTGGCAGTTGGTTGACTCGCGGCTGGTGGGCTGGCAGTTGATTAACTCCCGGCTGGTGGGCTGGCAGTTCACTCATGGCTATTCCTTGACAGGCGAGAGGACCAATCAGATGATCTCAAGATTTTTTAAAACATTCATAACTTTTTTTATTTTTCAATAATCGGAAAAATCCTCGGGGCTGCCTCAGCGACGGAGGACTGCGTAAGATGGCCAAAAATCATAGTGTTATATGGTAGCGTTTTTTCTAAAATCAATATATAGCGCAGACAGGAAGTGGTCAAGATCAGACTTTTAGTTATATAGATATTCGGGTGAACTGAATGATAGCTGGGGAGGGAACAAAAAAAATCATGCAATGGTAATAGCAGCAAAACTGGACTAAGTTAAGTACTGAGAAGTAAAGTTTCTTTTAAGAATTATGGTCACAATTCATCATCCCGTGAAGCGAAGTTAGGATTTTGCAGCGCGTATATGCATTCAATTATCAGTACAATAACAAATATTTTTCCCGCAAGAGGATTTGTGATCTTATGTTCAGTATTTGAATTGTATTGCAGGCATATTTTATGTATTTGTAAGATGATTACATTAAGTGGTGAATTGATTTTTTGATGACACAATGGGGAAATACGTGTTGGAATGTTCTAAAGCATGTCTCTTCCAGTGATTACCTAGTCAAACTCCTATTGCAAAATTCCATCCTGGCTTCAGAAGGAAGAACATTTTGGGAAAGAAAAGGCCATTAAACGCTTATCAAGTTGACTTGCATAAGTCCTGCATAACACGGGTCAAATCCGGAAACCTCAAACCCTCCTACCTCAATGACGGTAGGGTGGTAGGAGGTTACTGTTTTCAATTTTTCTGCTTTCAAGTGCATAGTGCATCTCATCAAGTTGGGCCATAATGTCATGGGGAATGTGTTGCCAGTGAGGCAGATTGAGAAATGTTTATAGTATATCTTTGTAGCTTTTCGTCTGAGCCAGCACATGATTTATGGAAATAGACAAACTGGGACTTGTGGACATTAGATGAGAGTCTAGCAACCATAGGTCATATCTGGTTGGATAGAGTTGATGTATGAAAATCATTACCTTAATGCTTCTGTTATAATTTCAGTAAACATAGAAGTCATGCCACGTCATACAATTTTTTGGAGGCATTGTTGGTTCTTCTCTAGACTGTTGAGATGTTGTTCGCTAATCATTCCAGATTTCCTGTTCGTGGCAAAGTGCACAGATGGCAACTCCATTGGAGCAACTGGAGCATTGTTCAATTCTTGTTGCCAGGAAAGATGCGAGTGCATTGGCTAGCTACTAAATAGATTGGTAGGAATGGTTCTTCAAATGAACAATTATAGTAGCCAGAATAAATAAAGATTTGGGACTATTCTATTTTCTGAGTGGAAATTGATATAAGCATGGAAAATAATGAAGAACTTTGGCAGAGTGGTTAGTCAAGGTTAAAATAAATCAAGTTAAGATGACATGAGGAATAATTTGTTTCCTGACCATAATACAGAGATTACGGGCCCTTCAGCCCATCAATAATGTGCCAACCATCAAGCATCTTTTATAAGCAACTTGGACATAAATGTTGGTGGGTTGGTTAGTTCTTTTTGGAGTGCCTTTATAGGACTTTTGACAGGTTGTCTTTGAAGTATTGTGTGCATTTCTAATCGCTCCATTACAGGTAGGATGTGGAGACGTTGGAGAGGGTGAAGAAGATGCTTACCAGAACACTACCTGGATTTGAGGGTATTGCGTATAAAGAGAAGTTGGATACATTTGGATTGTTTTCTTTGGAATGTTGTGGTTTGAGAGGAGACCTGATAGGAGTACATACAATTATGAGAGGAATAAATGGATGTCAGTAACTTTTTCCCAGAGTGTAAATGTCAGACTTGAGGACATAGTATCAAGGTGAGAGGGGCTAAGTTCAAAGGTTATTTTGTTCACATAGTGGTGGGTGCCTGGCATGTGCTGCTGGGGGTGGTGGTGGAGGCAGATAGGATAGTGGCTTTTAGATAGGCAAAGGCTATGCAGGGAACGTTGAGTTATGGATCACATACAGACAAATGAGATTGGTTTAGATTGGCATCATGTTTGGCACATACATTGTCTGCTAAAGAGCTAGTTTCTGTGCTTGTAATGTTCACTGTTCTAATATATCTTTCAATTTCTGAATTGTATAAGAGTAGTTATAGTGCTGGGGGTGCTGCAGTTATTATACAAATTGAATCCATACCTGCACTCTGGAGAGCAATCCCATCTGTCCCATTTTGTTACCAATAGTCCTGCAGTTTTTTCTTCAAATCCCTTTCAAATGGTCTTTTGAAATCATTTTTTATTACTGCTTCATGAATTTTGCAAATAAATAGTTCCAGATTATTAACTCTCACTATAAATGTTTTTCCCTTGCATTGTTCTTGTATCTTTATCATAGCTGCTCATTCTTAGACCATCACATAGTGGGTTCAACTTTGTTTCTTAATCTAAAACTACCATAATCTTGTACAAAAGACAGGTAGGTGGGCAGAGGGGATGCAGTGACTCTGGTAAGGAACAAAGTCAATCGTTCGGAAGAAACGGCATAGGGTCAGATGATAATAGAATCCTTATTGGTAGAATTAAGAAACTGCAAGAATAAACTGACTTTGATGGGAGTTATATACTGGCCACCAAATAGTAGCCAGGTTGTAGAGTACAAATTATATCCAGAGATAGAAAATGCATGAAAGAAAGGCAATGTTACAGAGGTCATGGGGGACTTCAATATGAAGGTAGACTAGGAATATCAGCTTGGTACAGAATCCTAGGAGAAGGAATTTGTAGAATGCCTGCGAGATGGCATTTTAGAGCCATTCGTGACCGAGCCCATTAAAACAGAAGGCAACTAAAAAAGCAATGAGGAGAAAAGATGAAATATGAATGTGAGCGAGCAAATAATATAAAAGAGGGTGCTGAATGTTTTTACAGGTATATAAAGAACTAGACTAAGTGGGACCCGTTGGGTCCCAGCATCACACGGGAGGGCTGGTCACCAACGCAATATTCCACATCTCCACCAATTCCAATATTGCTCGCCAGTAGGGGGGGTGCATTCTGTTGCGCTAGTATGGGTGTTGCGGGCTGAAAGTACTGGTTTCCAGAGGGCTAGTATAGACATTGTGGGCCGAATGGATTCTTGGGCTGGCAGCCAACTGTTGCAACGATTTTAAAAGCCAAGCCGAGTCTAACAATTGGGCCGCAGCCACCTGACAACCAAAATCCATTTGTGGACACACACTTTTTTAAAAGGCGAGGCAAACAATTGGGCCGCAGCCACCTGACAACCAAAATCCATTTTGTGAACCCAAACTTTTTAAAAAGACGAGGCAAACAATTGGGCCGCAGCCACCTGACAACCAAAATCCATTTTGTGAACACAAACTTTTTAAAAAGGCGAGGCAAACAATTGGGCCGCAGCCACCTGATAACCAAAATCCATTTTGTGAACAAACATTTTAAAAAGGCGAGGCAAATAATTGGGCCGCAGCCACCTGACAACCAAAATCCATTTTGTGAACACAAACGTTTTAAAAAGGCGAGGCAAACAATTGGGCAGCAGCCGCATCGAGGGGACTCACCGTGGAGTAGACGTCCGTTCAGTGTTATTCGCAGCTCAGAGAGCCGTCACCCTCTCGCTTCCTGGGTCTGGCAGAGACTGAGTGAGGCACTACACTTCCGATTTTATAGTCCCTCCCCCCTGCTGCCAGCGGGGGCAGCAGAGAGAATGGGGAATTTTTTCAAAACATTAATATCTCTCTGATTTTTCATTGATGGGAAATATCCTCCGGTCACGGAAGGCGGAGGGGGACTCGGAGCGAGGTGGCCAAATATGACTGCCGTAGGTGGCGGCGTTCTCTCGGAAATCGCAGCACAGTGGGCCAAAGGCGGTCAAGATCAGACTTTTAGTAATATAGGTAAGAGGCAAGAACGGACATTGGGCCACTGGAAAATTACGAAGTAGTAATGGGGGACAAAGAAATGGCAGACAAACTGAATAAGGTTTTTTTGTATCAGTCACCACAGTGGAAGACAGCAGCAACATGCCAGAAATTTAAACGAGTCAGGGGGAAAAAGTGAGTGCAGTTGCTATTACTATGGAGAATGTGCCTGAGAAGGGAAACACGATTTCCCGTGTTTCCCTTCTCAGGTGGTGATATAGAGAGAGTTATAGAACAAATGAATGAAAGATGTGCAAAAAAAAGTAACGGTGATAAAGGAAACAAGCCATTGTTAGCTGTGGGCTGGGTTAAAACAAATTACAGACAATGTGACTCAACAAGACGACTTTACAACTTGTACAGCTATTTGGGTGGAGGAGGGACAGGGAGAGAGGGTTGACACAGTTATTTGAAGTTGCAGAAATCAATATTCATACAGGTTGTAAACTGCCCAAGGGAAATATGAGGTGCTGTTCCTCCAATTCGTTTTGGCCTCACTGACGGTGGAGGAAGCCCAGGACTGAAAAGTCAGTGTGGGAATGGGAATGGGAAGGGGAATTAACCAGGAGATCAGGTGGGCCCTGAGCTAAGGTAGCAAGAGTTTTGAAACATTAATTTTAAGTTATATTAATAAACATGTGGTATAAAAGGGGTGAACCGGAATGGATTTGTTGCAAAGGACATTAGTTTGACGTGATTTGAGACCTAGAACAGTACAGGAACAGGCTCTTCGGCTCTCAAACTCTTATCTGGCTGCACTTGATCCATATCTCTCTATTCCCTTTATATCCATGTGGCTATCAAAAAGCCTCTGAAAAGCCATTATTGCGCTTGCCTCTATCACCACCTCCAGCACCCACCAACCTCTGTTGAAAAAAATAATTGACTCGCACATCTCCTTTAAACTTTGTCCTCTTGCCTTAAAGCTATGTCCTCTAGTGTTTGATATTTTGATACTGGGATAAAGGTTCTGACTATCTACCCCATCCATGCTTCTCATAATTTATATCCTTTGATCACAGGAGAATGAGGGGTGATCTTATTGAGGTGTATAAAATCATGAGAGGATTAGATCGGGTAGATGCCCAGTCTCTTGCCCAGAGTAGGTGAATCGAGGACTAGAGGACAGGTTTGAGGTGAAGGGGAAAAGATTTAATAGGAATCTGAGGAGTAACTTTTTCACACAAAGAGTGGTTGGTGTATGGAACGAGCTGCTAGGTAGTTGAGGCAGGGACTTTCCCAACATTTAAGAAACATTTAGACAGGTACATGGATAGAACAGGTTTGGAGGCATATGGACAGAATGCGGGCAGGTGGGACTAGTGTAATGGGGACATGTTGGCCGGTGTGGGCAAGTTGGGCCGAAGGGCCTGTTTCCACACTGTATCACTCTGACTATGACTCTATCAATTCTCTCCTCAACCTTGACATTGATAACAATGCAGAAAGAGCATTGTGTGTTTTTTCAGATGGTAGTTGATGAGATTTGTAGAAGCCCCCGGTCTTATGCTAAAGGGAAATAAGGTATCTTGGTAACACATTGTTAATGTTCCATTTTTCTCCATATGTTCACAGGTCTGAGGATTGCATTCATGGAATTCTTGGCAAAATGTGATGATCACAAACTCTTCAAATTAACACAGTTTTACCGGGACAGGTTAGAACAGGCAATTGAAGAAGAGGTGAAATCAATTGGCTTCCTTTTGAAAGAGCAGCAGCATTTCAGTAAACAAGAGCTTTTGGTGAGTGACACAATTTAGTTTCTACCGTATTCACAAAACCAAGAGAGCATCAGTTTAAGTAATGCAAAAGGATGCTGCAAAGAAACAGGCCAGAAAACCTGAGGAATTTAAAACTGGGAAAGGCGACCATTTTCAGCTGCTTCTGTACTGAAGTAGAGAGTGATTTGATTTCCTGCGTAAAAATAATTTTATTTTTGTAGAAAAGGGAGATCAAATTTGGATGAAATAATTCAAGCAAAGTGCCTGTGAACTTGGTTCAACTGAAGGAACTTGGAGATGACACTGATATGTGCAAAAATGTAAAGTATTTCTGAGCAAACATGTAAATGTTTCATCGTCATATAGATACAACATGGACCAGTCCTTTGATTCACACTGTTCATCAACCACATATTTACACTAATTCAACATTAATCCCATATTCTTCCCCATTCTCAATCACCCTTTCTCCCTTACCCTGATCCCACCAGTTACCTATACACGAGCTGCAAATTTGCCCTGTGTGGTTGTAAGTATGTGGTTGATGAACAGCGTGAATCGAAGGACCTGTCCATGTTGTATCTATATGACAATGAAATGTTTACATGTTTGCTCAGAAATGCTTTTCATTTTTGTGCATATCAGTGTCATCTCCAAGATCCTTAAGTTTGACCAAGTTCACAGGCATTTTGCTTAAATTATTTAATCCAAATTTGATCTCCCCATTCCTTCAAATATAAAATTCCTTTTACAGTAATTTGCAGCTCGTGTAATTAATCTTCCTTTGTATGTCTTGGGCATATGGGAGCACCCATACATCACGGAGAATATCCAAATTGTATCCACTCAAGATCAGGATTGAGCCTGTTTCTGGCACTGAGGCACTCACTGTGCTTCTGGAGGTTGCCCATAGAGGGGAAATTCATCTGAAAATGATGCTTAACAATCTGAAGAAGGGTCTCGACCTGAAATCTCACTTATTTCCTTCGCTCCATAGATGCTGCCTCACCTGCTGTGTTTCTCCATCATTTTTGTCTACCTTAACAATCTGATGCTCTGTTTCTTGAGGTAGATGTTTTGGCACCCTTTTATTTGTCAAATATTTATTGCGAATGTGCAGTTGAATGTGTAAAGCAACAAGTTGCTTTCCATATGATAGACACAAAGTGTGTGAGTAACTCAGTGGGTCAGGCAGCATCTCTGGAGAAAAAGGGCATTTGGATCGGGACCCTTCAGACTGAAAGTGGGGGAGAGGTGAAGACCTGGAGGTGAGAAAGGAACAGGACCAATCGGGGCCAGCCACAAATGACTGCTGGCTGGGTGGTGACCCTGGAATGACCAATCTTGGCTAGGGAAGGAGTGAACTCAAAAAGGGTACAATGTGGAGAACTGAAGAACGGGTTAAACCACTAGGGGGGAGGAAGGGGGCAAGAGGGGAGTGTAGAAGGAAGTTACTTCAAATGAGAGAATTCAACGTTCATACTTCTTCCTCGTGTCCGGCCATCTTATATATCACGTCTTTCCGGTCGGTCAGTGACGGTTGACGGTCGTTGGTTGCAGAATTGGCTACTTCAGTCACTGTAGTACAGTTTCTGTCGTCAGCATTGCCCGGGATGCGCCACGTGGAGGCTTCTGCTTGCATCCCTTTGCATCCCTTGCATACTACTGGGTTGTAAGCTACCCAAGCAAAATGAGCTGCTATTCCTCCAATTTGCCTGTAGGGTCGCTCTGGCAATGGAGGAGGCCCAGGACTGAAAGGTTAGAATGGCAATGGGAAGGAGAGTTGAAATGGTTGGCAACAGAGAGATCCCATAGCCCTGGGTGGATCGAGCGTAAGTGTTCAGTGAAACTGTCACTATGTCTTAGTTTAGCCAATGTACTAGAACTATCATCGGGAATACAGTAAATGAGATTATAGGAGGTACATGTGAACCTCTCTCAGAGAAACATAGAAAACAAAGAAACATAGAAAAATAGGTGCAGGAGTAGGCCATTCGGCCATTTGATCCATTCAATAGATCATCTAAAATCAGTACCCTGTTCTGGCTTTATCCACATATCCCTTGATTCCCTTAGCCCTCAGAGGTAAATCTAACTCTCTCTTGAAAACATCCAGTGAATTGGCCTCCACTGCCTTCTGTGGCAGAGAATTCCACAGATTCACAACACTAGGTTAAAAAGTTTTTCCTCATCTCAGTCCTAAATGGCCTACCCTTTATTCTTAAACTGTGACCCTTGTTCTGGACTCTCGGGAACATTTTACCTGCATCTAGCCTGTCCAATCCTTTAAGAATTTTATGTTTCTATATGATATCCTCTCATCCTTGCGAATACAAGCCCACTCGACCCATTCTTTCATCATATGTCAGTCCCTCCATCCTGGAAATTAACCTGGTGAACCTACGTTGCACTGCCTCAATAGAAATAATGTCCTTCCTCAAATTAGGAGAACAAAATTGCACACAATGCTCCAAGTGTGGTCTCACCAGGGTCCTGTACAACTGCAGTAGGATCTCCTTGCTCCTCAACTCGCATTCTCTCGCAATGAATGCCAACATGCCATTAACTTTCTTCACTGCCTGCTTTACAAGCATGCTTACTTTCAGTGACTGATGAACAAGCACACCCAGGTCTGGTTGCACCTCCTCTTTTCCTAATCTGACAACATTGAGATGATAATGTGCCTTCCTGTTCTTGCCACCAATCCTTACATTTATCCACATTATACAGCATCTGCCATGCATCTGTCCACTCGCCCAACCTATCCATGTCACACTGCAGCCTCATAGCATCCTCCTCGCAACTCGCACTGGCATCCAGCTTTGTCATCCACAAACTTGGAGATGTCACATTTAATTCCCTCATCTAAATCGTTAATATAAATTGTAAATAACTGGGCTCCCAGCACCGAGCATTGCGGAACCCTACTAGTCTCGCCTGACAGCACTGTTGGGGTCCCTGGATGAAGTTGAGGGAGGAGGTATAAGGACAGGTGTTGCATCTCGTGTGGTTGCAGGGGGAAAGTATCTTGGGAGGTGGTAGTTTGCGTGGAAAGGGATAAGTGAATCAAGGAATTGCAGAGCAAACTGTCTCTGTGGAAGGCAGAAAGAGGTGGAGATGGGAAGTGGTGGAATCCTATAGGAAGTGACAGAAATGTCTGAGTGGATGCGGAGGATTGGTGGGGTGAAAGATGAGGACCAGGGGAACTGTCCTTGTTGCATCTGTGGGGACGGGAAGCAAGAGAAGAACTATGAGACACGGAGAACACACATGTGAATGTCCCATTTATGACAGAAGGGGGGGAAACCGAGATTCTCTCACAAACACACACACACACACACACACACACGCACAGACTCACACGCGCACACACACACACACCGACTCGCACACACACACTCGCGCGCACGGACTCATGCTCTCGCGCGCAGATTCATGCACACTGGCGTACGCGCGCTCACGCACGGAGACTCGCACACTCGCGCGCTCGCGCACACACAGACTCACCCTTATTCCACCTCTCCACCAATTCCAATACACACTCACGCACACTCTCTCACACAGACTCGCGCATGCTCTCTCACACACTGACTCTCACACTCTCTCACACACACTCTCACACACACACACAGACTCTCCCACTCTCCGACTCCCCGTCTCCATATATATGACAGTAAACTTTCTTGAGTCTACTCACACGGCTGAGCGCGGCCTCTCCACTGTGGGGCTACCGCAGTCAGCTGCACTTCCGCAATCAGCGCCACCTCTGCACTCACTGGAAATCATACAATCAGCGCGACTTGTCCACTAAGCGGAAGTCACGAAATGAGCGGGACTTTTGGACTAAACAGTCGGACCTAATAAAACATTTATTCCTTCGAAACACAGTCGGACCAAATAAAGCATTTATTCATTCCAAACACAGTTGGACCCAATAAAGCATTTATTCCTTCCAAACACAGTCGGACCTAATAAAGCATTGCAGTTCCAAGCACAGGCAGGGCAGCAGGCCAAACAACTCATGGCATTGACATTAAGGGTTAACAAATCATTTATTGCAAGTACATTGCAGACTCACAGTTCAGTTGATTCACAGCTTAGAATGACAGTCGTGGCCTCTCCCTCGCGATCTTGCAGAGTGACTGACGCACGCCAGGCATTCGGGGTTTTATAGTCCTGCCCACCCCCCATCCCCCGGAAGGGGCGTTAACTTCATAGCGGTGATTGACATGCGAGAGGACCAATCAGCTGATCGCAAGGTTATTTAAACACTGATTACTTTTTAATTTTTCATCGATGGGAAAAATCCTCGGGGCTGGTTTAGCGGAGGAGGACTGAGTAAGATGGCCAAAATCACAGCGATACAGGGTAGCGTTTTTTCTAAAATCAATATACAGCGCAGACAGGAAGTGGTCAAGATGAGACTTTTAATTATATAGATAAGGATATAAGGATGGACAACGTCTACATTTGGCATATTTTTAAAGCCAATAGACTTTAAGTAAGTGAAAGTAAGGCATGTAAATGAAGCCCAGATAAGGATTAGTTAATATCTTACTCGCTGAACAGCAGATTGCGTGAAATAAATGTTACAGAATATTCATTCTATCTGAATCATTTATTTCAGTGGATTTTGATTGAGAGCTCCTCATACTGAACAGGTCAATTCCTTGTGTTTATTTTTCACTCTGATCCACAATATATTTGACATTATTTGCAGAAAGTGGAGGAGGAAGTGAATAAGGCCTACAGTTCCAAACTTCTTGTAACTCTTGTGATGGAGAAAGGCTCCTTACCCAGAAGGGTAATGTGGGAATCCTTTCTGAAAACAACAAATAGATTGCCAAAATTGGAGAACATGTTGACAGATATACTGAATTTGGGTAAGAGAACATTACATGCTGAACTTGAATTCTTCCCATTTTACTATTTGCACATACGCAATTCATAAAATCTAAATGATTTAAACAGGTGCTGATCAACAGGATTTCATGAAATTAATCCGGGGCTGTACAGAGATTCCCAGCAACCTAAAAGGTAAGTTAGATTTTCATTTTCTAATTATTCACTTTCCACAAGCACAATCAGTATTTGTGGTTTATCCTGATATCCACTCTAATGAATGGTAGTGACCCCTTCTCATTGCCAGATGGAATCCTGTAAATGTACAATGCCTTTGGACCTGGAATTCCAGGATTTGGATATGGCAATATTTCCAGATCAGGGCAATGTGCAACTTTGAAGAGAGTCTGCAGTTGTTGTTGCTCTTCTATGCATGAAGGCCCCCTTGTATTGCAAATTTGGGAGCTGTTAGTGTAGTATAGGTGGGTTATTGCAGTGTGGTTTGATGATGTTAACACGGCACGAGTGGTGCAGGAAAGGAATATTTAAGGTGATGGATGGCATTCTAGTCAATTGGTTTCTTGTTTTGTACTGGAAGTGTGGAAGTTCACTCATCCAGGCAAGCAGAGGATTATCCAATGCACATTTCAAACCTATCTACTTATCTTTTCCACCATCTATGTGCTGTCAGGAGGTAAGCTCTAATCTCTGACCTTCTCTTGTATCAGCTTTATGGGCCTATACCACTTAGGCGACTTTTTAGGCGACTGCAGGAGACTGTGCAATCACCACATGTTCGTGGGTGGTTGCCAGGGAATCACTTTCATGGTCGTGAGGAGTTCCCGCATTCTGGGAACTTGTTGCGGCCTCATTATGGTCGCCGCAAATTTTTCAACATGTTGAGAAATGAGTGGCGACCAGAATGAAGCTGCCAGGGAGAGTAGCGAGAATTCTCGTGCCGTAGGTGGGTCGCCAGGAGGTCCTACTGTGTTGCCAGGAGGCCGAAGGTTCTCGTAGGTTGTAGCCGGTGCTGACCGGTGAATTTCATTGGCTCATTGGGGAAAGAAAAACATAAGCAGTAGTTTTCAGAACCAAGGATAACCGATTGATAATGTTAAATGTCTGCCGAGCTTCACAGCCATGTATCTCTGGCTTCTTAAAAGTTGTCTCTACTCCTTCTCCCTCCCTCTCCCCCCCCGCCCCACCTCTTTTAAAGGACAGACCGTGCACTGTGCTTTAGCCGTCTTAATTACATCGCCAACCTTCCTGTTCATCGTGGCATTGCTCCACTGGCGGGAGGGTGGGGGTCATTTTCCCACACAAGCCATAGGTGACTGGGCAATCTGAACCCAAGCACCAAGTCATAAGCGGCCGAAGGTGCGCATCCCTCGGGGCAGCCCCCACTCTCCCACGACCATCCTCGGCTGTGAGTCGGGTGGAGTGGAGGTGTGCGACAATGTTCATCCCTCCACAGTGATGTGATGGACGCGGGGGTCTGACAAGTCCCGCCCCCCGGCAACGTCATGTCCGTTATTTGACTTTTCTGTTGAGCGGCATTCGGTTCGTTGGCTTGTAGGCGACGCCGCCTTTCGGGTAGGTGGCGTTTCGGCAGAGCAGCCATTCGGTGAGATTGCTTTTAGGCAACGCAGCCTTTCGGTTCGTTGGCTTTTAGGTGTCCCGCCGTTTCGGTTAGTTTGCATTTAGGTGTCCCACCCTTTCGGTTAGTTGGCGTTCGGCTTTGTTACCATTCGGTTATTTGGCTTCCACTTCTTTGCTTCGGATTCTCGTCCGTCAGCGCCACGTCCGCACACGCTATTATGTATGCCATTCTTTCCCATTCAGAATTGGTCATGTCATAGAACATGGAAACAGACCCTGAGCCCAACTTGTCCATGCCGTCCGAGATGCCGCATTTAGACTTGTTTTACCTGGCTGTGTTTGGCTATATTCCTTTAAGCCAGGGGGCTCCAAACTTTTCAGCATGAGGGCCACATTATATATTTGACACTTTTTGGCAGGCCGTAGGAAAAAATAATGTCACACACGCACGCATGCACAGAAACGCACACGTGGACTCTCACATACCGAACCAGACGCACCCCGCAGCCTGCTCGCCGTGGGCCCCGCTCGCCCGCAGCCTGCTCCCCCCTCCTCCTCTCTCCCCCCTCCTCCTCTCTCCCTCTCCTCCTCTCTCCCCCCTCCTCCTCTCTCCCCCCTCCTCCTCTCTCCCCCCTCCTCCTCTCTCCCCCCTCCTCCTCTCTCCCCCCTCCTCCTCTCTCCCCCCTCCTCCTCTCTCCCCCCTCCTCCTCTCTCCCCCCTCCTCCTCTCTCCCCCCTCCTCCTCTCTCCCCCCTCCTCCTCTCTCCCCCCTCCTCCTCTCTCCCCCCCTCCTCCTCTCTCCCCCCCTCCTCCTCTCTCCCCCCCTCCTCCTCTCTCCCCCCCTCCTCCTCTCTCCCCTTCCAACACTGCCCCCTCCTCCTCTCTCCCCCCTTCTCCTCTCTCCCCCCCACCTCCACTCTCCCCCCCACCTCCACTCTCCCCCCCACCTCCACTCTCCCCCCCTCCTCCTCTCTCCCCCTTTCTCCTCTCTCCCCCTCCTCCTCCTCTCTCCCCCATCTCTCTCCCCTCCTCCTCTCTCCCACTCCCCCTCCACTGACACCCCCTCCTCCCCTCCCCTCCTCCTCCTCTCAACCCCCTCCCCTCCTCTCTCCCCTCCCCCTCCCTCCCACTCCTCCTCCTCCTCGTCCTCCTCTCTACCTTCGCATCCCCCTCCTCTCTCCCCACCTCCTCCACCTCCTCTCTCCCCCACTCCTCCTCTCTTTCCCCTTCTTATCTCCCCCTCCTCTTTCTCACCCCCCCTCCACCTATCTCTCTCCCCCCATCCTCCTCTCTCCCCCCCCCATCCTCCTCTCTCCCTCCCCCATCCGCCTCCTCTTCCAACCTCCCCATCCTCCTCTCTCTCCCCTCTCCCACCATCCCCTCCTCACTCCCCTCCTCCTCCCTCCCCCTCCTCCTCCCTCCCCCTCCTCCTCCCTCCCCCTCCTCCTCCCTCCCCTCCTCCTCCCCTCCCCATCTCTTCCCTCCCCATCTCTTCCCTCCCCATCTCTTCCCTCCCCATCTCTTCCCTCCCCATCTCTTCCCTCCCCATCTCTTCCCTCCCCATCTCTTCCCTCCCCATCTCTTCCCTCCCCATCTCTTCCCTCCCCATCTCTTCCCTCCCCATCTCTTCCTCCCCATCTCTTCCCTCCCCATCTCTTCCCTCCCCATCTCTTCCCTCCCATCTCTTCCCTCCCCATCTCTTCCCTCCCCATCTCTTCCCTCCCCATCTCTTCCCTCCCCATCTCTTCCCTCCCCATCTCTTCCCTCC
>CM075981.1:18276597-18517010 GCA_038087875.1 Malacoraja senta | reverse complement strand
TCCCCCCTCCTCTCCCCCCCCCCTCCTTCCCCCCTCCTCATTCCCCCTCCTCTCCCCCCCTCCCTTTCCCCCCCTCCCTCTTTCCCCCCCCCCTCCTCTTACCCCCCCTCCTCTTCCCCCCCTCCTCTTTCCCCCCCCTCCTCTTTCCCCCCTCCTCTTTCCCCCCTCCCTCCCCCCCTCCCTTTCCCCCCCTCCTCTTCCCCCCCTCCTCTTTCCCCCTCCTCTTTCCCCCCTCCTCTTTCCCCCCCACTCTTTCCCCCCCTCCTCTTCCCCCCCTCTCTCCCCCCCTCCTCTTCCCCCCCTCCTCTTTCCCCCCCTCCTCTTTCCCCCCCTCCTCTTTCCCCCCTCCTCTTCTCCCCCCCTCCTCTTTCCTCCCCCCTCCTCTTTCTCTCTTCTCCCCCCTCCTCTTTCCCCCCCTCCTCTTTCCCCCCCCTCCTCTTCGCCCCCCTCCTCTTCCCCCCTCCTCTTCCCCCCCTCCTCTTCCCCCCCTCCTCTTCCCCCCCTCCTCTTCCCCCCCTCCTCTCCCCCTCCTCTTTCCCCCCTCCTCTTTCCCCCCTCCTCTTTCCCCCCTCCTCTTTCCCCCTCCTCTTTCCCCCTCCTCTTTCACCCCCTCCTCTTTCACCCCCTCCTCTTCCCCCTCCTCTTTCCCCCCCTCCTCTTCCCCCCTCCTCTTCCCCCCCTCCTCTCCCCCCCTCCTCTTTCCCCCCCCCCTCTTTCCCCCCTCCTCTTCCCCCCTCCTCTTCCCCCCTCCTCTTCCCCCCCTCCTCTTCCCCCCCTCCTCTTCCCCCCTCCTCTTCCTCCCCCCTCCTCTTCCTCCCCCCTCCTCTTCTTCCCCCCTCCCTCTTCTTCCCCTCCTCTTTCCCCCCCCTCCTCTTTCCCCCCCTCCTCTTTCCCCCCCTCCTCTTTCCCCCCCTCCTCTTTCCCCCCCTCCTCTTTCCCCGCCTCCTCTTTCCCCCCTCCTCTTTCCCCCCTCCTCTTTCCCCCCCTCCTCTTTCCCCCCCTCCTCTTTCCCCCCTTCCTCTTTCCCCCCCTCCTCTTTTCCCCCCTCCTCTTTCCCCCCTCCTCTTTCCCCCTCCTCTTTCCCCCCTCCTCTTTCCCCCCCTCTCTCTCTCTCCACCTCATTCCACCTCCTCCTCCTTTTCCCCCCTACTCCCTCCTCCTCCTCCCTCCTCCTCCTCCTCCTCCACCCCCTCCTCTTCCCCCTTCCTCTACACATTCATCCTCCTCTTCCCTCCTACTCCTCTCCCCGACTCCTCTTCCCCCCTCCTCCTCTCCCCCCTTCTGACCCTCCCTCTTCTGACCCCCCCTCCTCTGACCCGCCTCCTCTGACCCGCCTCCTCTGACCCGCCTCCTCTGACCCGCCTCCTCTGACCCGCCTCCTCTGACCCCCCTCCTCTGACCCCCCTCCTCTGACCCCCTCCTCTGACCCCCCTCCTCTGACCCCCCTCCCTCTGACCCCCCTCCTCTGACCCCCTTCCTCTGACCCCCTTCCTCTGACCCCCTTCCTCTGACCCCCCTTCCTCTGACCCCCTTCCTGACCCCCTTCCTCTGACCCCCCTTCCTCTGACCTCCCTCCTCTGACCTCCCCTCCTCTTCCCCCCCTTCCTCTTCCCCCCTCTTCCTCTTCCCCTTCCTCTCCTCTTCCCCCCCTCCTCTTCCCCCTTTCTCCTCATTTCCCCCCTTCCTCCTCTTTCCCCCTCCTCTGTTCTCCCCCCTCCTCCTCTCCCCCCCACTTCCCCAACATCATACACAGTATTGTGTTTGTAAAACAAGCTGCCACATAAAGTTAGAAGATAGACACAAAATGCTGGAGTGACGAGCAGCATATTTGGAGAGAAGGAATGGGTGACGTTTCAGGTCGAGACCCTCCTTCAGAACACTTATGGGCAGGTACATGGATGGGAAAGGTTTAGAGGGATATGGGGCAAATGTGTGCAATTGGGCGAAGCTGAGATGGGTATCTTCAGCATGGATAAGTTGGGCCGAAGGGTCTGCGTCTGTGCTCTATTAGTCAATGGCTCTTAAATGAATCATAACTTGCAAATGAATCATAACTAACCCTTATACTAATATTGTGAATTACTTTGGTCCAATGAAGACGTTCAACAGAAACACAAGGAAGAACTATGCAAACAAACTGAAAAACTGAGAATGAACATGATTTTGGCAAAAGACGGGGTGAAGGTTTGCCTGCTGGACGATCGATATGCTGACCTTACAGTTATTTCAGGCAAACGAAAGTGGAAACATGTAGAACATGAACTGCTGCGAGAGGCCAAGAACATGAAGAGTGGCACGAAAATCAGACTGAGAGAATCCCAACAGATAAATTGTTCTGCAGTAGTTTTGCCCAGGGTAAGAGGTCAGTTGCTGTGAGTGGAGATCCAGGGATTGGAAAAACAACAATGGTGCAAAAGATTGTTCATGATTGGGCCACTGAGAAAATCTACCAAAATTTCCATTTTGTGTTCAGTTTTAAATTTCGTGAGTTGAATGATACCAATTGTAGAATCAACCTGAGGGAACTGATACTGGACCAGTATCCTTACTTTGGTAGCATCCTGCAAGAAATCTGGAAACATCCAGAACTATTATTGTTTATATTTGATGGTTTGGATGAATACAAGTCAGAATTGATTTTGCAGATAATCGAAGAAATACAGAGCCTAAGCACAAGTGTGATGACCCCGAGTCATGGTGTGAAGTGTCTGACATTGTTTATGCTTTAATACAACGCAAGTTGCTCCCAGGATGTTCGGTGCTGCTGACCAGTCGCCCCACCGCCTTGAATTTATTGGAAAGTGCTGAAATCGATCTCTGGGCTGAAATCCGGGGATTTGCTCATGAAGAACGGAAACAGTATTTCAACAGGATTTTTGAAAAACAGGCAGTGGCAGCAGCTGTTTTCAAACACGTGGAAGAGAATAAAATCCTATACTCTATGAGCTTCAACCCTTCTTACTGCTGGATTCTTGGTCAAACTCTAGGCCCTTCTTCATAAAATGCGTAAAACTGCAGCGAATTCCCAAAACCATCACTGAATTGTATTCCTACCATATTTACAACATCCTGAAAAACCACAGCACTAATATTCAAAAGCCTCGTGATATTTTGCTGAAAATTGGTGAACTGGCCTTTGCCGGAGTTTCTGAGAGGAAAATTTATGTTTAGAAATGGAGACTTGATCATGCACCAGCTGCAACCTTCCCAGTTCTTGTCTGGGTTTCTGATGGAACTTTTCGATAGAGATGATTCTGTTCAGAATATAGTCTATGAATTCACGCATCTCACTGTGCAAGAGTTTATAGCTGCACTTGCACAATTCCTAAATGCAGGCCCTGGTGACATCAGGAAGTTTTTCGAGGAAGCCCGTAAGATTGAAGATGGGCGATATGATTTATTTCTCAGATTCCTTGTTGGTCTGTCTTCACGAACACGTCAGCCACTGCAAGAGTATTTGGGATCATTTCCTATTGAAACAACCCACCAAGTGATTGATTGGATAAAAGTGGAAGTTCAAAAACGGATTGCAAACACTGGGACCAAAGCCGGTAAAACTAGTCTCCTGAACATGTTCCACTACCTGTTTGAGTGTCAGAATAAACCACTGGTTGAGTCGACAGTGGGATTGGTGAAAACACTGAAATTTAATGGTTTGCAAATGAACCCAATTGACTGTGCTGTTCTGTCCAATGTTATTGGGTTCTGTGACACCATGAATGAGATTGACCTGCAGAATTGCTCCATTCAGTGTGATGGACTGCGGTGGCTGGAATCTGGACTGCACAAATGCAGAGTGTTGAGGTAATTGTTGATTTGTTTCCCGACTGCAACTTTGGGGTTAGGGGGTTGGGAGCTGCAGGTGGAAGAAATGATCAAACATGGCATGAAACCAGAGTTCTGTTTAGTGGTTCGCAAAGGATTCGTGCTTAATGCAGATCCCTGTGAGGGGATATTACTCGGTTATCATATCATCCAATAATGAGCATTGATTTAATTGTAATAAATGTGTTCTTGTTTCGTGTATGAACAAAGTCCCCTTTCACTGTATCTACACCCAGGCCAGGGTACGATATGCAGTGGTCAGCGTGATGCAGCATTCTAGTCTGTCCCAAGGAATGGGAACAGCCACTGGACTGTCAAGGTGAAGAGGGGTGTGAAGTATAAATGTCAAACATCCAGTAACTGAGGATGTTACTACTTTGGAATCACAGCTTTTGCAAAGTCATTCAACCCTTGGGATAACTGCTGCTAATGTGTTATCCGAGTTTACTTTTCCAATCCATTCATCATTTCTTTATTCAACTGATATGACATTGGCCCATCATCAGACAATTGATGCCAGGCCAGCATTCTCCTGGTGTGCAGTGTTTTATTCTTGTCTGAAGTGGTCAGTCTTTGGGTAAAGCATGGCAGCTAACTTGTAAATTTGGTAAAGTGGCCCGTGCTCGGGTAGAAAATGCCAAATAAACCCACCAAATACTGTCCAATCAGTTCAATAGAAATGAGGTAAAAGATACATACATGCACACACCAGCAGTTTTGTGGCATTGAAAACTTGCGATGAGTCTGAATGGAGTTTTATAGGATACTGAAGCTGAAGTTAGCCCTTAAAATATACTTCTTCTTCTTCTTCTTCTTCTTGAGTATGGCGTGCACAGCCTAAAGTTGCAAGACAAATTGTTCTGTTTGATCTTCTGTTTGTGCATGCCAGGTTGATTGCATTCGTCGAAACTGGGTGGACCACGTGAAGGTTGCAATCTCCCACCTCAAGAAGAAGAAGAAGATATACCTGGTGTAAAGTCCAGGATATAATCATGCTTTCATTGAATTCGTGGAAAGTCGCCCATCTCTTCCAGAAAATCTAAGTTTTACAAAACAAATGAATACGTTTTGTCAGATTCATCATTGAGCTTCAGGAGAATAATTGCAATTGTCTGAAACTAAAGATAGACACAAAAAGCTGGAGTAACTCAGCAGGACAGGCAGCATATCTGGAGAGAAGGAATGGGTGACGTTTTGGGTCGAGACCCTTCTTCAGACTGCTAGCGGGCAAGAGAAATGAGAGATATAGACAGCGATGTGGAGAAGTAAAGAACAAACTAAAGATAGATTGAGGCACACTTGGAAAGTTCATGCAGCACTTTTAGGAACCACATTTACTGATGATCCCTGAATATTCAGGAAGTAAGACTGACAGAAATCTGGCACATCTGGTGTGTTTGCTGTAATCTATAATATTCAGTGATGGACAATGTATCAAAAAAACATATCACTGAATCTTGGTACATGTGATGAGAAACCTAAACCTAATCTAGGACTTGATTCAATTTATTTCTCTATGTCTCTGCTTAGATTATGGAACAACAAAACTGGGTGATTCAGGAGTGGAACTGCTGTCTGTTGCTCTGAGGGAACCTACATGTAAAATTGAAGATCTGCAGTAGTAACAGATTGAGAACAACTGTAGAGATATAATTAGTAAAAATTACATTATCATTAATACCTATTAAACATTAATATAGTATACCTCAGTGATCTGAATCTTTTGTTCTCTTTTTATCTTGTTCTTTGATCCTTCAGACTGGGTGAGAACAATCTCACAGCTTCTTGTACTGCGGATCTTGCTTCTGCTCTGAGTGAAAATCAATCGTTATTGGAATTGGACTTGATAATAACAAACTGGGTGATTCTGGAATTAAAAATCTGTGTGTGGTTTTGAGGAACCCGGCCTGCAAATTAAAGAAGCTGAGGTGTGTTCCAGATTGTGCAAAATGTTCTTTATTTTACTGGCATTTGAGACTACATATGGTGTACTCTGTAATTTCTTTATCAATTTTCTCCTTCCTGATTCTCAGCATGCGAGCTAATGGTCTTACAGCTGCTTGTATCAAGGATCTTTCCTCTGCTCTCAGCATAAACCAGTCACTGACAAGTCTGTCTCTGGGAGGTAATATGTTAGGTGATGCAGGAGTACGAAAACTGCCCAAGGCGCTGTGTAGAATGGAGGATTTGGAGTGAGTATCGCAGACGTTCTCTTTCTAATGGTTGGCTGTTCACTACTGGACATCAGTTAGTAATATATATCCATTATTCAGTGTAATCATGACATTGCATAATTTGCACTGTCTCTTTTCCCATTATTTCTTCTTGCACTCTCAATCTTGTTTTCTGGTTCTTCCTTCCCTCCCAACTCGTGATGGATAGGTTGGATGATACCAGTCTCACAGCTTGTTGCACTGCCGATCTTGCTTCCGCTGTTAGTACGTACAAGTCACTCAGAGTACTGAACCTGAGTAAAAATGACCTGGGGGATTCGGGAATGAAAATAGTATCCTGCAGCTCTGAGAACATCTAACCAACAACTAGAAGATCTGCGGTATGTACCCAGTCTATGTAAAATGGCTTTTCATAATAATTGGAGTGATAATGCTAAACATTATCAGTAGTATGGGCAAGTATTAATGCTCATATTAATTCCATGTTAATTATCCCTAATTCCTTCAATGAACTCCATGGGTTGACACTGCAATTATTCCTCTTTGTCATTTATATCTTTGAATTCCAGACTATGGAATGTTGGGCTCACAGCTTCTTGTGCCGGAGATGTCGCCTCTGTGATGATCAGTATAAGCAGCTCGCTGATGGTTCTGAACCTGGGTGGTAATAAGCTAGGAGATCTGGGCATGAAAATATTATGTAACGCAATGAAGACGAACCAGTACCCTCAATTAAGAAAGCTGCAGTAAGTGCAAGAGTCATAACAAATGGCTATCTATCAATAACTATCTAACCATAAGCATGATTAATAATGGTGTAAATTAACACTGGAGAATGCATCATTTCTTAGAATTTCTTTTTTTCATCTACAGATTCTGGAAGAATGAACTCACTGATTCATGTGTGAGCGATCTTGCCTGTGCTCTCCGTGCAGTCCGGTCAGTATGGATGCTCAACCTGAAATCTAACAACTTTACAGACCAATCTGTTCAGACATTCCACAATCTCGTACAAGACTGCAGAGCTTTGAGGAACCTTGAGTGAGTATTCTAGTTACTATTTAATGTCACAAAACATATTTACACTTTTCATTTTTTATGGATAAAATTTTTCTGTAAATATTGACATTACTTCTATTCTCTCTGTAATGGTCTTTGATACAAACGGTTACATTGTATTCTTAATTTGTTTCAGCCTGGATGACAATAAATTCAGTTCCAAGGGGCAGGAGAGGCTGCTGTCACTGCAAGGATACAGAAATGGAATGAAAGTGATTGTGTGAATGTTTTAATTTCCACACGTCAGATTCTTTTGATCAAGATTTGGATTGCTCTTTGTCCTGTAGATTTTGAGGATGGAATAACGAATCACTTGGGCATGATACATCCTTTTTCTGAAACCTATTGCAGCCATTTATTTAAAGCACAAAATTCAAATTTTCAAGCAGATCTCAATGATGAACATGAATTGTTTCAAGTTAAACAAATTTCTCTTTAACTACATGCCTGATAAGTATGCTCAAAAACTAAGACATGAATGTTCGATGAGATATTGAAAGCTGCACAGCAGAATTAACAATAACTCCATAGATTGAATCTGGGTAAATGTTTCTGGTTGTGTTAGTTGTGATTTTGTAATTGAACTGTTTTTAGGTACTAGCGGACCTGTCATATGTTTATTTTCTAGTTCTGAAGCATGGTTTTGACATTGTAATTGGCATTTCAGAAGCTTAAAGAGAGGAGGCAGAGGAGCAGCGGGCCTTTTAAGAGGACTGTTTGGCTAGCTGAGAGGTACAGCAGCCAATGTGGTGAAAGTATAGCAAAATGGCCGTGTTGGGGGAAATTTTTAGGTTGACGCCAGCTGCTGCGTTGAAGCATTGTGTAACAAAAACATGGCTGTAAGCAGGGCCGGGCTAGCAGCGCAATATTCCAGGGTATTGATGCTACAGGTGTGATGGAGATGCAGGCAAAAGAGGAGGAATTGTTGCCTTTTTGATCAGGGAGGATATAACTACAATTCTCAGAGGATGTTCTTGAGATCCTCCAGTGATATGAGTAGAACAGGCACAGGAGGGGTATGATTACACTGGTGTAAAAATGTTGCAGTCCTCTCAATAATCAGCATAAATTGGAGGAGCAGATATGTATTGAGATTGCAGATAGCTGTAAAAATAATAGGATACTATTTGTAGATTTCAACTTCACATTGCCTGAATTGTCCATAATGTACATGGCTTGGATGGGGGAGAATTTGTTAAATGTGTCCAAGAAAGCTTCCTGAATCATTATCTAGAGTGCGTAGCACTGGATAGTCCCTGAGGGAATATGGTGGGGCAAGTGACTGAAGTGTCAGTCATGGGCACTTTGGGATCAGTGACCATACTTCTATTAGTTTTAAAATAGTTACGGAGAAGAATAGGATTGGCCCACTAATGAAGATCCGAAATGGTGTAAGAATGATTTTGGAGACATTGGGCCAGAACTTGAAGTCGATTGGGGGAGTTGGTCTTTGGGTAAGGGGGTGGCTAGCAAATTAGAGGCTTTTATAGGTGAGAAAGGAAAAGTACAGGGACACAATATTCCTGTTGGGGTGAAGGGCTGTTAGAGGAAGTTGTAAAGGCGGACATTTAAAAGACATTCGGACGGATGTAAGAATAGTGGGAGTTTAGAGGCTTGTTGGCCAAATGCACATAAATGGGTCTAGTCTAATGTGCTTATTTGGCCAGAATGGACAACGTGGGCTGTCGGGGCCTGTTTCTGTTCTGTCCGGCTCTAACTCTGTTCCACTATAATGACCAGGAAAGAACTGCCAGCATATGCAAACTAGCTGTAAAAATGTCTGCTTTCAATTGGTGCACTGTTTATCAGACTAATAGTCTTCACTGAGCAACACTAAAGTTTTACATCAACAATGTGTGTTTCAATAAATTGGAGCATTGAAACATGCTCTTCTGCCCAAGTAGTACATGCTGACAAAGATATCTGCCCAAACTTGTCCCATTTGCCTATTTGGTTCTAACCCTTTACTATCTAAATAGCGGGTGGTCCCAGAGGAAGAGGACTAAACTTTGTGGTGCCTTTCCCCACAGTGGAAATTTTTGATTCTGTTTTGGTGGGACGTTTGTGTTGAACTCTATGATGTGTAGTGTCATTTTTATTTGTTTTATTTTTTTCTATGGATGTACGGGAACTTAATTATTTATTTTATGTAAAGCACTCTGGTTTCAACGCGAGTTGATTTAAAACGTGCTATATAAATAAAACTTACTTACTAAATATATTTAATGTGTAAATTGCATCTGCTTCTTCAGCTTCCTCTTGCAGCTTCTTCCATAGAAACAAAGAAAAATAGAAAATAGGTGCAGGAGTAGGCCATTTGGCCCTTTGAGCAACGCCATTCAATATGATCATGGCTGATCATCCAAAATCAGTACCCTGTTCTGGCTTTATCCCCACATCCCTTGATTCCCTTAGCCCTCAGAGCTAAATTTAACTCTCTCTTGAAAACATCCAGTGAATTGGTTTCCACTGCCTTCTGTGGCAGAGAATTCCACAGATTCACGACTCTCGGTGAAAATGTTTTTTCCTCATCTCAGTCCTAAATGGCCTACCCTTTATTCTTAAATTGTGACCCCTGGTTCTGGACTCCCCCAACATCCGGAACATTTTACCTGCATCTAACCTGTCCAATCCTTTAAGAATTGTATATGTTTCTATAAGATCACCTCTCATCCTTCTAAATTCCAGTGGATACCAGCCCAGTCGACCCATTCTTTCATCATACGTCAGTCCCGCCAGTCGTACGTCACTCCCGCCAGTCGTACGTCAGTCCCGCCAGTGATTCTTCCAGATGGCCACCAACCTCAAAGTCACCCATCAAATTCCTAGGGTCCAGGGAAAAAGGTCCCAACCTATCTAGCCTCTACTTTGAAGCCAACCACTCTGGTCCCAGTAACATCTTTATGATTCATTTTAGCACCTCGGTCTCAGCCATATACCGTGTGTGCCGTGCCGTGCTTTATCTTGCCAATGCAATATCTCGCATTGATCTGCATTGAATTCCATTTGTTATATCTTGGCCTGGTGATCCATTTGATCTAGAACCCATTGTTATCTTAGGTAACTTTCTTCACTGAATGCTAAACCATTAACATTTGCCTGTAAACTTCTTAATGTCAATCCCAATCGCATCCAAATCAGTAACATAAATAAAGAACAGTGAACCCAGCACTAATCCCTGAGGCATACTATTTATCAAGTCTTCAACCGGTATAATAACCCATCACTGCCACACTGACCACTTCCACCAAGCCAGTTGTCATGTAGTGCCTAGCCCACCTTGGATCGCATGCGATCTAACATTCCAAATCACGTTCATTGATTATAAATCGTGCTCTATCCAATTCACTTTAAGGGAAACGTAACAACAGGGAACTGCAGATGCAGATTAATACATAAGCATACAAAGTACTGGAGTAATTCAGCAGGTCAGGCAGCTCCTCTGAAGAACATGGATAGGTGACATTTCGGGTGGAGACCCTTCAAACTACTTAATGGGAATGTGTTTTAACTGTTGAAGTTGTTTTTTAAATGGTGAACCATGGATGAAGTAGAAAAGTTGCAGTACACTGCTATTTGTTTAATATAATTTCCTATCATTATCCAGAACAATGTATTTTCTGTGGTTTTGTGTAGTAATTTTGTAATAGTTGTAAACATTATATTAGTGTTTTTAATTAGTTCCAATAAATATATTTTTGACAGAATTAAGTTGTCATGGTATTTTTTTTAGATTAACCACTCATAGCAAAAATCAGGGAGGCATCCGACAATTAGCAAAATCTTTTGTTCCAATCAACTTCGTGCAGAAAACTGAATACTACAAAAAATCATACAAACATAATTGTTTAACATGGATCGTTAAATATGTCATGCAACATGATGAGATTAATTTAACCGGGTTAATGTCACCAGGTTAATTCCCAGGATGGCAGGACTGATGAATGATGAAAGAATGGGTCGGCTGGGCTTGAATTAGCTGGAATTTAGAAGGATGAGAATGGATCTTATGGAAACAGAAAATTCTTAGAGGATTGGACAGCGTGGATGCAGAAAAAATGTTCCCCATGTTGGGGGAGTCCAGAACCAGGGGTCACAGTTTAAGATTAAGGGGTAGGTCATTTAGGACTGAGATGAGGAAAAACTTTTTTACCCAGAGAGTTGTGAATCTGGAATAAGCGAGTTTGGTATTCCGACTGCACATCCCCAGGTCATAGGTCACTAGCTATAAACAGTCACGGCAATGGTGGTGCTGCATTATGTGCAGGCTTGCGTTTCGTCGGTGGTCGGGGTCTGGCCCGTGCCCGGCTCTCCGTTGCTGCGGGTTCTGTTGAGTTGCTGTTGGGCCATCCCCGTCCCCTCCCCGGTGTCCCGTCCCTGTCCAGAGGTGTCTGGGTTGGCCATGGGCTGGCGGGGCAGTCCCGGACTTGCAGCCGGCGCTGCAGCCGCTGGCTCTAGCTCGGCTCTGCTTGTCCCGCCGGGTTGGCCATCAGCCCTCCACCTCCACCTCCACCACCACCCCCCCTCCCCTCAATCTGACACGGAGATCCTGCTGAAGATTGGCAACCGCCGGCCCTGCTCGAAGATGGGCTTCTTGGAGCCGCTGCTACTGGAGTCGTCCTGGTCGAAGAGAGAGTCTGCGGACGGGCTCCTGCCGGCCATGGGCAGGCCGGGCGCCTGCTGGACCTGCTAGTGATGGTGGTGCTGGCGGCAGCTGCAACCACCTCCCCCTCTCTTGCCCAGCCCCAAGCCCAGAGTTCAGGCCAGCTCCAACTCCAGGTCGGGGCTGAAGACCACCCGTAGCGCAGCCCAGTCAAGCGCCGGGCCCAGAGGAGGCCGAGCCCAGGCTGCCACTCTGGCGCAGGCGATGCCGGGGCCCTCGCTGCTCCTCGGGGTTGTGGATGAAGTGGCAGCAGGTACGAGAGGGGTGGAAGCCCGTGGTGTGCAAGGCATGGCTTGTACTTGGGCTGGTGGTTGATGGAGTACAGCTCGGCATAACCGTGGGCGAACTGGCATGTCGCCGTAGCGGCCCATCGGGGAGTGGGTTCCTCTGAGTTGGCTCGAGGTTGGGCTGGAGTTGGCACTGTCTGTGGGTTCTCCACGCTGGCTGTGGGCCTGGGGCCGCTGGGTGTCGTCGGACGGGGCTGTTGGTTGGCCCGGCGGGAGAGGCGGAGGTGAGCTGGGGTGGACGCTTCTCCGCGCTGGCTGTGTACGTGGGGGCAGGTGTCCAGTCAGTCCGGATGTCTCCGGGCGCCCCCTGGGCAGGGATGGAACAGTCGAGTGGGGGGACGGGGGCGGTCCTGTGGTGGTTTGGCAGAGCTTGCGGTGCCGGGGACACTGGTTCGATCCTGGATGCGGATGAGTTTCGGGTCTGTGTGCGTGCAGCTGCCGAGAATGTCTCCACCGGTCCAGTCTCCACCCCCCCGCCACCCCCCACCCACCCCCGTCTCCCACTCACATCTGCCCCTTTATCTGCTGCTAACAAATACAAACTTAGAAAAAGACAAAAAATCAGACCCAAACTTTATTCACTGTATCTACAGCGCTTCGTTCGATTTTTATTTATAGCATTTGACCTTTGACAAATCCCATGATTCCTTGCGTTTTTCGTAAAATACCAAACTCGCTTATTCTCTGCCACAGAAGGCAGTGGAAGACAATTCACTGGATGTTTTTCAAGAGAGTTAGATTTAGCTCTTAGGACTAAGGTAATCAAGGGATGCGGGGACTATCCAGTTGCCTGATAACAGCTGGGCAGAAACTGCACCAGAATTCCTAGATATGCATTTTCAAACCTCTGTACCTCTTGCCTGATGGGAGAGAAGAGAAGGGGTAGTGACTGGGGTGAGACTGGTCCTTGATTATACTGACGACCCCGCTGAGGCAGCGTGGTGTAGCGGGAGTTAATGGAAGGGAGACTGGTTTGTATGCTGGTCTGCCCCCCGTCCAAAAACGTCTGCAATTTCCAAACCAAGTTGTGATGCATCTAACGAAAATGCTGTGTAGTCAAGTCACTTTTATTTCTATAGCACATTTAAAAAACAACTTTCGTTGGCCAAAGTGCTTTACATTGGTGGAGGTACTAACGTTATACAACATTGGTTCATAGATTAAGTACATACATAAATACATACATATAGCCCTCCCTCATGGACATCAAGAAAGGCTGGAGAGTAAAGATGAGTTTTAAGTCTCGACTTAAAGGAGTCGATGGAGGGGGCAGTTCTGATGGGAAGTGGGATGCTGTTCCACAGTCCAGGAGCTGCAACTGCAGAGGCGCGGTCGCCCCTGAGCTTATGCCTAGACCCAAGTCGGCCGATCTGAGGGACCTGGAGGTGGTGTGGTGGGTAAGCAAACTTTTGATGTAGGTGGGGTCAAGCCCGTTAAGGGCTTTGTAGACATAAAGAAGGATCTTGAAATTTATTCGGAACCGCACAGGGAGCCAGTGGAGAGAGGCCAGAATCGGGGTGATGTGGTTCCTTTTTCGGGTGCCCGTCAGGAGTCTTGCTGCAGCGTTTTAGACAAGTTGCAGGCGGGACAGGGAAGATTGGCTGATGCCAGTGTAAAGGGAGTTGCATTAATTGAGGCGAGAGGAGATGAATGTGTGGATGATCTATTCGTGGTCATCAAACTGGAGAAATTGTTTTATTTTAGCTTTCGTCGGAAGCTGGAAGAAGCTAGCTTTTACCACGGCATTGATTTGTTTGTCAAATGTCAATGCTGAGTCAAATATCACACCAAGGTTTTTGACATGAGGTTTGAGTAATGGGATAAGGCTTCCAAGGCTGCCTGCATCATTTTGATTGAGTCCGAGGGGCCGAGAAGGATGATCTCAGACTTACTCTCGTTTAGTTGGAGGAAGTTCTGGGCCATCCAACACTTTATATCCTCAAGGCAGTGGATAAGGTTAAGTAGATTTGATCGGTTTTCGGGCTTCAGGGGGAGATATAGTTGTGTATCGTCTGCATAGCAATAGGAAATGCTGTGACTTTGAATGACTTGGCCTCAGGGGAGCATATACAGGGAGAAGAGAATGGGGCCAAGGATGGAACCTTGTGGAACCCCGCAGCAGAGGCTAGTTGGGGGAGAGAAAGAGTTGCCTATGTTAGTAGAGAAACTCCTACCTTTGAGGTAGGAGATGAACTAGCTCAGGGCAGTGCCGTCAATACCAACGCCGTACCAGAGACGCTCAATTAGGATGTTGTGGTGGACAGTATGAAATGCTGCACTAAGGTCGAGAAGGAGCAGGATTGCAGAGTCGCCGGAGTCAACGGTGAGCAGTAGTTAATTATGTACCTTCAACAAGGCAGACTCTGCTGTGGTTGGCCCTGAAACCTGATTGGAAAGTTTCCAAGATAGTATTTTGGTGAAGGTAAGGCATAAGTTGACTTAAAATTACCTTTTCAAGGGCTTTTGAAAGGAAAGGCAGTTTTGAAATAGGTCTGTAGTTGCTTGGCAAGGTGGGGTCGAGGTTATGTTTTTTCAGGAGGGGCTGGACCACCGCATGCTTGAAGCAGGTAGGAACAGTGCCAGTGGCCAGAGACCTGTTGAAGATGGCGAGAATGGTGGGACCAGCTATTGTAATGACATTCTTCAGAAGGGCAGAGGGGACAATGTCGAGGGGGCAGGTAGTAGGTTTCATGCTGGTGACCAGTTTTACAAGGGAGGGTAGAGTAACGGGTTGGAAACAGTCTAATTTTGAAGAACAGACCAATGAGACAGCCAGGTCACGGATGGGAGGGGAAATATTCGTTCTGATGTTCTTTACTTTGCTGGTGAAAAATGTAGTAAATTCCTCGCACTTAGCAGGGGACCCAGTTAAGCTGGTGCTGGGGGCAGGACATATGATGGAGGTGATGGTGCTAAAAAGGACCTTGGAGTTATGAGCGTTTTTGGAAATAAGGGTGGAAAAGTATTTTGTTCTTGCAGATTCTAAGCTGCATCTGCAGAAGTCGGGTAAGGGTTGTTGGGGACATGCCGATCTACCTAACCCTTCTGGGGAAGTAGAAGCGTCGGTGTGATTTTTTGGCCATAGCAGGACAAATTGCTGGTGATATTTATTCCTCGGAACCTGAAGCTTTTGACATGCTCTACATCCGCGCCATCAATGTAGACTGCTGTGTGCACTGCTTAGCTTCCTGTAGTCAATCACAATCTCCTTGCCTTGCAGACATTAAGGGAGATGTTGTTGTATTGGCACCAATTTACAAAGTTCTCACTCCTTTATATGCCGTCTTGTCATTATTAGATATTCTGTGCATTACGATAATATCCTCTGCAAATCTGTAGATTGAGTTGGATTGGCTATACAGTCATCTGTGTATAAGGAGTATTGTCGGGGCTGATATCTCACCCTTGCGGGGCGCCAGTGCTTTGAATTATAGTAGAGGATAAATTGTCACCTATCCTCACTGATTGTGGTCTGTTAATCAGGCAAATCTAGTTGCAGGGGCAGGGTGCTGACTCCGAGTTCCACGAGTTTGGTGATGAGCGTGGTTGGGATAATGGTGTTGAAAGCAGTGCTATAGTCGATGAATAGGAGTCAAACTTAGTTGTCCTTCCAATGGATAAATGCTACTTGGGAAGGAACTGCACTTACTGATTTACACTGAAGATAGACACAAAATGCTTGCGTAACTCAGCGGGACAGGCAGCGTCCCTGGATAGAAGGAATGGGTGACGTTTCGTGTCATGGGAGAGGGAGACAGAGAAATAAGGAAGTGTAAGGTGTGAAAACGAGACCACAAAGGCGATAAAGCACAAGGAAAATGTAGAGTAGATCGTTGTCAGCCAGGAGAAGGTGACGACGAATACAGAGATAGAATTTAATCACGGGAATAGCCAGACTGGTTAGAGAACTAGGAAGGGGGGAGGGGGGGAAGAGATAGAAAGCAAGGATTACTTGAAGTTATAGAAATCAATGTTCATGCCGCTGGGGTGTAAGCTGCCAAAGCAAAATATAAGGTGCTGTCCCTCCCATTTGCGCTGGGCCTCACTCTGACAATGCGGGAGGCCCTGGACAGAAAGGTCAGTATGGGACTGGGAGGGGGAGGTGAAGTGTTTAGTAACTGGGAGTTCAGGTAGGTTTAGGCAGACTAGGCCGTGGTGTTCAGCGAAACAATCGCCGTGCCTGCGATTGATCTCGCCGATATATATATATATATAGAATTCCACACCTAGAACAGCAGATACAGGAGATGAGGATAGAGGAGGTGCAAGTGAAACTCTGCCTCACCTGAAAGGACTGTTGAGGTCCTTAGGAGGAGGTATAGAATCAGGTGTTGCATCTCCTGTGATTGCAGCGGAAGGTACCTGGGGTGGAATGAGTTAACCAGGGACTTGCGGAACGGTCTCTGTGGAAGGCGGAAAGGGGTGGAGATAGGAAGATGGTGGGATCCGGTTGGAGGTGGCAAAACTTTTGAAGAATTATGTGTTGTACGCGACGGCTGATGGTGTGAAAGTTATTGACTGGGGCATTCTATCCCTGTTGCGACTGGGGGGGGGAGGGGGAGAGGTGCGCAGTTGTATGGTACCGAGGAGCCTCACGCTGTGTCTTCTGTAAAGGATTTTTTTTTTTTTTTAAATATTTTTTATTGGAGATAAGTACACAACCTATTAACATCATTAGGTACACAAAAATGCTGGAGAAACTCAGCGGGTGCAGCAGCATCGATGGAGCGAAGGAAATAGGTAACGTTTCGGGCCGAAACCCTTCTTCAGACTGATAGGGGGTGGGGAGAAGAAAGGAAAAAAGGAAAAGGCGGAGGAGGAGCCCGAGGGCTGGGGGAGGGGAGGAGACAACCAGATGGCGGATGAAGGGGAGGGGACAGCCAGGGCTAGCAGAATTGGGAGAATTCAACGTTCAGGCCACCAGGATGTAGACTGCCCAAGCGGAATATGAGGTGCATTTCCTCCAATTTACGGTGTTGCTCGCTGTGGCCATGGAGGAGACCCAGGACAGAGAGGTCAGATACGGAATGGGAGGGGGAGTTGAAGTGCTGAGCCACCGGGAGTTCAGGTTGGTTATTGCGGACCAAAGCAATCTATACCCAGCCACTGACACCCTCCTCCGCCTAGCGGAGCTGGTACTTACACTTAATAACTTTTCATTTGACTCCTCCCATTTCCTCCAAATACAAGGCGTAGCTATGGGCACACGCATGGGCCCCAGCTACGCCTGCCTCTTTGTCGGGTACGTAGAACAATCCTTGTTCAATGCGTACCAGGGCCCCATCCCCGACCTCTACCTCCGCTACATCGATGATTGTTTTGGTGCCACATCCTGCACCCACACACAACTGACTGACTTCATCCGCTTCACCACCAACTTCCATCCGGCACTCAAATACACCTGGACCATTTCCGACACTTCCCTACCATTCCTTGACCTCACTATCTCCATCGCAGGTGATAGACTCCTTACCGACATCCACTACAAACCTACCGACTCCCATGGCTATCTGGACTACACTTCTTCCCACCCTGCTTCCTGTAAGGACTCCATCCCCCACTCCCAATTCCTCCGTCTACGCCGCATCTGCTCCCAGGATGAGGCGTTCCACACCAGGGCATCTGAAATGTCCTCATTCTCCAGGGAACGGGGGTTCCCCTCCTCCACCATAGATGAGGCTCACACCAGGGTCTCTGCCATACCCCGCAACACTGCTCTCTCTCCCCATCCCCCCACTCACAACAAAGGCAGAGTCCCCCTAGTCCTCACCTTTCACCCCACCAGCCGGCACATACAACAAGTGATCCTCCGTCAGTTTCGCCACCTCCAACGTGACCCCACCACTCGCCACATCTTCCCATCTCCCCCTATGTCTGCCTTCCGCAAAGACCGCTCCCTCCGTAACTCCCTTGTCAATTCTTCCCTTCCCTCCCATACCACCCCCTCCCCTGGTACTTTCCCTTGCAACCGCAAGAGATGCAACACTTGTCCCTTCACTTCCCCCCTCCACTCCATTCAAGGACCCAAGCAGTCGTTCCAGGTGCGACAGAGGTTCACCTGCATCTCCTCCAACCTCATCTATTGCATTCGCTGCTCTAGATGCCAGCTGATCTACATCGGTGAGACCAAGCGGAGGCTTGGCGATCGTTTCGCCGAACACCTCCGGTCGGTCCGCAATAACCAACCTGAACTCCCGGTGGCTCAGCACTTCAACTCCCCCTCCCATTCCGTATCTGACCTCTCTGTCCTGGGTCTCCTCCATGGCCACAGCGAGCAACACCGTAAATTGGAGGAAATGCACCTCATATTCCGCTTGGGCAGTCTACATCCTGGTGGCCTGAACGTTGAATTCTCCCAATTCTGCTAGCCCTGGCTGTCCCCTCCCCTTCATCAGCCATCTGGTTGTCTCCTCCCCTCCCCCAGCCCTCGGGCTCCTCCTCCGCCTTTTCCTTTTTTCCTTTCTTCTCCCCACCCCCTATCAGTCTGAAGAAGGGTTTCGGCCCGAAACGTTACCTATTTCCTTCGCTCCATAGATGCTGCTGCACCCGCTGAGTTTCTCCAGCACTTTTGTGTACCTTCGATTTTCCAGCATCTGCAGTTCCTTCTTTAACACTATTAACATCATTACAGTCTTACATTTTTAAATTGATAATATTGTCAATTATTATTACATTGTCTCCAATACCTTTTGCCTTTTTTTTAAAAAACTAGATAGAACTAAAAAGATAGATGAAGTAAAGAAAGAAAAGAGAGAGAAGAAAAAGAGAAAAAAAAAAAAAAAAAAAAAAAAAAAAAAAAAACAAGACAAAAGAGAAAGATAGTTAAAGAAGAATGGAAAAATTTATTAAAATAAAAAACTTAATTCGAGATATATTCGTACATTTCAGAGTATAGCATTTCATCCATTCTTTAGCCCGAGTGTTAGTCAGGTTCCTGTGCTGAACCATTCTGACCCTTTAAATAATCAATAAAGGGAGACCATGTTCCAACGAATAATTCCTGTTTGTCCAACAGGGAAAATCTGATTCTTTCCACGTTTAAGGTCTCCGTCATTTCTATAATCCACATTTTGATTGTGGGGGTCGTAGGGCCTTTCCAAAATTTTAGAATTAATTTTTTTCCTGTTATTATACTATAATCAATAAAGTTTCTTTGTGTTGTTGTAAATGTTTGATTTAATTCTAATGTTCCGAGTATTATTAATTTTGGATCCGGGTCCAATTGTGTGCTGGTCACTTTAGATATTATACTAAAAATATTTACCCAGAATTTTTTAATTTGTATACAGTTTGCAAACATATGAGATAAGGTAGCTTCTAAATGTTGACATTTATCACATATAGGTGAGATATGTTGAAAGATTTTATGTAATTTTGTTTTTGAATAATGTAACCTATGTATTACTTTAAATTGTATTAAAGAATGTCTGGCATTTAATGAACATTGATGTATGTGTTCCAAACTTTCTTCCCAAGTATCTTTCGTTATTATTTGATTTAATTCTTTTTCCCATGTTTGTCTGTGTAAGTCCGTCGATGGAATGGCACTGTCTAATAAGATATTATATATATAAGATATTAATTTTTCTGTATTAGGATGTTTATTCCAACATTCGTCAAGAATTTCTGAATTTCTAATTCGTAAATTTTGAGTATTCGATTTTACATAATCTCTGAGTTGAAGATATCTGACATGATCATTTCCTCGGAGTCCATAAGTCTGTTGCAACTCCTGAAATGTCAGAAAAGTGCCTTACTTGTAAAGTTGTCCCATATTTTTAATTCCATAATTCTTCCATTGTGTAAAACCCCTGTCCAACCATGAGGGCTTAAACAAAGGGTTATTCACAATTGGAAGAAAAAGTGATAAATTATCTAATTTTAATGTCTTTTTTAATTGTTTCCAAATTCGTATGGCACTAAATATTATAGGGTTTTCCCTATAATTTTTTTTGTTTAATTTAGATGTAGCAAATAATATCGAACCGATATCAAAAGGTAAACAATCTTCCTTTTCCATTTTTAACCAATCTGGTTGTTGATCTATTTCTTCCAACCAGAAATTCATATTTTTAATATTAACTGCCCAAAAATAAAACAGAAAGTTGGGTAAAACCAAGCCTCCGTTTATTTTTGATTTACACAAATGTCTTTTGTTTATCCTATGATTCTTATAATCCCAGATAAAATCATTAACAATGGAGTCCAATTTTTAAAAAAAAGTTTTTTGACAAATATACCGGAATTGTCTGAAAAAGGTATAATATTTGCGGTAAAAAAATCATTTTTATGGCATTAATTTTGCCAACCATTGAGATAGGAAGTGTTTTCCAGTATTGAATATTCTTATGTAGTTTGTTCAGTAATGGGGGAAAATTTGCTTTAAATAATGATGTATATATCTTAGTTACATAAATACCTAGGTATTTAAATTTTTCATTTACTATTTTAAATGGAAATTGTTGTATTATCTGTTTGTTATGTTCCCTTATTGGCATAATTTCACTTTTATTCCAATTTATTCTGTATCCTGAGAGTGAACCAAATTGGGTTATTAGCTCTAATAAGTTTGTAATACTAATTTCTGATTTTGTAATATAAATTAGTACATCATCTGCGTATAGAGAAATTTTATTCACTGTGTCCTTTGTGATATACCCATGTATTTCCGGATGACCCCTAACTCTTTCTGCGAGTGGCTCAATAGCAAGCGCAAATAATAATGGAGATAACGGGCATCCTTGTCTACAACCTCTAGATAGGCTGAATTTAGATGACAACCTTTGGTTTGTTAATATTCTAGCCGTAGGATTTGTATATAACAGTTTTATCCATGTGCAGAATTTCTCCCCTAGCTGCATATTTTCCATCACCGAAAATAAATAAGACCATTCAACCTGATGAAATGCTTTTTCAGCGTCAAGTGAGATTATTGCTAGATCTTCATTAATAACTCTCTTAGAATAAATAATATTAAATAATCTTCTTAGATTATAATATGAGTACCGTTTCTGAATAAAGCCTGTTTGGTCAGGGTGTATTAATTTATTCATCACTGTACTTAATCTATGCGCTAGTATTTTAGTTAATATTTTCTGATCTGTATTTAAAAGTGCAATTGCTCTATATGATCCCGGATCTTCCGGATCTTTATCAGCTTTAGGAATAAGTGTTATTATAGATTCATTTAAAGTATCTGGAAGTTTCTGTTGAGTATAGATATGCTCATACAGCCTTTGTAAACGTGGGCAGAGCAAGTCGTAAATTAAAAAAAAATAATTCAGAGCCTAAACCATCTGGTCCTACTGCTTTACCATTTTTTAAAGAGCCAATAGACTCCTCAATATCCTTTATCGGGATCTCCCTTTCTAATAATTCTCTATCGTTTGAATCTAAACCTTTTAAATTACATTTTAGTAAAAAATCTGCTATTCCTTCTGATTGTGCTACAGTTTTAGTTGAATAAAGGTTATGATAGTATTGGAGAAATCTTTCATTTATGTCCTTGGGCATTTTTAATAATTCTGTCTCTGTTCTAATTTTATGAATTATTTTTTCCTCTTCCATTTTTCGTAACTGATGTGCTAATAGTTTTTGTGGTTTGTCTCCAAATTCAAAATGTAATTGTTTGGTTTTTTGATAAAGTTTTATTACTTGTTCTGAATACATTTTATTTAATTTATATTTCAATACAGCAATTTTATTATGTTTTAAAATGGATGGCATTCTCGCATTTTCTATATCTAGTTGCTTGATTTCACTTTCCAATGTTTGTTATTTAATCCTGTTCTCTTTATTATAAAATACTTGAGCAGAAATTAATGCACCTCGAACAAACGCTTTAAACGTTTCCCACATAAGAGAAGTAGGTGTGTCAGGGTTGTCATTTACCTCAAAAAATATTTGAATCTGTTTAATAATATATTTCTGGCATGATCTTTCGTTCAAAATTTGTGGGTTAAATCTCCAATATGTTTGTTTCTCGGACATTCCATTTAATTTAATCATGAATGTTACAGGTGCGTGATCTGAGATTATAATAATATGGTATTTTGAGTTATAAGTAAATGGGATAAACGTGGAGTCAACTAAAAATAATCTATTCTTGAGTATGTTATATGTACTGGTGAGTAAAATGAATATTCCCGTCCAGTTGGATTTTCAATTCTCCAGACATCCTTAATATTAGTGGTATTAATAAATGAATTTAGAAATACACTTGATTAAGATTTTACTTTTTTTTGCCTTGATGATCTATCTAAGTATGAATCTAATGTACAATTGAGGTCTCCTCCAATTATTAATTTATATTGTGTAAATTCAGGAATTTTATTAAATGTTTTATTAAAAAACATAGGGTTATCAAAATTAGGCCCATATACATTAAGAAGAATCACTTTTTCTCCATTTAACTCTCCAACTAATATAATATATCTACCATCAATATCCGCTATTGTTGATGAATTCGTAAAAGGTATTCCTTTACGAATTAATATTGCAACTCCTCTGGACTTATGGGAAAAAGAGGAAGGATATGATTCAGCGATCCACTTAGCTTTAAGTCTATGTTGAGATGCCTTTTTAAGGTGTGTTTCTTGAAGGAATATTATATCTGTTTTGATTAAATTTAGATGTGCCAAAACTTTACCTCTCTTAATTGGTTCATTGATTCCCTTGACATTCCAACTACAAAATGTTATTCCCTGACCCCCTCTTGTCATATTAACATCTTGCATATTGTTACTAAGGTGGTCTATAACCGAGCAGAAGGTGCAACACATAAAACCTGACCCTGCTCCCGAACCTCAAATAGATGAATTTAAAATCATATACATCGCTCTTCCGAACACATCTCCTTGTATTAGTCTTGTTTTTACATTCAAATATTAAGTTATAAAAATATTTAAAGTGACAAAAGTGATAGAATTGGTTAGTATAGGGTGAAAGAAAAAAAACTATATCTACAATTAGTGTAGTTAGTGATAGCCACACTAACGTGGCTAGAATTCCAAAGACTTCCGTAGCCTTTGTAAAAAAAAATTCCCAGCTCTGTGCCCGAAAAAAAAAGAGATTATTTCTTCTTTTTTTTTTGTTGAAAATATTTTTTATTGGAGATAAGTACATAACCTATTAACATCATTACAGTCTTACATTTTTAAATTGATAATATTATCAATTATTATTACATTGTCTCCAATACCTTTTGCCTTTTTTTATTTTAAACTAGATAGAACTAAAAAGATAGATGAAGTAAAGTAAGAAAAGAGAGAGAAGAAAAAGAGAAAAAAAAAAAAAAAACAGAAAACAAAAATAAACAAAAACAAAAGAGAAAGATAGTTAAAGAAGAGTGGAAAAATTTATTAAAATAAAAAACTTCATTCGAGATATATTCGTACATTTCAGAATATAGCATTTCATCCATTTTTTAGCCCGAGCATTAGTCAGGTTCCCGTGCTGAACCATTCTGACCCTTTAAATAATCAATAAAGGGAGACCATGTTCCAACGAATAATTCCTGTTTGTCCAACAGGGAAAATCTGATTCTTTCCACGTTTAAGGTCTCCGTCATTTCTATAATCCACATTTTGATTGTGGGGGCCGTAGGGCCTTTCCAAAATTTTAGAATTAATTTTTTTCCTGTTATTATACTATAATCAATAAAGTTTCTTTGTGTTGTTGTAAATGTTTGATTTAATTCTGATGTTCCGAGTATTATTAATTTTGGATCCGGGTCCACTTGTGTGCTGGTCACTTTAGATATTATACTAAAAATATTTACCCAGAATTTTTTAATTTTTATACAGTTTGCAAACATATGAGATAAGGTAGCTTCTAAATGTTGACATTTATCACATATAGGTGAGATATGTTGAAAGATTTTATGTAATTTTGTTTTTGAATAATGTAATCCATGTATTACTTTAAATTGTATTAAAGAATGTCTGGCATTTAATGAACATTGATGTATATGTTGTAAACTTTCTTCCCAAGTATCTTTCGTTATTATTTGATTTAATTCTTTTTCCCATGTTTGTCTGTGTAAGTCCGTCGATGGAATATCATTGTCTAATAAGATATTATATATATAAGATATTAATTTTTCTGTATTAGGATGTTTATTCCAACATTCGTCAAGAATTTCTGAATTTCTAATTCGAAAGTTTTGAGTATTCGATTTTACATAATCTCTGAGTTGAAGATATCTGAAATAATCATTTCCTCGAAGTCCATAAGTCTGTTGCAACTCCTGAAATGTCAGAAAAGTGCCTTCCTTATAAAGTTGTCCCATATTTTTAATTCCATAATTCTTCCATTGTGTAAAACCCCTGTCCAACCATGAGGGTTTAAACAAAGGGTTATTCACAATTGGGAGAAAAAGTGATAAATTATCTAATTTTAATGTCTTTTTCAATTGTTTCCAAATTCGTATGGCACTAAATATTATAGGGTTTTCCCTATAAATTTGTTTGTTTAATTTAGATGTAGCAAATAATATCGAACCGATATCAAAAGGCAAACAATCTTCCTTTTCCATTTTTAACCAATCTGGTTGTTGTTCTATTTCTTCCAACCAGAAATTCATATTTTTAATATTAACTGCCCAAAAATAAAACAGAAAGTTGGGTAAAACCAAACCTCCATTTATTTTTGATTTACACAAATGTCTTTTGTTTATCCTATGATTCTTATAATCCCAGATAAAATCATTAACAATAGAGTCCAATTTAAAAAAAAAGTTTTTTGACAAATATATCGGAATTGTCTGAAAAAGGTATAATATTTGCGGTAAAAAAATCATTTTTATGGCATTAATTTTGCCAATCATTGAGATAGGAAGTGTTTTCCAGTATTGAATATTCTTATGTAGTTTATTCAGTAATGGGGGAAAATTTGCTTTAAATAATGATGTATATATCTTAGTTACATAGATACCTAGGTATTTAAATTTTTCGTTTACTATTTTAAATGGAAATTGAAAAAGAGATTATTTCTGACAATCAAATAACTTCTTTGGGAGTAACAAACATATATACATACCCATACATACACACACACATACATACATACATATATACATGTATCCCTGCAGAAAAGTCCAAGAACAGCATAAATTCACAACGTTATTATTCTCTACATATCATATTAATATCTTCGCTAAATCTATAAATTTAATTTTAAATTGAAAAATAAAGAGAAAAAACGTCAAACCTTATTATGACGTAGGCTGAATTACCTCTTGCATATCTTCCTATATAATATAAGTATGTAACTCATTTCTACGTTAACCAAAGACTGTTAGTTATTAATCATTGTTATCAATCATACCCAGTATTAAATTTTTATGAGTAATATAAATGTTAATAATTTTAGTAGTAATATCGATATTTAATAAGTATTAGTTGTTACATATATAGTTAGATATGAATATACAAATAATAATAGTGATTAATAAAAATAAAAAAAATAAAAAACCCACGGTTTTCTCCAATGTCCACCGTCCATTTCGGTTTTCGAATGTCCGTAAAGCTCTTAAAAGAACTTCAAAGGTCCTTTTAGATCTGGCGGCCCTGTTAATCCTTGACTCCTGAGGAGTAATGTAAATTCTTCAGTCTGTGGTCACGTTCCCGATTTCTTTGGCATATTCCAGTGCTTTTTCGTGGTCTGTAAAAAATTGCTCCTTGTTCTTGTAGGTGACTCTTAGTCTTGCGGGGTAAAGCAGGCCGTATCTCAAATCAGGAACATTCTTCAGTATTCTTTTTGTCTCAGTGAACAGCGCCCTTTTCTTGAAAACCTCTGCCGGATAATCTCGGTAAATACTGCACCTCACACCTTCAAAATGGAGCTGTCCGCTTCGGACGATTTTCTTCATTATATCGTCAAATTCATGATCCAGTTGCACCTTTACGATAATTTGTCTTGGATGGGCATCATCTTGTGTACGACGCCGCTGCGCTCTATGAGCTCGACCGAGTGAAGGTTTTTGATCCAATTTTAAGGCTTTTTGTAGTAGGTCTGCCACAAAATCCCAAGGGCCCATTTCCCTCTCACTTCCTTCTTTCACCCCTACAATTCTTAGATTCTTACATCTTTGACGCCCCTCCAAATCGGTACATTTATCACTTAATTTGATCACCATACCGGAGAGGCGTTGGTTTTCAATAAGGAGTCGACTTACAGTTTCCTCACTTGTCGCCGCCCATTTCTCAAGTTCGGTTATCGCTGTTCTATGTTGATCGAGTTCTTGATGAATGGGGGCCAGCTCCATTTTAACATTCGCTTCCACCGAAACGAGCCTGGCTTCCAGCACTTCCATCTGTTCCTTGACCTCTTCTTCCCTCGACCTCTTCCAGACTTCCAGTATTTCTTGAACGGTAGAAAGCATTTCTGCTTTAAAATCTACCTTAAAAGAGTTAAGTTCCTCTTTAAAATTCTCTCCAAAGGTTTTCAACTCAGCAGCGAGAAAGGTTTTAAGATCATCAATTTCAGACTTTTTCTGCTTTGATTTCTTCGGAGGGTCTTCCTGGGCCGTCATTGTAACTGAGGCCGAGGCCTCAGTTAGGCCTTCCTCTTCCATCGGAGGTTTCCCTTTCACGGGGTTTTTTTGTGTCGGGGGGGGGGGGGGGGGTACGTTGTATCGACATACCATCAAAGTCGCGCGCCTGATGACGTCACGCGGCAGGCAACCGTTCAGATCGCGATCGCTGCAGGTAAGACCCGATTTTCTCCCGTTTTTAGATTCTTCGGCACGGAGCTAGTTGGCACTGGACTCAAGCCTCCATAGCGCCACCGGAAGTCTGTAAAGGACTTTTAAAGCTGTCTTCTCCAAATTCGAAGTAAGGCATATTCGACATAAAAAATCCCTCGTGATAAAGTGGTTTTCAGTTGCTCTCTTCGGTCCTTGAAAACTATTTCTTCATTCACCATGTGTCCCTCTTGCTTATTCTTGTCGTATTGCGATGAAAACGTACAATTCAACATCAAACTTGCGAGATGAGTGCCTGCCAATCACCGGCCATCCACTGCAAGACAGTTACAATTCTCTGACATATACTGAATATTTGCAATTTCCAACAAAATGTTGAAAGCAAGCAACTGCTGAGTATATCATCGCCATGTTGGACGGTATGAATATTCAATGTGGTGGATAGAGTTGTGGTCCACAGAGTTGCTTTTTCGTGGAAAGTGCTGTGCTGCTTACATTTGTCCACACCGCAGTGATCCGCACACGCACCTATTTATCCAAAAGCAAAACTTTGGCAAAATATAGGCAAAAGACGCGTAAGTAATCAATAATTTGGAAACGTCAGATAAGAAAGAAACGGGTTTAACGTCCCATGCATTTAAGAGAATAAGTTCTGAATGGTTGCCTACCTGAGCCCTGGATTATGTTTCCCTGTTCACAAATACTGCCTGATCTCCTGGGCAATTGTAACAGTTTTGTACTTCTTTCTCCCTGCCACTGCTCTTCTCTTCTTTGGTCATGTCTTCCATTTTATTTTTTAATTTTTCCATCTCTCCTCCTTGTGTTTTGATAGAAAATGTTTTTTGCCTGCTGGAAGACGACGGATTTGAAATACCTCAAATCAGAACTATATGAAAGCTTCTTAAGCAAAGAGATGTGGTTTCTATTGATAAGGAAATGAGATAGACTAAGATCTGGCTTGAACTATTCAGTGAAATTCTTCTTCTGTGGTTTTTACAAGGTCAAATATATGGTGTGACTTCCAGTATTCTCCAAGAGAACTGGATTATGCAGGTACTTGCAGAATATGAATTTCGTGTCATAGGTGGAATGAGATATAAGTGGAGTGGGATATTGTTGCAGATATTAAGTAGAAGGGAAATTATTCAATACAAATATGCTGGCGATGAGGTAGAGCTGGAAAATAAATGCACTTGTTGACATGGTGGAGCGGATAAAAGAAGTAGAAGAATCTTTGTGTGAGTATCAGTGGAAGATGATATAGTGCATAGAAAACTGATGCGAAGCAGTCAGGCTGAGATGGAAGCATATTTCATGGATGGCAATATTATAATAATTGTAGACATTGAGGCTGTTGAAGTGGAATTGAATGTTTGGAAGAAGAAAAATAATGGAACTATCAGAAAATTTGTTTCACATAGCCGAAGCAATGAAATAATGCTGTCCATAACAATGGAGCTACAATATTTAAGCAAGAACCATATGTTTTTGAAAAGAATCAAAGGGAAATTGTGAGTTAAAACTCCAAAGACGTACAGGTATGTAGGTTAATTGGCTTGGTAAAAATTGTCCCTAGTATGTGTAGGATGCGAGGATTGCTGTTCGGCGTGGACCCGGCGGGCCAAAGGACCTGTTTCCGCGCTATATCTCTAAACTAAACTGGATATGGAAAACATGCAAGTGAACAATGGTTAGAACAAGCGATAGGTATATATTGCAGGGATATAAATAATCAAAGCATTAGCCCATAGATAGCGATCGACTACAGATATATACCAACAAATGGCGAAATGCACATTGCATGATGTTTAATGCAGAAAAATTGGAATGATGCATTTTAGTAGGAAAAATATGAGGAGACAACACGAGTGTGAATACTCTTCCACAATGGATGCAGGAGTAGAGGCAATTCGAGGTATGAGCACAAGGCCCAGGATGTAAGCAGGCACGTTGAACAGACTGTTATTCATAGACCCAAGAAGAGTAAAAGGAAATACTTGATGAGGAACATTTATGATGTACTAGTTTAACCGCGAAGGGAGTGTTATATTCATTTTAATAATTAAATTAAAGGAAGTATGTAAGTCACTAAGAGTAGTCCAACAAATATTTACAAGAATGCTTCCTTCCTTGAGCAATTGCATTAACAAATACCAGTTAGAGAGGCGGGGATATTTATCTTAGACAATATCAAGCTGACGTGAAATTTCAACTGCACCAAAGGAAGGGAACTCGACTGGATTGAAGGGATGGGGTGACTCTTATAGTGTGTTGGCCGTTGTGAGCTACGTCATATACACAAAATAGAGGGAATATAACTAACGGCCTGGCTGTGATCTGCAATAAATCGCCTGCATATTACGAGGATCTGGTTCCATTTGGAACACAATAAAGAATTTGATAGGTATAGAAGGGATCGGTGATGGGATTGGTGAGCTGCTCTGGTACAGAGCTGGCGTGACAATATGGCACTAGCTGTTTAATTTCATGTTGCAGCGAATCAAGGATTCATTATTTTTTGGAAGACGTTGAACATATGGGATTGGCTCTACAGAGAGGAAGGGAAATGGTGCATATATTCAATGTTATGAATAATTAGGACTGATATCCAATTACCTTCTGAGCCAATAAACAAAGTGCACAATTCTGAACTGATTTCTAAGAGAACAAACGGTTAGTATCACGTTGTTTTTATTTACTATTATTTTTCACATTATTTGTTGTGTTATACAATATAATTGTAGGAGGAAAATCCAAGCACAATTAAACATCAGTAATACAATTTAAAAAACGAACAACATAAAGAAGATTTAATCAATTAATTCAGTCAAAGGGACGAATGACTTAATATGTGAATGCCCTCCTTACATTGGAATTATTAAAATATAAATCGAATCGGGAAGGAGATCGCAACGTTCAAGGCAATAAAGCTCGCGAATATTACCGGGGCAGAGAAATTAAATGCCGTAAAATGAATGCAGTACAGTTTTGGAACGTTATTTCTGGCGACCTTTAGACATGGTAAGGGCTCATTTATACATTCCCTTAATATTAAGTCAGTCATTTTCTCCATTTTTATTTCGATTCTTGTAAACTAATTTGCTTCAAACGCCGTTTGGGATACCTGGATGAAATAACAATGAAACCATTCTGAGAACACATTGTTTGATTCTGAGCGCCCGTAATAATGTTGCTTTTATACAATGGAGAAACTGAAATCATACGTATTTTTAACCAGTCCCTTCGCTACTGGCGCTTGACACAAAAGTGGTCAACGAGGATCAAACACGCTAGCAGACAAAGCTTTTCACGAAAATAAAACAAAGGTAATATTTTAGGAGGAAAGGTAGAGCGATGGAAGGCTTCAGTGGTACATTCACTGCTTTTACTACGGTAGTAAATTGGAAAGATAGATTTGACTTAGATAGTAGAATATCGGGTGAGCAAGAGGTAATGTGATGGCATTCTGCCCGAGAACATGAAGCATCACACAATATTAAGGTACAAAATTCTCTTTCCCTCATTTTTACTCTGTGTTGTGTGCATAGGCATTTTCGTTCTTTAGTTTTAAGTGGAAAACACAAATATCAAGATGAACATTACGCGTCTCCTTCAAAGTTAATAAAAAAGGGAAATAAATCACTCCGATATTGATATGCGTTTGCGTTATATTTCTCTACTGTTGCTGGATTATTCAGAAATGATCAGCGCATCACGGAATGGCCAGTTCAACTCTTGGATGAAATTCAAATTCAGGGACGGCAATCTGCCTTTAGATTGTTTTTTGCTTTCTAATTAATTGAACAATTCTAGTAAAATGATATTTCATAACAAGCTCCAACTGTTCTCTAAACTGTACCCGCTTAATGCCATATATAAATGTATTTGTGAATAAACAAACTCTGGAGCATGTACGCTACTTGTGCAAAGAAATATTCAGATTCGGTGTATTTTTTTGGATTTGTGCCAGCAATATTGTAATATTTAAAAAAAAAAACTGACATCATTCACAACAAAATGAAACTGCCGAAAGGGTGAAGAGTAAAACCATTGATTTCTTTGTGTTCTCCATCTCCGGGTCACTGCGTGAATCCCCATTGTTCTGTACCCCAAGTCGCTTACGGACCTGACTTGCCAATGAAATGTGTCTGACCGTCGGCGCGTTAAGCAAAAGAATAACAACAAAAGGCAGCAACGGGGTATAAAAGCTTTTCTTTGTATCACTAAACCATGGTACATTAACAATCACCTCTGCAGGTACGAATATAAAATAAAATGGTATGTTTTTTATACAAAACACGATGTCAGTTGTTGCTAGGACTACGGCTGTATTTGTTTTCAACTTCTGACAACAAATGGCCACAAATCGGTCAATGGTGAATGTTACGGTGAACCACGCAGAACAGTCTCCGGTTGCACAAAGGAGAACAGATATAACATTGCAAACAAAGTAGATAGCAAGGAAAAGGGCCACTTTTCAACATAATTGTATAAGGGGTAAGAGCGTTGTAAAAACAAGCCTGAAGGCTTTGTGTCTCAATGCAAGGAGCATTCGTAATAAGGTGGATGAGTTGAACGTGCAGATAGCAATTAATGATTATGATATAGTTGGGATCACGGAGACATGGCTCCAGGGTGACCAAGGCTGGGAGCTGAACATCCAGGGATATTCAATATTCAGGAGGGATAGAGAGAAAGGAAAAGGAGGTGGGGTAGCGTTGCTGGTTAGAGAGGAGATTAACGCAGTGGAAAGGAAGGACATTAGCTTGGAGGATGTGGAATCGGTATGGGTAGAGCTGCGAAACCCTAAGGGGCAGAAAACGCTGGTGGGTGTTGTGTACAGGCCACCTAGCAGTAGTAGTGAAGTTGGGGATGGCATCAAACAGGAAATTAGAAATGCGTGCAACAAATGCAAAACAGTTATAATGGGTCACTTCAATCTACATATAGATTGGGTGAATCAAATTGGCAGGGGTGCTGAGGAAGAGGAATTCTTGGAATGTATGCGGGATAGTTATCTAAACCAACATGTAGAGGAACCAACGAGAGAGCAGGCTATTCTAGACTGGGTATTGAGTAATGAGGAAGGGTTAGTTAGTAGTCTTGTTGTGCGTGCCCCCTTGGGCAAGAGTGACCATAATATGGTTGAGTTCTTCATTAGGATGGAGAGTGACATTGTTAATTCAGAAACAACGGTTCTGAACTTAAAGAAAGGTAACTTTGAGGGTATGAGACGTGAATTGGCGAAGATTGACTGGCAATTAGTTCTAAAAGGGTTGACGGTGGATATGCAATGGAAGGCATTGAAAGACTGCGTGGATGAACTACAAAAATTGTTCATCCCAGTTTGGCAAAAGAATAAATCAGGGAAGGTAGTGCATCCGTGGATAACAAGGGAAATCAGGGATAGTATCAAAGCAAAAGATGATGCGTACAAATTAGCCAGAAAAAGCAGCATACCAGAGGACTGGGAGAAATTCAGAGACCAGCAGAGGAGGACAAAGGGCTTAATTAGGAAAGGGAAAATAGATTATGAAAGAAAACTGGCAGGGAACATAAAAACTGACTGCAAATGTTTTTATAGATATGTGAAGAGAAAGAGATTAGTTAAAACAAATGTAGGTCCCTTGCAGTCAGAAACAGGTGAATTGATCATGGGGAACAAGGATATGGCGGACCAATTGAATAACTACTTTGGTTCCGTCTTCACTAAGGAAGACATAAATAATCTGCCGGAAATAGCAGGGGGCCGCGGGTCAAAGGAGATGGAGGAACTGAGTGAAATCCAGGTTAGTCGGGAAGTTGTGTTGGGTAAATTGAATGGGTTAAAGGCCGATAAATCACCAGGGCCAGATAGGCTGCATCCCAGAGTACTTAAGGAAGTAGCTCCAGAAATAGTGGATGCATTAGTGATAATTTTTCAAAACTCTTTAGATTCTGGAGTAGTTCCTGAGGATTGGAGGGTAGCAAACGTAACCCCACTTTTTAAGAAGGGAGGGAGAGAGAAAACGGGGAATTACAGACCAGTTAGTCTAACACCGGTAGTGGGGAAACTGCTAGAGTCAGTTATTAAAGATGGGATAGCAGCACATTTGGAAAGTGGTGAAATCATTGGACAAAGTCAGCATGGATTTACGAAAGGTAAATCGTGTCTGACGAATCTTATAGAATTTTTCGAGGATGTAACTAGTAGAGTGGATAGGGGAGAACCAGTGGATGTGTTGTATCTGGACTTTCAGAAGGCTTTCGACAAGGTACCATATAAGAGATTAGTATACAAACTTAAAGCACACGGTATTGGGGGTTCAGTATTGATGTGGATAGAGAACTGGCTGGCAAACTGGAAGAAAAGAGTAGGAGTAAACGGGTCCTTTTCACAATGGCAGGCAGTGACTAGTGGGGTACCGCAAGGCTCAGTGCTGGGACCCCAGCTATTTACAATTTATATTAATGAGCTGGATGAGGGAATTGAAGGCAACATCTCCAAGTTTGCGGATGACACTAAGCTGGGGGGCAGTGTTAGCTGTGAGGAGGATGCTAGGAGACTGGAAGGTGACTTGGATAGGATGGGTGAGTGGGCAAATGTTTGGCAGATGCAGTATAATGTGGATAAATGTGAGGTTATCCACTTTGGTGGCAAAAACAGGAAAGCAGACTATTATCTAAATGGTGGACGATTAGGAAATGGGGAGATGTAGCGAGACCTGCGTGTGATGGTACACCAGTCATTGAAAGTAGGGTGCAGCAGGCAGTGAAGAAAGCGAATGGTATGTTAGCTTTCATAGCAAAATGATTTGAGTATAGGAGCAGGGAGGTTCTACTGCAGTTGTACAGGGTCTTGGTGAGACCACACCTGGAGTATTGCGTACAGTTGTGGTCTCCAAATCTGAGGAAGGACATTATAGCCATACAGGGAGTGCAGAGAAGGTTCACCAGACTGATTCCTGGGATGTCAGGACTTTCATATGAAGAAAGATTGGATAGACTTGGCTTATACTCGCTAGAATTTAGGAGATTGAGAGGGGATCTTATAGAAACGTACAAAATTCTTATGGGGTTGGACAGGCTAGATGCAGGAAGATTGTTCCCGATGTTGGGGAAGTCCAGGAAAAGGGGTCACAGCTTAAGGATAAGGGGGAAATCCTTTAAGACCGAGATGAGGAAAAACATTTTCACACAGAGAGTGGTGAATCTCTGGAACTCTCTGCCACAGAGGGTAGTTGAGGCCAGTTCATTGGCTATATTTAAGAGGGAGTTAGATGTGGCCCTTGTGGATAAAGCGATCAGGGGGTATGGAGAGAAGGCAGGTACGGGATACAGAGTTGGATGATCAGCCATGATCATATTGAATGGCGGTGCAGGCTCGAAGGGCCGAATGGCCTACTCCTGCACATATTTTCTATGTATCTATGTATCTATGAAAGACCCTAGGAAATAATAACTGATTCGCCTCAGCGTAACTGCAGTGATCCCCGCCGAAGATCGACCGCTCCATGGCCACCAGATAGCGTGTTGTACAGGTGGAGAGCCCACAATTTCCCCACGATAGGATGAATTAATACATTTGAATGAATGAAGGAATGGATGAATGAATGAATGAATAAGTTTATTGGCCAAGTATGTTCACATACAAGGAATTTGCCTTGGTGCTCCGCTCGCAAGTGACAACATGACATAAAGTGACAATAAAGAATGACACATAAAACATTAAACATTAATAATTAAACATTATCGATTAAACATGTGAATTAAATAAAATACCAGAGCAAATAGAGGCTACAGATTTTTGGTTATTGTGTAGAGCTAATACTCGTGGAAAAAAATGGTTTTATGCCTGGCTGTGGCAGCTTTGATAGTCCGGAGTCGCCTTCCAGAGGGAAATGATTCAAAGAGTTTGTGGTCAGGGTGAGAGGGGTCAGAGATGATCTTGCCCGCTCGCTTCCTGGCCCTTGTAGTGTACAGTTCATCAATGGAGGGAAGGTTGCAGCCAATAATCTTCACTGCTGATCGGACGATTCGCTGCAGCCTCCAGGCGTCGTGCTTGGTGGCTGAGCCAAACCAGACCACGATGGAGAAGGTGAGAACAGACTCTACGATGGCCGTGTAGAATTGGACCATCATTGCCGGTGGCAGATTGTGCTTCCACAGCTGCTGCTTGAAGTACATCCTCTGTTGTGCCTTTTTGAGTGTGCAGTCGATGGTAGCCCCCCACTTAAGGTCCTTGGAGATATTGGATCCCAGGAACTTAAAAGACTCCACAGGTGTGACTGTGGTGTTGTTGATGGTGAGTGGGGTGAGGGGAGGGGGAGCTCTCCAAAAGTCGACAATCAATTCCACTGTCTTAAGAGCATTGAGCTCTAGGTTGTTGCTACCGGCACCAGGACGCCAGCTGTGACACTTCCTGTCTAGGTAGATTCCTGCCCATCCTGGATCAGTCCAATCAGGGTTGTGTCGTCCACAAACTAGAGAAGCTTGACAGAGGTGTCTGTGGAGCTGCGGTCGTTGGTATGGAGAGAGTAGAGGAGAGGAGAGAGTACGCAGCCTTGCAGTGCTCCTATGCTGAGCGTTTGCGGGTCCGAGATGTGCTTTTCCTGCCTCACATGCTGCTTCCTGTCTGTCAGGAAGTTGGTGATCCACTGACAGAGGGGCTCAGGCACAGTCAACACGGAAAGTTTGGTGTGTAGTAGCTCTGGCACAATGGTTTTGAACGCAGAGCTAAAATCAACAAACAGGATCCTCACATAGGTCCCATGGCGGTCTAGGTGCAGTAGGATGAAGTGCAGGCCCAGGTTGACTGCATCATCCACAGACCTATTGGCCCGATATGCAAACTGCAGATGGTCCAACAGGGAGTTTGTGATATTTTTCAGCTTGGCAAGCACAAGCCTTTCGAGTGTCTTCATGACTACAGAGGTCAGTGCGACAGGCCTGTAGTCATTAAGACAAGTAATCGTTGCCTTTTTGGGTACAGGGACAATAGTGGAGACTTTGAAGCAGGCAGGGACAGTACATGTTTTCAGGGACTGGTTAAAAATGTCTGTATAGACAAGTGCCAGCTGTTTGGCACAGAGCTTAAGAGCCCAGGGGGAAACATTATCAGGTCCTGGAGATTTCCGGCTCTTTTGTCCTCTGAAAAGCATCTCCACCTCCTTTATTTTTATTGTTCATATTGGATAAGTTATGTTGTGCAGCACAGAGGGTGTGGGTGATTGGGTGTCAAGTGGTGATTGGAGGTGGGTGGGTGTAGAAAGGCCCAGTCTTTGCAGACTGAGGGCAGGCTGTGAGTGGGTGTGAAGTGTTGCTTGGGGTGGGAAATGGTCCAGTCTTTTCATACTGGTGTCTTGCCTTGGAGGTGTGAAGTGGTGAATGGGAAGGAGAGGGTGCAGGGTCCATTCTTTGTAGACTGGGGTCTGGCTGTGTTGGTTGGGGATTGGGGGAGGGGGTACCAGGGTTACATTTCTGATTTTCAAACGTGCAGTAAAACTCATTCAGGTCGTTGGTCAGCTAACGATTGTCCAAAGAGCGGGGGGCTTTCCTCTTGTAGCTGGTAATTTCTTGCAAGCCCTTCCAAACTGACGAAGAGTCACTAGCTGAGAACTTGCTCCTCAACTTCTCAAAGGTAAGACCTCAAAGGTAATAATCTCTGGATTATTGCCAGTGCCACGTGCTAGTCAGAGTAGAAATAGGAGGATATTGCGGGATACGTGGCTTGAAAAATGGTTGAAGGGGGAGGGATTCAAATTGCTAGGGCATTGGAACCAGTTCTGTGGGAGGTGGGACCAGTACAAACAGGACGGTCTGCACCTGGGCAGGAATGGAACCAATGCCCTTGGGGGAGTGCTTGCTAGTGCTGCCGGGGAGGATTTAAACTAATCTGGCAGGGGAATGGGAGCATGAGTAGAGGGACAGAGGGGTGTAAAATTAGGGTAGAAGCAACAGGTAGCAAGGTGAAAAGTAAAAGTGGCAGGCAGAAAAATCAAAAAGGGCCACTTTTCAACATAAAGCAAGCTTGAAGGCTTTGTGTCTCAATACAAGGAGCTTTCGTAATAAGGTGGATGCGTTGAATGTGCAGATAGTTATTAATGAATATGATATAGTTGGGATCACGGAGACATGGCTCCAGGGTGACCAAGGCTGGGAGCTGAACATCCTGGGATATTCAATATTCAGGAGGGATAGACAGAAAGGAAAAGGAGGTGGCGTAGCGTTGCTGGTTAGAGAGGAGATTAACGCAATAGAAAGGAAGGACATTAGCTTGGGGGATGTGGAATCGATATGGGTAGAGCTGCGAAACACTAAGGGGCAGAAAACACTAGTGGGAGATGTGTACAGGCCACCTAACAGTAGTAGTGGAGTTGGGGATGGCATCAAACAGGAAATTAGAAATACGTGCAACAAAGGTAAAACAGTTATAATGGGTGACTTCAATCTACATATAGATTGGGTGAATCAAATTGGCAGGGGTGCTGAGGAAGAGGATTTCTTGGAATGTATGCGGGATAGTTTTCTAAACCAACATGTAGAGGAACCAACGAGAGAACAGGCTATTCTAGACTGGGTATTGAGTAATGAGGAAGGGTTGGTTAGCAGTCTTGTTGTGCGTGGCCCCTTGGGCAAGAGTGACCATAATATGGTTGAGTTCTTCATTAGGATGGAGAGTGACATTGTTAATTCAGAAACAAGGGTTCTGAACTTAAAGAAGGGTAACTTTGAGGGTATGAGACGTGAATTGGCCAAGATAGACTGGCAAGTGATTCTTAAAGGGTTGACGGTGGATATGTAATGGAAGGCAATTAAAGACTGCATGGATGAACTACAACAATTGTTCATCCCAGTTTGGCTAAAGAATAATCAGGGAAGGTAGGGCATTAGTGGATAACAAGGGAAATCCGGGATAGCATCAAAACAAAAGATGAAGCATACAAATTAGCCAGAAAAAGCAGTCTACCAGAGGACAGGGAGAAATTCGAAGTCCAGTAAAAGAGGACAAAGGGCTTAATTAGGAAAGGGAAAATAGATTATTAAAAAAACCTGGCAGGGAACATAAAAACAGACTGCAAACGTTTTTATAGATATGTGAAGAGAAAAAGATTAGTTAAAACAAATGTAGGTCCCTTGCAGTCAGAAACTGGTGATTTGATCATGGGGAACAAGGATATGGCAGACCAATTGAATAACTACTTTGGTTCTGTCTTCACTAAGGAAGACATAAATAATCTGCCTGAAATAGCAGGGGACCGGGGTTCAAATGAGATGGAGGAACTGAGTGAAATCCCGGTTAGCCAGGAAGTGGTGTTAGGTAAATTGAATGGATTAAAGGCCGATAAATCCCCAGGGCCAGACAGGCTGCATCCCAGAGTATTAAGGAAGCAGCCCCAGAAATAGTGGATGCATTAGTGATAATTTTTAAGAACTCTTTAGATTCTGGAGTAGCTCCTGAGGTTTGGAGGGTAGCTAATGTAACCCCACTTTTTAAAAAGGGAGGGAGAGAAAAAACGGGGAATTACAGACCAGTTAGTCTAACATCGGTAGTGGGGGGAATGCTAGAGTCGGATATTAAAGATGGGATAGTAGCACATTTGGAAAGTGGTGAAATCATTGGACAAAGTCAGCATGGATTTATGAAAGGTAAATCATGTCTGACCAATCTTATAGAATTTTTCGAGGATGTAACTAGTAGAGTGGATAAGGGAGAACCAGTGGATGTGTTATATCTGGACTTTCAGAAGGCTTTCGACAAGGTCCCACATAAGAGATTAGTATGCAAACTTAAAGCACACGGTATTGGGGGTTCAATATTGATGTGGATAGAGAACTGGCTGGCTGGAAGCAAAGAGTAGGAGTAAACGGGTCCTTTTCAGAATGGCAGGCAGTGACTAGTGGGGTACCGCAAGGTTCAGTGCTGGGACCCCAGCTATTTACAATATATATTAATGATCTGGATGATGGAATTGAATGCAAGATCTCCAAGTTTGCGGATGACACAAAGCTGGGGGCAGTTTTAGCTGTGAGGAGGATGCTAGGAGGCTGCAAGGTGACTTGGATAGGTTGGGTGAGTGGGAAAATGCATGGCAGATGCAGTATAATGTGGATAAATGTGAGGTTATCCACTCTGATGGCAAAAACAGGAAAGTAGACTATTATCTGAATGATGGCCGAATAGGAAAAGGGGAGATGCAACGAGATCTGGGTGTCATGGTACACCAGTCATTGAAAGTAGGCATGCAGGTGCAGCAGGCAGTGAAGAAAGCGAATGGTATGTTAGCATTCATAGCAAAAGGATTTGAGTATAAGAGCAGGGAAGTTCTACTGCAGTTGTACAGGGTCTTGGTGAAGCCACACCTGGAGTATTGCGTACAGTTTTGGTCACCAAATCTGAGGAAAGATATTCTTGCCATAGAGGGAGTACAGAGAAGGTTCACCAGACTGATTCCTGGGATGGCAGGACTTTCATATGATGAAAGACTGGATAGACTCGGCTTGTGCTCGCTAGAATTTAGAAGATTGAGGGGGGATCTTATAGATACTTATAAGATTCTTAAGGGGTTGGACAGGCTAGATGCAGGAAGATTGTTCCCGATGTTGGGGAAGTCCAGAACAAGGGGTCACAGATTAAGGATAAGGGGGAAGTCTTTTAGGACCGAGATGAGAAAATCATTTTTCACACAGAGAGTGGTGAATCTGTGGAATTCTCTGCCACAGAAGGTAGTTGAGGCCAGTTCATTGGCTATGTTTAAGAGGGAGTTAGATGTGGCCCTTGTGGCTAAAGGGATCAGGGGTTATGGAGAGAAGGCACGTACAGGATACTGAGTTGGATGATCAGCCATGATCATATTGAATGGCGGTGCAGGCTCGAAGGGCCGAATGGCCTAATCCTGCACCTATTTTCTATGTTTCTATGTTTCTATGTTTCTCAGAGTACCTTTCCTTGGCAGCTGATTCCTCTTATCAGCTTGTACTCGGTCTGCCTGTAGAGGTCTGCATCCCCGCTCCTGTAGGCCTCCTCTTTAGACCGTCGGAGCTGTCTGAGTTCTACACTGAACCAGGGCTTGTTGTTGTTGAACCATGTCTGGGTCTTAGTTGGAATGCAACTGTCCTCGCAAAAGCTGACATATGATGATACAGTGTCCGTACACTCATCGAGGCTTGTGATTGCTTCCCTGAACACATTCCAATCCGTGGAGCCAAAGCAGGATTTTAGGTTCTCAATGCCTTCGCTTGTCCACCTTTCCGTTGTTCTGGCCACAGTCTTAGCAGCTTTTAGTTTATGTCTGTAGGTCGGAATAAGGTGAACTATGCAATGATCAGAGAGACACAGACCCGTCTGGGGAACAGAGCGATATGCGTTCTTGATTGCCGTATAACAGTGATCGAGTGTTCTCTCCCCTCTAGTGGGGCAGGTAACACGAAGTCTGTATTTTGGAAGGTCACAGCTGAGTTTAGCTTCGCTAAAGTCCCCCAAAACAATGACCATGGAGTAACTCCAACGAGAATAAATGAGTTAAATTCCCTCGGAGAGTAGAAGGGTTTGCAGTGTTTAAAGCGGGATTCTAGGTTGGGAGAGCAGAAATTTGACAGTACCCTGATGTCGCTGCACCAGTCCTGGTTGGTATAGAAGCATATTCCACCGCCTCTTGATTTCCCCGCTGCCTCCACTTCGCGATTCGCTCTGTGAAATTGGAAGCCAGCCAGTTGCAGCGCGCTGTGCGGGGTCGACTCGCAAAGCCAGGTCTCGGTGAAACACAGGGCAGCAGTTCGAGAAAAGTCCTTGTTTGTCCAATGCAGGAGTTGCAATTCGTCCACTTTGTTCTTGAGAGAACGTAGTTTGCCAGAAATATGCTCGGGAGTGGTGTGCGTGAACCTTGTCGCCAGAGTCGGGTGAGTGCTCCAGAGCGCTTCCCACGGTCCTCCTCCGACTCAAGACCTTGAACGCAGCCACAGACACGCTGACGAGTATGTCCAAATAATCCAGCGAGTGAGAGAAATCCGGAACGATGTTTGGAGGTACCGTATGTCCGATGTTTATGAGTACCTCTCTCGTGAACGTAATCTTTGTAGGGTTTTCAGAGATAACACAAACGAACAAACACATACAAAACAGCAAGGAGCAGTACACCGTGGCCGCCATCGTCGGCGCCAGCAGCAGCAAGCAGCAGCATCAGCTACACTGCAAGCAGCTACACTTATTAATGATTAAATCCTCATATTAATATATCCCCATACTTATATTAATGATTAAATCCTCATCCTACTGGGTAATCATTCTAACTCAAATAACGCCAAAGTTCTACATTTTACCAGAGGGTGGCGAAACCCTGAAACTATCTGCCACAAAATATAGTGGAGGTCAATGCACTGAATATATTTACAAATATGGTAAACCAATTTCTTGGAACAAAAACCCATCAACCTTTACAAGGAGACTTCGGGAACGTGGCGAGATGGAGGAACAACCAAGGATGGCCATTTTTTTTGTGGAATGTCCGAATGGCTTTCGCATGTTTCATTCTATGTTCTCGGTCGGGTATAAATGGGATATACATAAGGCCGTATCAAGAGATAACACGTACAAAATATTAAGCCTCCATAACTAGTTGAACAATATCGTCGTGTGAGAAGATGGGGTTGAGCATATCAATTTGTGGGGTGCCTTCAGATCAAATCGCTGTATTGGTTGAATACTTTCATGAGGAAATATTGGTCTAACATGCAGTTCCTGCACTTATCTCGACGTCCTGAAAATTCTCTATCATTTGTATTGCTCTTATCTATTTGGAAGACCGAAATTATTTCACAATCAATCCTTGGCTGCAATGTAACCGCTTTTATTTCTGAAATGTCTCAGTCGACCTTCTCGGTCCCAAAGATGGGTGTACTTTTAACTATTTGGCATTGAATGACACATGAGCACCAAACGATGAAGGCCGTATAAGGCCATCGACATGCGATCAAAATGGGAGATCTGAAGGCGAAGAAAATAGAACACCCATTACTAATATTGGCTTCAGTGTTCAGTAAATAATGCCTTCATATTCGTGTTTTTATAGATATTTCAATATACAGTATAGGGGGAAATACAACTTGGTCGAATAGATATTTGCAGGAGGTACGCCCTCACCTCGGTAAATCCGACCATACTGCGGTGCTGCTTCTTCCTGCCTACAGGCAGCAATTGAAGAGCGCACCCTCAGAGGTGAGGACTGTACATAGCTGGTCGGGGGGGGGGGGGGCGGGCAGAGGACCAACTCCAGGACTGTTTGGAGTCTGTGCACTGGGCAATGTTCAGGGACTCGGCAATGGACCTGAATGAATACGCCACAGTCGCTACAGACTTTGTAAAGAAATGTGTGGAGGATTGCATCCCAACAAAAACCTTCCAAGTGTTTCCTAACCCGAATCCTTGGATGAACCATGAGATCCACATTCTTCTGAAGACCAGATCCCGGGCATTCAGGTCTGAAGATACAGAAGTCTACAAGAAGTCCAGATACGACCTTGGTAAGGCCATCAAAAAGGTCAAAAGGGACTTCTGCTCCAAGCTGGAGGATGAGACAGATGTTCGGCAACTGTGGTGGGGCTTGAATGCAATCACCTCCTACAAGGCGAAATCAGGAGGCAGCTCAAATGCCAGTGAAGCATCACTGCCTGACGAGCTAAATGCGTTTCATGCACACTTTGATAGGGAGAACACTGATGTGCCTTTCCGAGGCCCCTTTCGCCGTGATGGTATTTCGCTCACAGTCACAGAGGAAGACGTCAGAAGATTCATCAGAGGGGTGATCCCTCGGAAAGCGCCTGGACCTGATGGTGTACCCGGGCCTGTTTTAAAAACCTGTGCGGACCAACTGGTTGGAGTTTTTACGGACATTTTCAACCCCTCACTTCTGAGGTCTGAAGTTCCCACCTGCTTTAAAATGGCATCAATAACACCGGTGCCCAAGAAGAGCAAGGTGACATGCCTCAATGAATATCGACCAGTGGCACAATAGTCTGTGGTGATGAAGTGCGTTGTGAGGCTGATCATGGCGCAAATCAACTCGTACCTCGACAAAAACCTGAACCCACTGCAGTTCCCTTACCGTCACAACAGATCAACGGTGGATGCGATCTCACTGGCACTCCACTCCGCTCAGGACCACTTTAACAACACAAACTCATATGTCAGGCTGTTATTCATTGACTACAGCTCGGCATTTAATACCATCATCCCTTCCAAGCTTGTTACCAAGCTCTCAGATCTGGGTCTCTGCACATCTCCCTGCAATTGGATCATCGACTTCCTCATCACAGACCACAGTCTTTCTGTATTGGTGGAAATGTGTCTGCCTCGATAACAATCAGCACGGGAGCACCTCAAGGCTGCGTGCTCAACCCCCTGCTGTACTCACTCTATATTCATGACTGCGTAGCAGAACACAGTGAAACTCCATCAAGTTCGCTGACGACACCACTGTTGTGGGACGTATCACTGATGGGGACGAGTATAGATGTGAGAACGACCAATTGACCAAATGACGCCAGCACAATAACCTGGCTTTCAACACCAGCAAAACCAAGGAACTGATTGTGGACTTTGGAAGGGGTAGGATGGGTCGATGGTGGAAAGGGTCAAGAACTTCAAATTCATGGGCGTGCATATTTCCGAAGATCTCTCCTGGTCCCAGAACACGGATGCAATTATAAAGAATGCACATCAGCGCCTCTACTTCCCGAGAAGATTACGCAGAGTCGGTATGTCTAGGAGGCCTCTCTCAAACCTCTACAGGTGCACAGTAGAGAGCATGCTGACCGGTTGCATCGTGGCTTGCTTCGGCAAATTGAGCGTCCAGGAGTGGAAAAGGCTGCAAAAAGTTGTAAACACTGCCCAGTCCATCATCGGCTCCGACCTCCCTACCACCGAGGGGATCTATCGCAGTCGCTGCCTCATAAAGGCGGCCAACATCATCAAGGACCCACACCATCCTGGCCACACATTCATCTCTCCGCTGCCTTCAGGTAGAAGGTATAAGAGCCTGAAATCTGCAACATCCAGATTCAGGAACAGTTGCTTCCCCACAGCCATCAGACTATTAAACACAACTTCAAACAAACTCTGAACTATAACAGCCTATTGCACTTTATCTGTTTATTTATGTGTGTGTGTATATAGATGTATTCTATGGTATATGGACACACTGATCTGTTTTGTATTTATGCCGACAATATTCTGTTATGCTGCAGCAAAGCAAGAATTTCATTGTCCTATCTGGGACACATGACAATAAACTCTCTTGACTTGACTTGACTTGACCTTAGGACAGGGAGGAGCTTCGTCCAAATAATCGACTTCACCATCAAGGGACACATAATTTGGGCAGTGACTGCTCGACAGGTAATGCTACAATGGAACTATTAATAGAGAATAGACAATAGGTGCAGGAGAATGCCATTCGGCACTTCGAGCCAGCACCGCCATCAACGTGATCATGGCTGATCATCCCCAATCAGTACCCCGTTCCTGCCTTCTCCCCATATCCCCTGACTCCGCTATCTTTAAGAGCCCTATCTCTCTTAAAAGTATCCAGAGAACCGGCCTCCACCATCCTCTGAGGCAGAGAATTCAACAGACTCACAACTCTCTGTGAGAAAAGTGTTTCCTCATCTCCGTTCTAAATGGCTTACCCCTTATTCTTAAACTGTTGCCCCTGGTTCTGGACTCCTCCAACATCAGGAACATGTTTCCTGCCTCTACCGTGTCCAAACCCTTAATAATCTTATATGTTTCAATAGGATCCCTTCTCATCCTTCTAATCGTCAGCGTGTACAAACCCAGCCGCTCCATTCTCTCAGCATATGACAGTGCCGCCATCCCGGGAATTACCCTTGTAAACCTACGCTGCACAACCTCAATAGCAAGAATGTCCTTCCTCAAATTAGGGAACCAAAACTGCACACAATATTCCAGGTGTGGTCTCACTAGGGCCCTACACAACTGCAGAAGGACCTATTTGTTCCTATACTCAACTCGTCTTGATATAAGGACCAACATGCCATTCGCTTTCTTCACTGCCTGCTGTACCTGCATGCTTACTTTCATTGACTGGTGAACAAGGACCTCCCAAATCTCGTTGTACTTCCCCTTTTCCCAACGTGACACCATTTAGATAATAATCTGCCTTCCTGTTTTTGCTACCAAAGTGGATAACCTCACATTTATCCACATTAAAGTGCATCTGCCATGCAACTTCCCACTCACCCAACCTGTCCAAGTCACCCTGCATTCTCATAGCATCCTCCTCACAGTTCACACTGCCACCCAGCTTTGTGTCATCTGCAAATTTGCTAATGTTACTTTGAATCCCTTCATCTAAATCATTGATGTATATTGAAAATTGCTGTGGTCCCAGCACAGAGACTTTCGGTACCCCACTAGTCACTGCCTGCCATTCTGAAAGGGACCCGTTAATCCCTACTCTTTGTTTCCTGTCTGCCAACCACTTCTCTATCCATTTAATCAGGGAGATAGTCAGACTGTTCGGAGAACTAGGATGGGGAGGGGAGGGGAGTGAGTGAAAGAAAGGGTTACTTGAATATTCATACCGCTGGGTTGTAAGCTGCCCAAGCAAAATATGATGTGCTGTTCCTCAAATTTTCGTTGGGACTCACTCTGACACTTGGGCGGACCCAGGACAAAAAGGTCAGTATGGAAATAGGAGGGGGAGTTAAAGAGTTTAGCAACCGGAATATCATATAGGTTTAGGCGGACTGAGCAGGGGTGTTCAGCGAAACGATCGCCGAGCCTGCGCCGAATTACAGAAGTCCAAACCAGGAACAGTGGATACAGTAGATGATGATGGAGGAGGTACACGTGAGCCGCCGCCTCACCTCAAAGGACTACCGGTGTCTTTGGACGGAGTCGAGAGATGAGGTATGAGGACAGGTGCTGCATCTCCTTCGGTTGCAGAGGAAAGTACCTGGGTAGGGGGTAGTTTGAGTGGGAAGGGATGAGTTAACGAGGGAGTTGCGGAAGGAACGGTCTCTGCGGAAAGAGGTGGAGATGAAACGTTGTGGCTGGTGATGGGATTCCATTGGAGGTGGCTAATATGTCGGATGATTATGTGATGTATGCAATGGCTGATAGGGTGAAAGGCGAGGACTATGGGTACTCAGTCCAGTTGCGATTGAGCGGGGTGGTGCAGCAAGAGCGTAGCTCTGGGATACCGAGGATGCACTTGAGAGGGCCTCAACTATAATGGAAGAGAGTAACCCACAATCCCAAAGAATGCGGCCATCTCAGATGTCCTGGTCTGGAACACCTTATTCCGGCGCAGGTGCACGAAGACTGAGGAATTGGGAGTAGGGGATAGTATTTGCAGAGGGCAGGGTGGAAGTGTAGTCTAGATAGCTGTGGATGTTAAGAGGGTTGTAATAGATATCATTCCACAGTCTATCTGTTGTCTTTGCTGATGACTGCATACCCATACCCATACCCATAATGCCTGCAGGCACAGGGCCAGTTTCAATGGAAATCCACAACGATATTAATTTCGTAGATATTGTCCGAAAATCTTCCTCCTTCAAATGCTATAGTTTTGCCATCCTCTCGATAGCTAGACCACCTCTTCATTATGACGGTTATTTACTTCATTCGAATGTATGCAAGACTTATTTAAGCCGTAGCAGATACATATATGCTCTCAAACATGAGCCAATAAATGATATTATTGAAGACTTCATAACATAGCAGTTACTGTTCCCTACATGTTAACTGGTAGTTATTTTGGGGCCCAATTAATATTTTTGGGTTCTTCCGATATTGCAGGTTTGGTGTGATGCAAATGAATATCTGATTTCTGACGTAAAAGTGCAGTAAGTCTTCGGGGTCACAAAAGCTCAATAAGATATCATGCACAATTGTTGTGATCGAGAAATCAGTGGATTCAGATAACAATTTTGATTCACTCAGTAATTTGTTACACTACTAAATAAGGCACATACACTGACGTATCCCCGAATATCCCCGAGCGCCCCCACAAACCCCGAGTACACAGCAGTGCGCGCCGCAGTGTGTTTCTACATACACTCACGTAAACCCGTACGCACTCGCAAACTCATCAGAGCAAGGCACAGCATGTATTGTTCAAGATCACCTGGCACCGTTCGCGACACGGTCCAAGGCTGAGGTTCTCTCACCGAAAGGGCGCCCAACACCAATCTTTGTGGCATTTCTTATCAGAGCAGACCGCGCCACTGCCAACTCCCCGAGCCAATCATAAACCCCCCTTGTCTGCAGCGTTTCAGCACTACTAGCGGCAGGGGGCGCGGGTGGTCTACCCAACTATTGCTGCTGTGTTGTGTTTGCCAAAGTTACGCTTTCCCACATTATGGCCTTGAAGACTGCGTTCCCAGGCAATGATCACAGGTGCGAGGAGATAACGCACGTTACTGAGTTTTCAAACAATAATAATCATAAGTACAATATAATAAGTATCTCAATAAATGTGAGGTGATTATGTGTCAAACTAACTATCCATGCCATAAGGCGCGAGTTATGTGTTCTATCAGACAGCGAGCTAGTCTTGGATATCTCTGTGAAAGCAAAGCTTATGTCAATGGCCTTGCAAGCTTCCCCATGATTTACTGGCCCCTTTTAAATCAGCCCAAGCATGCTAAGTGGTGTTTTGAACACGTTCACCTCACATTACCCCATTAACCCCATACACTACAAATCCCGTTACATTTGGCCCACAGGCTCAATACCAACTCTCTATCCTCTTGGCACTCCTCACGCGGCAGTAGGAAAGCACACACTTGCAGAATATTATGCCAACTACAACAGAACACGTCCAGTCACCAGCCATTGCATAATAATCTGTCCCCAACCTCCGAACACCCAAGGCCACCAATTCCACCATGCGCTCTCAGAGGCCTCATCGTGCAACTGTTTACCAACTTTATTCGAGGCCTCAACTTGTTCTCTTATGTTGGCCATCAGGTACGTAATGTTTTAATTGGCATCTGGTATGTACGTGTAGCATTCACTCCCTATGATGGCACAAGTCCCCCCATTCTCGGCTAGTAAGAAGTCCAGGGCCATGTGATTCTGCCAAGCGACAGTTCGTATTGCCACCATTTCGGCAATTTTTCCCTTGCGAGGGGGTCCACCGCCGAGGACCAGAGCCCACACCTTCCGGGCATCTTCCTGATGTTCTTTCGTCGGTGTGGCGTCATCTAGCTCGACTGCAACAGCCAGATGTCGACTCATGGGTGTCCCCCCTGCCACAGGCCGTTGGTTCAAGTTGTTTACAGCTTTCTGTAAAAACAAGGGCCCACCCCTTGAACGTGTGGGAGGAGGTTTGTGTACGTATCTGCTCTTTTAGCAGACCATACATACGCTCCACCAGCCCTGCTGCTTGCGGGTAATACGAGATGTAGAGGGTCCACTGCCCCTCATTATCAGCTGCCCACTGTTGTACTTTGTTACCAGTAAAGTGGGATCAGTTTCCGGCCTGGATCACCCATGTGGTGCCATATACGGGACCATGTATCTCCCATCCTTGGGAATGCCACTGTGTCATCCATAGAGCCATACCGATGGCAACTGCCCAGCAGTCGGTGTACAGTCGGACTGGAGTATTGTCATCGAACAAAGGGAGGGCCATGACTTCCTCATGCAGACGACTAACGCCGTCGGGGCTCTCTCAGCCCTATCAGAGATGTACCATTTACAATAGAGGAGCGCTGTGCGTGTTCCTCCTTATGGGAGTCGTTGGGGGACTTAACCCAGGTCATAATAGGTAAGTGAGGGCGCATAACCACTTTCCCACCCGCGGTCAGGTGTTGGGTAGCAAGGAGTGCCAAGTAACATGCAAATAATTGTCGTTCAAAGGGCGAATATCCCACGGCGGGATCAGGCAATGTCTTTGTCCAGAAGCCGAGACGCGCCCGCCGTCCGTCATGCTGTTGCCACAGACTCCAGTCCTCCTCACGAGCAGTAGCGACACCTGCAATTCAAAATAGCTATTTTCCAGCCGTAAAGCAAGCGGTAGCGCCTGTTCTACCATCCTCTCAGCCATGTTGTGGGACACAGCGACCCCATCGGGGAGGGTAACAGGTGCATACGGCCTGGGGTCGCCCGTTCGAGCGAGGGCAGCCGTGAAAACCCGCCGGGGTCCCTGGCCACACATCTAGTCTAGGGGACTTCGCGGGGTCCACCGCCGGGGGCACTCGTCTTGGGCCGGGTTTTCGTCATTCTGCCCATGATTCCCCTTTTTCTCACAATGTATTTTCCAAAGGGCATATAGGGTGTAGTGGGAACGCCGTCTATCTGTTCCTTAACCACTCCAGCTTGGCGGAGGGCCAGAAACAGTTCCTTAGCCCTTAGCCCCACCCCCTGGTCTGGGATTGGTAACTTTGGGGGTATGAGACGTGAATTGTCCAAGATTGACTGGCAAATGATTTTTAAAGGGTTGACGGTGGATATGCAATGGAAGGCATTTAAAGACTGCATGGATGAACTACAACAATTGTTCATCCCATTTTGGCAAAATAATAAATCAGGGAAGGTAGTGCATTCGTGGATAACAAGGAAAATCAGGGATAGTATCAAAACAAAAGATGAAGCGTACAAATTATCCAGAAAAAGTAGCCTACCAGAGGACTGGGAGAAATTCAGAGTCCAGCAGAGGAGGACAAAGGGCTTAATTAGGAAAGGGAATATAGATTATGAAAGAAACGTGGCAGGGAACATAAAAACTGACTGCAAACGTTGTTATAGATATGTGAAGAGAAAAAGATTAGTTAAAACAAATGTAGTCAGAAACAGGTGAATTGATTATGGGGAACAAGGACATGGCAGATAAATTGAATAACTACTTTGGTTCTGTCTTCACTGAAGGAAGACATAAATAATCTGCCGGAAATAGCAGGGGACCGCGAGTGAAATGAGTGAAATCCAGGTTAGCCGGGAAGTGGTGTTAGGTAAATTGAATGGATTAAAGGCCGATAAATCCCCAGGGCCAGATAGGCTGCATCCAAGAGTACTTAAGGAAGTAGCCCCAGAAATAGTGGATGCATTAGTGATAATTTTTCAAAACTCCTTAGATTCTGGAGTAGTTCCTGAGGATTGAAGGGTAGCTAATGTAACCCCACTATTTAAAAAGGGAGGGAGTGGGAAAACGGGGAATTACAGACCAGTTAGTCAAACATCGGTAGTGGGGAAACCGCTGGGGTCAGTTATTAGAGATGGGATAGCAGCACATTTGGAAAGTGGTGAAATCATTGGACAAAGTCAGCATGGATTTACGAAAAGTAAATCATGTCTGACGAATCTTATAGAATTTTTCTTGGATGTAACTAGTAGAGGGGATAAGGGAGAACCAGTGGATGTGTTATATCTGGACTTTCAGAAGGCTTTCGACAAGGTCCCACATAAGAGATTAGTATACAAACTTAAAGCACACGGTATTGGGGGTTCAGTATTGATGTGGTTAGAGAACTGGGTGGCAGACAGGAAGCAAAGTGTAGGAGTAAACAGGTCCTTTTCAGAATGGCGGGCAGTGACTAGTGGTGTACCGCAAGGCTCAGTGCTGGGACCCCAGATATTTACAATATATATTAATGATTTGGACGAGGGAATTGAATGCAACATCTCCAAGTTTGCGGATGACACGAAGCTGGGGGGCAGGGTTAGCTGTGAGGAGGATGCTAGGAGGCTGCAAGGTGACTTGGATAGGCTGGGTGAGTGGGCAAATTAGATTCCTTTATTCCTTTATTGTCATTCAGTAAGGTCTGAACGAAATTTCGTTGCCTGCAGTCATACATATAATAAATAATAAAACACACAATAAACACAAATTAACATCCACCACGGTGAGTTCACCAGGCAGCTCCTCACTGTGATGGAGGCAAAAGTCTTAAAGTCTCTGTCTCTTCCCACTTTGTTCTCCCTCTGCGCTGAGGCGATCCAGGCTTCTGACGCTGTGACCCCACCGGGTGATGGTAAGTCAGTCCCGCGGGTGAATCCGTACTCCGTCCGCGACGGGCCGGTTCAAACTCCGCGGCCCGGGGTGGCCGAAGGTGCCGCTCTCCAGTCCAGCGGACGCAGTTGTAGTTGCGGGAGCCCCAGAAAAACAGGTCACCCACCTGTGACCTGCGAGCTCACGACGATGTCGTCCACCGGGCCCGCGGCCTAGCCTCCGGTCTCAGGTCGCCACCAGCGTCCTCGGTCGCCACCGCCGGAACGCCACCGCAGCCCCGAAGTTGGCCAGCCTTGCACTGGCAAGTCCTGGCTCTGCCTCCAGAGCCTCGAGGTCGGTCGGTCGCAGTTGGAGTTGGAGGCCGGCAGCCCCGCCATTTTGGCCTCAGCGCAGACGGAGGCAGAGAAGGGCGATACGACAAGTAAAAGTCGCATTCCCCCGAAGGAAGAGACAAAAGTCATGTTTCACCCCCACCCCACCCCACCCCACCCCACCCCACCCCACACGTACACAACCCAATAAACCAAAATTTTACTAAAACAAGACAAAAGAAAACAACAAAAAAGTAAAAACAGACGGACTGCAGGCGAGCCGCAGCCGTGCAACAGCGCCTCCACTTCCGGACTTATGCATGGCAGATGCAGTATAATGTGGATAAATGTGAGGTTATCCACTTTGGGGCCAAAAACAGGAAAGTAGACTATTATCTGAATGGTGGCCGATTTGGAAAAGGGGAGATGCAACGAGACCTGGGTGTCATGGTACAGCAGTCATTGAAAGTAGGCATGCAGGTGCATCAGGCTGTGAAGAAAGCGAATGGTATGTTGGCGTTCATAGCAAAAGGATTTGAGTATAGGAGGAGGGAGGTTCTAATGCAGTTGTACAGGGTCTTGGTGAGACCACACCTGGAGTATTGCGTACAGTTTTGGTCTCCAAATCTGAGGAAATATATTCTTGCCATAGAGGGAGTATAGAGAAGGTTCACCAGACTGATTCCTGGGATGTCAGGACTCATATGAAGAAAGACTGGATAGACTCGGCTTGTACTCGCTAGAATTTAGAAGATTGAGGGGGGATCTTTGGAAACTTACAAAATTCTTAAGGGGTTGGGCAGGCTAGATGCAGGAAGATTGTTCCCGATATTGGGGAAGTCCAGGACAAGGGGTCACAGTTTAAGGATAAAGGGGAAATCTTTTAGGACCGAGATGAGAAAAAACATTTTTTACACAGAGAGTGGCGAATCTCTGGAATTCTTTGCCACAGAAGGTAGTTGAGGCCAGTTCCTTGGCTATATTTAAGAGGGCGTTAGATGTGGCCCTTGTGGCTAAAGGGATCAGGGGTATGGAGAGAAGGCAGGTACATAATACTGAGTTGGATGATCAGCCATGATCATATTGAATGGCGGTGCAGGCTCGAAGGGCCGAATGGCCTGCTCCTGCACCTATTTTCTATGTTTCTATATTTCTATCAAACAGCAAGATATCAATTAATCAGTAAAATTATTTACTTTCTAAAATCTTGCCAGATTCTGAAAGCTAAGCTGAATACTTGTTCATATCACCCAACAGTTGCAATTTATATGTATCACTATGTCAAATGATGCGACCTTGAATGTTTTGCAGCGCAACGAAATGTGTCCAATTTTTCCAGGGCAGGTCAATCCTCAATCTATAAATTATATTTCTGCTGCCCTGATAAACAAATATCCGGTTAAACTAATGTTTTAGCAAATATATAGTTTGTTTCCGAAACAACTGTTACACGATTTAGGAGTTTCGCTGGATAAAATGTAACAGACATGTATTTTGCTCTTGCATCCTGTGTATAAAATAATCCGTTCAAATATAGACAAAAGAATGGAGATCTCGTAAGAAACTATCGTTGATTTATTTGTCAGCTTTGGTGGAATTACATTTTGTCATTAAAAAGATAAATCGAAACCGAACTGATAGAAACCCCTCCTCTATGCTGAAATCTAAAGAATAAGAAAATAAATGTAGTGCTTCACATAGCTGAATATCTAGGATACATTCGCATAATAATTCTTGAGGGTGTATATTCTTTGGAGCGCAGAAGGTTAAGAGGGGACTTGATAGAGGTCTTTAAAATTATGAGCGGGTTAGACAGAGTGGACGTGGATAAGCTTTTCCCATTGAGAGTAGGGAAGATTCAAACAAGGGGACATGACTTGAGAATTAAGGGACAGAAGTTTAGGGGGAACATTAGGGGGAACTTCTTTACTCAGAGAGTGGTAGCTGTGTGGAATGAGCTTCCAGTGGAAGTGGTGGAGGCAGGTTCGATGTTATCCTTTAAAAATAGATTGGATGGGTATATGGACGGGAAAGGAATGGAGGGTTATGGTCTGAGTGCAGGTAGATGGGACTAGGGGGAAGTATTTATTTTTAATTTAAAAAAAATTAAACAAAATGTTCGGCACGGACTTGAAGGGCCGAGATGGCCTGTTTCCGTGCTGTTATGGTTATATGGTTATATGGTTATATTAAACAAAATGCAATATCAGGCTCACGGATAATAGTAGAAACCAAACAAGAAATAATGCCGTCAAATGTCCCTATAATGTAACATAAAGGCACACTTATATTTCAGTCATGACTATTAGTGTTCATTATTGATGAGTAACAAAGTAAGATAATTTACTCAGGGACAAACGAATAACAAATGCTTTTACTTGAGTTCAGCAATTTGTTGCTTCCGAAATAGCATGAAATAAATGATTGTTTGACAAAGTGTCTTGTGAAACTGCTGGCCTGGGAACAGTAGTCACGTCGAAGGTTTACAAAGCTTTTTATAATCAAATACCCCGAATAATCAAAAGTCAATCACGTCAGTTTGAGGAACCGATACTATTATAATATTGACACTAGTGTTTCGCACTTTTTCTGGGTAGGCGTTCATCTGGGCCCATAATTCCACACGTACGTCTGCAACTCAGCACTCACCGAGAACACATTCATTTTCACTTAGAGATCAATTTTGCTACCTGAGAAGGACAGCGATATAATATATATTTGTGGTTGTTGATAAATTGTTTGTTGCCTATGATCTCTGCCGAATAAGAAAGCTTAGCTATTGTATGATTCTACTAAAAATGGAGTGGGTGCATATATTTAATTGCGAAAGAAGCAGGCACGGAGCTTTAGTCAGGGAGCTCTGCTGGCGATCGGGACACGTATCCTGCAACAGAAGGGCGTTTGTATTTATGATAAGGGGAACACATCTCTTTGACCGACAGGGATTGCCAGAATCTTTGTCCGGACTCTCTGGTCACATAATCAGGGAATATTATCGGACGATTTATATCTACATCATCAATCTTTGAGGTTCAGTGAACTCTAATTAGCATAATGGGTGCGACGATGTTGCTGCTGGTCGGGCCGCGGGCCATTCCCTACAGCGGCAGAGATCCAGGTAGAATCCTAACCTCTCGTGCGTGTGGAATTTGCACATTCTCCCTGCTATCGCGAGGGGTTCCACTCGATGTTCCGGTCGCAAAAAGTATTCGAATATGTGAATACGTGAATTGGTGTCTAAAGACGCACGGCATTCATGGCCGAAGAAAGAAATCTAAGACGTGAAAGCAAGCAGTGCAGTCTTGACCATTCGTGGACAATGTAGCTGGATAATCATCGTCGGTGCCATACACTCGTAGTGATAGAGGACAGCGGATGGTGGTTTACCAAGGAATGACACAAAATGCTGCCAAATTGCAGTAGCTCAGCTAAGGAAATGGTGGTGGGGTGGGGGCTTACGTCGGAGAAATGGGAGTGGGTGTTTTGTGGAGGTTACCTCAAGTTGGAGAATTCAATGTTCACACCGTTTGGTTGTAAGCTACCCAAGCGGAAATGCCTAACCCGCTGAGTTATCATCTGCACTTTGTGTCCTTGTTTGTAAACGAGCGTCAGTAGTTCTTTGTTGCAACAGTTCTGGCATTTGCAAACAGTACTCCAATCGATGAAGACAAATATCCTGTATACGTATTTTACCACAAAGTGCCACGTTTATGGAGCTTATTTTGTAAATCTGAAATAGGCAGAGAACCAGGAGGCACCTGTGGAGAGATAAATATGATTAGTATTAAGAGGAATGTCCTTTTAATGCAACAGTCAGAAGTTATAGTATACAGATACATGGGGCATAAGGTCGTATGGTCATAAGTGATAGGAAAAAAATTAAGCCAATCGGCCTATCAGATATACTCCACCATTCAATCATGGCTGATCTATATCTCCCTCCTGACCCACTTCTCCTGCCTTCTCCCCATAACACCTGACAGCCATACTGATCAAGAATGTAAGAATCTATCCATCACTGCCTTAGAAATATAAACTGACGGCCTCGACGGCGTTCTGTGGCAAATAATTCTACAGATTCACCACCTCCTCATCTCCTTCCCAAAGGAACGCCCTTTAATTCTGAGGCTCTGACCTCTAATCCTAGACTCACCCACTAGTGGAAACATCCTGTCCACATCCACTCTATCCAAGCCTTACCCTGTTCGGTACGCTTCGGTATATAATTCGGTATGTAATTTGGGAGATAGTAAACCGAAGATAAAAAACAAGAAAATCAGAAACCACCAGCAGAAAATAAAAATAAACTACTAATATCAGATATGTAATAAGCAAAGTCATCAACTGATGGTGGTCTAAATTGGCTAAACGCATTTGAGAATATAATGCTCATCAAAAGATTAGATATGGTCCTCTTGAGACTGCACTGAGACTCAGTGAAAAACTATATGAAACCAAGGCACCCTGACTTCTAAAAATGCTCACCGCGGCGTTTCAAATCTAGTGATAAATCCATACAGGATGGAAACAGGCAGGTTAGCTAATGTCATCCATGCCGACCAAGATGCCCATCTTGCAAAGAGCCCCATTTGCCTGCATTTGGTCCTTCACCGTGTAACCATTTCCTATCCACATATCTGTCCAAATGGCTTTCAAATGTTATTACTACATCTCTCTCAACTACATAATTTGTCTCACTGTCCCATATACCCATTACCTTCTATTTAGAAAAAGGTTGCGTCTCGTTGTCTGAATGTCTACTCTATTTAATATAATATAATGGTTCCTACTAAGTAGTGAGGACATTCAGAATGTTTTTCTAAGGGTGAAAATGTTAAAGAATGGACGGCATAGCTTTAGGGTAAGAGTGGCAATGTTTAAAGTAGATATGCCGGATTATTTCAACTTGGTATTATATTTGGCATGGACATTGTGGGCTAAATTGGCTGTTCCTGTGCTTTATGTTCCATGTTTTAACTTCTGTACGCTTCTGCCTGATACCGCTAAAGCCGGATTTACAACTTTGTCTTGGTGACCATCCTTATTGTTATCGTTAACTATTCTAAAGCTAATAGAACTGTGGACGTGCACACCATGATTTCTCTTTACATCATTAGTTCCAGGAATCTCCCATTACTTTGCTCTTCCAATTAAAGCTCCAGAGTTTAACACGTCACTTTTTCCAAGACCTCATCTACCAATTTACTGCCGAAACGTTAGATAAACTTACTTACAGTCAATAACTATGCCATATTTTGTCAACGGTAATACCATGATCGCTATGCACATCATCCTACATAACTTACTGTTCCTTTAGTGAAACATGCTACATAATTCGAATTTGTGGAGTAAATTAGATATTATTGTTTAGTTAAACGCAATAGGGTGCCGTCCATATCATGGTTATTATCGTGTTGCAAAGCGGGAGTGGCGTTAAACGGGGACCCAGTGCTTAAATGGTATTTATGGAATAATTTTATTTACGATAAAGTTATAGGGTTATGTGATGTTTTGAAGCGATTTACTTTAGTCTGAAACTGGGCTTCTATTTTGAGTAAAACAAACCGCGATGACACGCGGCATCAGAGTAGTAAACTAGAACAACACACGCCGGTAACCGAAAAATGACAAGGGGTCAGTTTGTACCTCTGAGAAAGCAAATTGGACACCCGTATGTCTGTGACAAGTGAAAGGAAACCGTAGCACTTGAACTAAACCTCCGTGGAAACAGAGAGCACTCTCACAAGACACGTAACTATTACCTCGCGCCAAACGGAGGATGTTCCCCATGTCTGATTTCCTTTTAGTCAATATCTTGCCTGAGGCATCAATTTGATTTTGCGCAGCGGCCTTTTAAGAGGCCATTGATCAAAACCTTCAAAGGATAATCCATATCACAACTCAGAAGAGGAAGATAGAATTTGTTCGAGATTTATGAGGGACTGAGAGGTCTTGACAATTAGATTGAAAGCATCTTCCTGCATAACAGAACGTGAATCTGAAGCGCGACTTCTTTTTAAGTGGACGGTTTCCATTTAAAATAGAGGTGAGTCGAATGTTAATCGTTCAGAGCTTCACGAGTCTCTGAGGCACTTCGCCAAAACGAGATTGAAGCAAGGAATTTATGCAATGTATAAACTAGGGAAGGAAGGACAATTGATGGCGAGAGGATGAAAGATTGGTGGGCATTGATGACATTTAAATTTGAGCAGCATTGAGTTAGCCAGTCTATATGCAGGTTCTCGGCACGAATCGTCGACTATTGATTTTCCTCCACAGATGTTGCCTGACGCTTTGAATTCTTCCAGGCGCTGTCCTTTTTTTGCGAGATATTCGACATCTGAAGTATTTTTGTCTCGGCAAGTAGAAACTGTGTTACATAGGACGTTGAAATCGGGAGTGTAATCATTTCAGCCAATTCTTATGAAATTCATGTGAGCAAGGCATCGCAATGCATCCCGTTGAATATGAGAACAAAGTAATCTGCATCTATGGTCGCACATTTGCAACGGTACTGTGCAGCAATATGCTAGGCACAAACGATATCAGCAATTAGTCAACATACAAAGGAATCATGTCGTCCCTAACACATGCATAACTGACATGATTAATGACGAGGTTCGCGTCATGGAAACTGATTAAAGCGAACAGATAACAGGACAAAACGTACGACATTCAGGATCGCAGCCAACGTTTTCCTCCTTTGAGCCAATCACGTGAGAACAAAGAACGCGTAGGACTTTGCAGACAGCTATTTTGCAAACATATTAATTACGGAGTTAGAGCAATCGGACCAAACCACAAAGACTGAGGTGAGGTGGAGACATATTGCGAATTATCTTTGGTGAAGTGTGTGCGTTTCAGGGAGAGAAGAGAGGGAGAGAAAGTTAAACTTTCAGAAACCCTGTGCTTGATAATGAGAGCGTTAAGATACATTCGTGCGTTTTGATGGTCCTAATTCTGCGGCCAACGTCCTTTATCTTCCAGATAAATCCACATTTAATTGATGATTAGTCAATCGCAGACACAAGGTTAAGACAACCAGTCACAAGGTTAAGACAACCAGTCAGGTGATATTGCAAATCATGCTGTTCATAGTGAAATATAGGAGAGAGTGATCACAGTGGCGCATGTTGTATATTGCTTGGAATCGAATGGAAATTTCATTTAATTGCTGTGTCAGTGCACAATTTTCAGGACTCGTTGAGGTACCTTTCTTCGCGAAAACATTGATAAATAACGTTTTTAGTAAGGGTGTGGTGCTCTTCACTTCATATTTTATTCACAGTGAGTAGGGTATATAGAAGCTCATTTATTCATGGAGAACGTGTCAGCTATTTTGTGAACGAGGATGACATTTGTGTAATTAAGTCACAAACAGGCAACACACCAGGTTTATGTCTGTACCTGTGAGAGAGCTTGTGGATAGGTGACTGTGCGAGAGATAAGGTTTTTCTTTTATAATAACGATTGTATATTCAATCTGTTTGGCATGCTGATTTTATGATCAAATACATCATTATGCTTACAATTAACTAGATTGTAGTTAAGTTAGATACAGAGCTAAGTTTAAGCGGTGCGCGTCGGTATATTCCGTTTTAACGCCTAACCCATATTCAGCGCCTGCTATAACTAATTAATATATGCGTTTAGAAGATTGGCTTTTGAATCGGACCCAGCTCATTATGGAAATTTGGGGAATGTGAGCGGCAATCGCTCATGGCTGAATGAGGTGGCTCATGGTCGCTGCAATGCCTTCTCTTCGTTTAGAGTACTCTCAGTGAACCGGATATGAAGTTGATAGCTTTGTGGCCATCAAATAGGTTTGCGGATGATTAGAAGATAGATGAAGGGGCATGTAGTGTTGAGAAGGCCGGGAGTTTGCAGAAGGACTGGGACAGATTGGTAGAATGAGCAAAGACGTCGCTAATGGAGTACGCCATAGCATTATTTACGGGCATGTACTTTGGTTGAAGGAATAAAGGCGTAGACTGTTTTCTAAATGGAGAGAGGTCAGACATCGGATACTTGAGATTGCTGGTGAAGTAATCCCAAAAGGTTAATTTGCAGGTCGAGTCGGAAATAAAGAAGGACAATGCAATGTTAGAATTCATCTCGAAAGCAGTATATATAAAAATAAGAATATAATGCTCAGGGTTTATAAGGCGTTGGTCAAGGTAAAGATGGAATATTCTTGGCACCATATCGGAGAAAGGATGGGTTGGCTTTGGAGTGGGTCTAGAATAGGTTTACAGGAATGATCCTGGCGATGATTGGGTTCTGTTTGAGGAGCGTATGATGCCTCTGGTCTGTATCCTCTGGCGTTTAGAAAGATAGGAGGATCTATTTGAAACCTATCGAATAATGAAAAGCGTAAGTGGAAGTGGAGAGGATGATTCCAGTTGTAGGAGCGATTAACAACAGGAGGTACAGTCTCAGAATAAATCAACGTGCCCTTAGAATGAATATGAGGAAGAATATCTTTAACCAGAGGGTGGTGAATCTGTGAAATTCATTGCCAGAACCCGCTGCGAAGGCCATGTCATTGGGTATTGTAAAGCGATGGTTGATAGGTTCGTGATTAGTAAGGGAGTTAAAGTTTACGTGGTGAATGCAGGAGAATGAGATTGATGGAGGGAATTGATCAGCTATGGTCGAATCGCGGAACAGACTCATTGGGCTGAATGGGATAATCATTCCGGTCTTACGGGCTACCGGTTCTCCGAAATAATTGATCTTGTTTTGGGTATTAATCTATTTTCAATACCAAGGTTTGAGAAATTGAACGTGAATAAGATGTGTGATCGACTCGTCTATTTTAAGGTTACCGTCGGAAAATAGATCAAATCAGAAACTTTGGCTTTTCCATTTAGTGATACTTAAATTCTCCAATGCTTCAAGTATATCTATTCCGAAATTGCTTCATCGACTTTTTTTCCCTTCCATATGGATTAAAATGTATACAACTGCCATAAATTAATATCTGCGATTTAATCTCAAATTCAGTTTCAAGATTTTTCTGGAAATTCATGCACGTCGTGTGAAGTTTGCATCTGTGGAACATATTCCGGTAATACAGTTACCAATGCACCATCGAACAATTTAATCTAGTTAATTGTTATATTCTCAAGAACTACAATATCCATGTTTATATCACTGGGTGAAAATATTTCAATTTCCAAATTTGCAAGAGCATTCAGATGGAGGAACAAATAACAGAACGGGGTTTAAGAATGGATGCTAAACCGTTGTCTTTGATGGAGTGCAAAATGGTCCTGAAAATACTTCACAGCTTTGACAGCAGCAGATGCGCCACCACAAATATTTCAACGTGATACCCCCGAGATCACTTCGGCATTTTGTCTTTTGAAGCCACATTTGCCTTCAGTTCCCGGCAATCAGTTAAATTCTGCAGGGTGTTAGCGAGATTGTTCATCCGTATCGGACCCAGGTACTGCTGAGCATTACCGGACTGCAAGCACCGATGAGCTCGGTGTCTACTTCGATATCGTTACTTTTTTCCTAAAGGGATTCAGGCTTTGTTCATGGATCGAAATCGTAGGCTTATTACATTATACTCTGAGCGGAAGATGATGTACAGCTGTTGGTGTATCAACACTGCTGTATATAATCATTTATTGAGATTTTATCATGGCGTTGCGTTATATATATTATCCCCGATTGGCAGGTACAATTTGGAGTTCTGCAGACGTTAATGTGAACTACTTGCAGACATCTGTGCATGTTACAATGTACTTGTTCTCTTTCAAATAGAATATAAGCAAAACAATGATTGCCATTCTAATTATTTTCAGTTGAATCTTCGGCTATGTCGGCAAACGAAACTAGAACGGAGCCGAGCGAGGACATTGATCATCGCCAATTTAACCATGAACTAGATGGCAGAGAGGATCAAATTGGAGAAGGTCCGTAAGTGTTAATGCAACATGTTTGCTGGCTGCTTCTCAGCAATTGATATCGCCCATTATTTTTATTTTGTTGACGTTCATTGCAATTCATAATCAGTCTATGTTGGCCACAATGGGGGATAACGAATAGGTTATTAAATGGCGTTTGACGATTTAGCATATTCTTGGTTGATTTGTCACAAGAACTATCACATGCACCCACTCTTTACCGTTTCGATATATTTTATCACTCTACCAATTGCAAGGGAGTTTTACTATCGGGCTGGAGGATTCTAGAATGTTTTTAGGAAAGCTAATTTCCAATAGAATATCAATTTTATATCAATATCAATTTTATAATGAATGGACAGATATGTTGCATATCACGTGGGTATTTCTACAATCGTCGTTTACTTGCGTTTACCCTGCAATTACCACTGAAAAAACACTGAAAAACCCTTCGTGGGCCTGGGGAATGGGAACGTTTACTTGCTCCAGCTATCTCATTACGCAATTGATTTCACTCTCTTGACAACCCTGTCCTAACCGAGGAGTAATGAGGTTGCTTACACTATTTCTTGCATACAAAAGCAAACAGAAGTCTACAGTACATAGTTCCCCGATTAATTTGACTTTATGAAGAGAGTGGGAATATGCAACTAAAATGCGTTGCTGTCGAAAGGCATATAAATTCAAGTGTCTTTTTTGAGGGAATGTGGAAAATATTATTATTGCAGTCATACGGACAATCATTCCCTCAATAATGCTTTGCTACTTAGATAATTTCAGCAATGCCACTTATTTATGGTCTCCCTAAATTAGAAAATAAAACTTGTGATTTTACAAACCTCCCCATCTACGGCGTTCCCAAATAATTATGACATCTATATTTGGGCTTTGTGGCCAAGTCTGCGGACGATATGAAAATAGGTGGAAGGGCAGGTAGTGTAGAGAAAGCAGGCACTCTGCAGAACTATTAGGACAGGTTGGGAAAGTGGGCAGGGAACTGGCCGATGGAATATAGTATTGCAAAGTGTGAAGTTATGCATTTTGGTAGTAGGAATAAAGGCGCATACTATTTTCCAAGTGGGGAGAAAATCCAGTAATGGGAGGTGCGGGGGGCATTGAGAATGCTGGTGCAGGATTCCCAAAAAGTTAATCTGCAAGTAGAATCGGTAGTAAAGAAAGCAAACTCAATGCTAGCAATTATTTCAAGGCTTGTATACAAAAACAGGGATATAATGTGGGGCTCTACAAGGCGCTGGTAAGGCCCCGTTTGGAATATATTGAGCAATTATGGACACCAAATCTGAAGAAATATGTGCTGGGTCTGGAAACGGTACAGAAGAGGTTTACAAAAATTATCCCAGGAATGAGTAGGTTAACCCATGGCGAGCGTTTGGCGGCACTGGACCTGTATTCGCTGGAGTTGAGAAGAATGAGGGGGGACCTCATTGAAACATACAGAATAATGAAAGGCTTGGATAGAGTGAATGTGGAGAGGATGTTTCCACTAGTGGGAGAGTCTAGGACTAGAGGTCATAGCCTCAAAATTAAAGGACGTTCTTTTGGGAAGGAGATGAGGATACATTTATTTAGTCAGAGGGTGGTGACTCTGTGGAATTCTTTGCCACAGAAGACCGTGGAGGCCAAGTCAGTCCATATTTTTAAGGCAGAGATAGATAGATACTTGATTAGTACGTGTCACGTGTGTTAGTACGGGGAAAACGCAGGATAATGGGGTTGGGAGGGAGAGATAGATCAGCCATGATTGAATGGCGGAGTAGATTTGATGAGCCGAATGGCCTAATTCTACTCCTATCACAAGACCTTATGACCTTATATGGCCGAACATCTACTGCTAATTTCTGCTCCACTACTACTACATCCATTGTTGAGGATATCACATGTCGGTATCCACTGCAGCTAGTTACATTTTGAGTTGCTTTCATTATTCCCTTCACTCAGACTCTGATGGCAATGTCCATGGCTTTTGACAATTTATGAAGCTGGGAGACAACAAGATATAATATTATTTCTGCGCTTAACGTGGAAATCAGCAACCAATGGTATATAACCATATAACCATAACAGCACGGAAACAGGCCATCTCGGCCCTTCAAGTCCGTGCCGAACATTTAAATTTTTTTTTTAAATTAAAAATAAAATACTTCCCCCTAGTCCCATCTACCTGCACTCAGACCATAACCCTCCATTCCTTTCCCGTCCATATACCCATCCTATTTTTAAAGGATAACATCGAACCTGCCTCCACCACTTCCACTGGAAGCTCATTCCACACAGCTACCACTCTCTGAGTAAAGAAGTTCCCCCTAATGTTCCCCCTAAACTTCTGTCCCTTAATTCTCAAGTCATGCCCCCTTGTTTGAATCTTCCCTACTCTCAATGGGAAAAGCTTATCCACGTCCACTCTGTCTATCTATTATGATATAATATCATAAACGTTTTTTTTTCTAATCGAGCAGCCAGTTATGAATTACAGATAAACATTTGTGGGTCTTGTGAAAATGGATTAATTAAAACAATACGAAGCATGTAATAGAATGGAGAGAAAATGGATATTGTTATAGGTTTATTGTTCTCACGTTTACCCAGAATCAACGAGAGCCTTTTGGATACAGGCTATCCAATTAAATCGGAGCATACTGTACGTGAATACAACCAAGCCATACACATGTACGACAGGAAAAACAAAGAGAAACATACCAGAATGTAAAATATAGTTTCAGCAAAGTCGCGTTGCAGTTGCATAGAAAATGTCCTATGCTCGCAGTGTGGTAGGATGGAAGATTGGGGAATAAATTATTAATGTATCCGGTAGTAGATGCTCTTAATTTCCCCTATGGTTGGCACAACCGGAACGGGGAGAAGATGGAATGATCGGGGTGAAAAAGGTCTTTGATTAGCTTGACTGCAAAGGCGGGAAGTTTATATTGCGTGATGGACTTGGTATTTCATGCATTCTTGGGTAGAACTGTTCCCAACTCAGGTTGTGAAGAAACAGGATTTCAGGCTTTCTACGACGCATCTGAAGAAGTGAATCGGATTCGCTGGAGATATGTCGAGTTCCCTCCGTCTCCCATGGAAGTAGGCGTCGGTGTGATTTTTTGGCCACATTGTGGCTGAGGGAAATTGTGCAGCTTGCGAATAAATTGGAAAAAATAAGCAAAACCAATAGGGAATAATCTCCGGAATGCTACCTGCGCCACATACAAATTGGAATAGGGTAGATACGATTTGCTATTTACAATCGTGGCTCAAAGTTAGGTGTGGGAGAAGTGGGCTGGAATTCGTGGGACATTGTCATCAATGTTGGGGAAACAAGTGACCTGTTCCGATGGGATGGACTGCACCTGAACCCTGCCGAGCCCAAGGTCCTGGCGAATCACATACCGAGGGCTGCAGATAGGTATTGGAACTAAATAATGGGTGGTGGGGTCGTTTCAACAGTTTGGAAAGTTATGGATAAAGATAAAGAGAAGGAGAGCGCAGGTGAGGTTGCTGGTCTCCAGAATATGAAATACGATAGACGTTTAGAAAGCGATAGGCGTCACACGTGAGGCAAAATGCGGACCAATTTGAGAACGGTGGTGAATATAGGACTGAAGGTGTTATATTTGAATGCACGCAGTATGCGAACAATAGATGGCTGAGTTTATGGTGCTGTTAAGAATGGTTAGGTATGACGTTGCACGCATCACCGAGTCGTGGCTTAAAGTAGATTTGAGCTGGGTGCTCAACGTCCAAGGATACCTGTCCTATCGAAAGATAGGTAGGTGACCTGAAGGGATGGAGTGGCTGTGTTGGGAATGAATGGCACCTAATTCTTAGCAAGAAATGGCATAGGATAAGAAGATGTAGACTATTTGCCGGTGGTTAAGAAACTACATGGGTAAAAATACGTTGATGGGAGTTATATATAGGCCTCCGAATAGCAGCCATGGTGTAGTTTACAAATTGAACCAGGAGAGAGAAAAGGCATGTACAAATCTCAATCTTACAATGTTCCAGGGGGATTTGAATTTTCACGTAGACTGGAAAAAATATGTGGTGTTGGATCCGAAGAGAAGGAATTTGTAGAATGCCTACTAGCTCGTGGTCAGGCCCTGTAGTAAAAAGGCAATTCTGGATTTGATGATGTGTAAAGAACCAGATATGATTAGGCTGCTTAAGGTGAAGGAACCTAAGTGGCATTTATCATAATATGACGGGACTTAACCTGCAGTTTGAGCGCGAGAAGCTGATATTGGGTGAATCGGTTTTACTGTTGTGTAAAGATAACTACAGATGCATTAAGTTAAAGAAGGAACTGCAGATGCTGGAAAATCGAAGGCAGACAAAAGTGCTGGAGAAACCCAGCGGGAGAGGCAGCATCTCTGGAGCGAAGGAAATCGGCAACGTTGCCTATTTCCTTCGCTCCATAGATGCTGCCTCACCCACTGAGTTTCTCCAGCACTTTTGTCTACAGAGGCATTAAGGTGGAGCAGGATAAGCTTGATTTGAATGGACCCGCAGCAGGAATGACGGCGGAGCAGCAATAGCAGGATTTTCTATGAGTCATTTGGAAGACACAGCATCTTTTTTATCCCAATGAGGAAGAAGTATGCTAAGGGGAAAATGATGCAACCGTGGCTGACAAAGAAAAGCCAAAGTCAGCATAAAAGCAAAGGAGAAATCATCTAATGCGGCAAAGATTAGTGGCAAGCTAAAGGGTTGCGAACCTTTTAAAAAGCAAAAGAAGGCAACTAAGAAAGCAATATGGGGAGAAACGATGAGCAGTGAAACTAAGCAAGGCAGCAGTAATATAAAAGAGGAATCCGCAAATTTGTTTTATACTCCATCTGCAGTGAGCGGGTGAAAGTGGACTCCTCGGACAATGAATCAATGGATGTTCTCGCTCCCCCCGACGCCACTCCACTCATTCCAGTGGAGGAATTCCGCGAGTACATCTAGGCCACCGAAGGAGCCCAACATTGGCCCAGACTGGCCTCCCTCCGGTGGCCAAATTTACAGGAGCTCACCAGCTCGCTGAGCCTCTTCCTCAGAAGGAGGGGGGGGGGGCAAGGAGTTGCAGGGGGTGAAGGGGAACGACCGGCGTCAGCACAGGTACTTCTTGGACGACCTGGAGAAGGATGACAAGACCAAGAGCAGCGTCGTTCCTGTTGAGGGTAGAGAGACCAGTAGAGCGTCCGGAGGGCAACGAGCACCGCCACACCACCTAGAATCCGTCGGGGGAGGAGTGGCACTGCTGTCAGTGACCGAAGGACTGGTGACGGGATCTAGGAAGTGGGCAGGGCCGAAGATGTCCTAATTGGGTTGCTCCTATGCCTGGCCAACCTGGTCATCTGCTAGTCACGGCGCCAGGCGGAAGAGGGCTTTGCCCGAGCCGGATGCTTGCCCCTTTACTGGGGTTGCGTGTGCGTCCGGGTGGTGTTGGAGAGGGTGGTGTTATTTGTAACATAGTTGTTTGTAATTTAATGTCTGAATAGTTTGGTGATTCTGTAATATGGTGGTGGGTATGCCACCACGGTTTTATTACTTTTTGGTTTTGTATCATGTTGGAATTTAATTAAATTATTTTTGATACAATTTAAAAAAAAAGCTGGTTACCAAGCTTACGGAACTGGGTCTCTGCGCAACTCTCTGCAACTGGATTATCGACTTGCTCATCAACAGACCATAATCTGTTCGAATTGGCAGAAACACTTTTTCCTCACATAAAAACTAAAGTTGACACAAAGTGTTCAAATTGATGTGATTTGATAGCTCTTTGAAGATTTGATCTTACCCTACATAACTTTCTCGACCTTGGAGCTGCCGTCTTATTGGGCCTTTGCAAAATCCAACCACGAAACAAGTGAGGATTCACTTTTCACCTAAGTCGATGTAAAACTGAAACAGCGGTTGTGTTGAATACAAGGGAACAATTGCAGATTAAGATGGTTTCTATGGTCCTTAGGTATGCAAGATGTAATAGAATAGAATGCCTTTTATTGTCATTCAAACAGCTTGGTTTGAACGAAATTGCATTCCTACAGTCTTAACATTACAAAAAAAACAAGACCCACACTTAACACAATTTACACAAACATCCATCACAGTGAATCTCCAACACCTCCTCACTGTGATGGAGGGCAAACATATTATCTCTTCCCTTTGTTCTTCTCCCGCGGTCCAGCATTCCAACTGCAGCGTCGAGGCGACTGGGGCTCCCGATGTTAAAGCCCCCGGCGGGCGATGGTAATTCATTTAAACCCCGCGATTCCGGCGGGAGAAGTTGCCGTTGCGGGAGCTCCGAAAAGCGGTCTCCCACCAGGGACCTGCGAGCTCCCGATGTTCCTGTCTACCGGGCCTGCGGCCGGAGCATCCGAAGCTCCGAGTCGGGTCGCAGCCGCGCGCCACCACAGCGCTTCCCGTTCCGAAGTCGGCCAGCTCCGCGATGGCGAGCCCGCAGGCTCCGGGACTGGAGCCCTCGGGTTGGTTCCGGTTGGAGGACGCCGCCGGTTCCACGATGTTAGGCCCAACGACATCGGAGACTCGACAGGGAATGGAAAAAGTCGGGTACCCGTACAGGGAAGAGATTAAACGCCCCCTCCCACCCCCCACATATACACAGCTAAAAAAGAATAAAAGCTTGAATCAAAAACATACATTTAACAAACATTATAAAAAAGACAGATGGACTGCAGTCGAGCCGCTATAGTTAGGCGCCACCTCACTCCAGATATAATTTCCACTCGGAAATTTTATTTTTGGATTATGTGTTCTCTTATTTATGTACTTCATCTTTAGACTTCTTTCCCAATTTGAAATATATATTAAAATGAATATGGGTGATTGTTTTTAATGCCAAAATTATTCGAAAACATTGAAATATGCCAGAATTTATGACCGATCTCAAAGATCAATGATTAATTTGGTTAGCGGGTTTTCAGAACTACGCATCGGTTATCGAGCACTTTGTTTCACAACTAAAGTTTCAGACGCACGAAACCTACATCACTTTTGCCGACAATCGGCGTGGAAATTTCCTTGGATATCGACTTTAATTTATACATCCGTATTTGATAAGCCTGGCCCACACAATTTTCTCTGTGTTCAGTTAATCTGCTACGGATGCTTCATCTACTCGTACACAGGGGAAGAGCCATACTCTCCCTAACAACAGGCATCTAATCTAGCTTCACCTATATTTTGGCCTACCTTTGATGCATTTCATTGCTAACTTACAATAAAAAAAATAATGGCCAATGATTTCCATTTCCATTTCAAATTAACGATGCTCTGGAAAGTGCGTCCGCACCAGTAAATATTTGAGGCAAAAAATGAATCCTTATTCATCACAGTGTCCTTATTCGAGGGCTGGTAAATCGGAGCTCTCCAAGTAATAAACCATATACAAGTGGGTCAAAGTACGCCTTTAGAATGATGAGATAGTTACTTGAAAGATTCAGCACAAAGGTAATCCGATCTCATCTTTTCATTTTGGATGCTTTGTGTTGATGAGTGATTTAAAAGCTTCACTTAAAAGTAATTGCGCACCTCAAACCATACTTTTCTGACTAAAACTGAGAGATTAGTCCAAGCGGAAGCATTGTGATTGATTTTCTTACGAATGTGTGAGTGCATGGAAAGCAGCTTTTCAATATATTCATTTATTTCGTTCACAGCAGTCAAAGTACTAAGACAGCTCAACAAGAAAAGAAGTACGTTTTTAATTATTATATTTCTATTTTTATGTTATATGTATATATACCTAGTTCATCAAATATTCTCTCTCATCTCTATACACCCTCCCTCATATTATCTCTATATTCACACACACACACACACACACACACACACACACACACACACACACACACACACACACACACACACACACACACACACACACACACACACACACACACACACACACAAACACACACACACACACACACACACACACACACACACACACACACACACACACACACACACACACACACACACACACATACAAAAATATAATGATGGATATGAACGAGGATGGATAGAGATGAAGGAGAATGTTTGATGTAGGCGATTCGGCTCTGGAAAACAATAAAAGGGCCTGCACTCACAATATCCTCTATATTCATCTATGGGATTTGTTGATTTATAAAACAAAGTGAGACGTTAGGATTCCCTTCCTTGAGGTTTAGAAGATGCAATTAAAAATAATAAATGCATTCGGAAAAACCCTTTCCGTGCTTGAGAATACAATGCACGGACAGCTACATACTGACCCCGTCAGAGAACTGGAGTTGGGACGAAATCAGAATGGTCCGCGAGCATGAGAATTTTATAGTTATAGCGAGGTGGTCACGCCTGAGGAATAGGGAGTAATTATATGGGTGACCAGGAGAAAACAGGAGTCAGCAGATCGTTCAGGTGACCACTGTCGTCACATCTCTATAAAAGAGGTACTGTATACACATTTGGATACAGTTGAGGGGGATAACCCATCAGCGTTGAGCATAAGCAGCAGTGAGGTCTGTGGCATCGGGCTTGGGTTTGAGGCAAAGCGGGAAGGATAATGCCAGACAGAGCCATTGTTCTGGGATGCTCTTTAATTGGGAGGGGAGGGGGAGCGGGGGGGGGGGGAGAGGGGGGGTGGGGGAGGCAGAGATTTTGCGGCAGCAAACGAGACTGCGGGATGATATGTTGCCCCCCGAGAGAATGGGTTTAGGATAGCGTCTGCAAGACACTCTCAAGCGGGGGGAAGGAGATACGATGGTGGGTTTGTTGAGGGGGGAGCGAGTTGTCGTGCAGCCAGAAGTCGTTCTGCATATTTTCACAAATGACACACGTGGGAAAGAGAACAAGACCGCTTTGCCTCAAACTGAATATTGGGAATCTGAAAAACGGCCACAGCAGGATTGATTTCGGGATCAACCCTGCTGGTGCGGGTAGTAGGACGAAAACAGATTAGATAAGCGCGTTGCTGGGGAGCTGGTGCAGCACATAGGGTTCAGACTATTGGATCATTGGGTATTTTTCTGAGATCGGAGGTTACCTGCAGAGGGAAGGCTTGTACCTGAACTAGATGGGAACCAATAATTTATCCAGCAAGTTTTCTCGTGCTATTCGGGTGCGTTTAATCTGGATTGGCAGCAGGTGGGACCAAATGCATGACTGGCGCAGGTGCAGGCTGGAACTGTAGACAGTTAGTAGTTGGTAGACAGATACGAATGCGCACGGCACGAAGCGGGGCAATATTGTTGGGTTCAATTGTATGCATTTTAAACGGAGGTGGCTGACGTGTAATACAGATGAAATCTGAGCGTGAATAGCTATTTGCTAGTGGGACGTTGTAGCTATTAAGAAAACCTGGCTAAGGGAGGGTCATGTTGAGCAGCTTACTATTGCGGGATACATGTACTACAGGCGAGGGAGAGGCTGATTTAAAAATGGAGGGTGTGTTGCTTTATTCATTAATGAGAATGTCATCGTACATGGGTTGAGCTGAGAAATAAAAAAAAACGGATCATCACATTGCTGAGAGTGTACTGCGCAGCTGCGGCAGGGCTTGCATGCCATCACATCTACAACACGAAACCAAGGGGCAGCTCAGGCGATAGAGAGTTATCACCCCCAGACGAGCTCAACGCTCTCCGCTCCCTCAGGGACAAGATTGCCGTGCCTCCTCTGGCCCCCTTAGCTCCCAATTGTATTGCAATCTCAGTCACCGAGGCCGACGTCAGAAGACCCTTCAGGTGGTTGAAACTTTCGGAAAGATCTGAGAGGAATGTCTTTGAGAGAATGGTTATGGCGCGTATAAACACCTACTTCAAAATAACTCTTCACTCACTACGTTGCCTACCGTGCCAATGAAGCATTGGATAATGTGATCTCGCTGGTCCTCCACTCCGCACCGGACCACTTTGAAAAAAAAACATTGCTCGTCATAGTTTACAGTTCAACGCAATCAACCCTCCAAATCGGTTGCCAAGCTCAGGGAACTGGGTCTCTGCGCATCCCTCTGCCCAATCTCGACTTCCGCAACAAAATAACACAATCTGCGAATTGGTAGCAACGCGACCAACTGGATAACAATAATCACTGGACCAGCCTAAGGATGTACGATCACCCCCCTGCTCTAACGTCGCTATATCCAGGACTGTATAGCTGGACACAGTTCCAACTCACACTTTAAATAAGCTGATATCACCAACTTTGTTGGACGAATTACGGATGATGATGAGTACAGGAGCGAGATCAATCGTCTGACTGAATGGCGCCAGAACAACAACATTGCTGTCAACGTCAGTAAAAACAAGACATTGTTATTTATTCAGAAGAGGACGACCTATGATCTATAAATCTGTCTTCATCGACGGGTTGGTGGTGGAGAGAGTAAAACACGTCAAATTCCTGGGCGGTTATATCTCTGAAGACCTGATCTGGATCCATCACATTGATGGAATCATCAAGAAAGCCCATCAAAGCTTTTAATTGCTGAGCAGATTGAGGAGATTCAGCATGTCGCATAATACACTGTTGAATTTCTACAGGTGTACGAGAGAGAGCATATTGACTGGTTGCATTACAGTCTGGTTTGGCAAATAAAACGCTCAAGAACGAAGAAGATTGAAAGGATTGGTGAGCATTGCCTTGTCCATCACGGTCTATCACAGATCCTTCACGGATACTGAACGCAATGCTTTAGAAGACGCTGCCTGAAAATGGTAGCCAGTATTTTCAGGATCTACACGACCCTGGGCACGGTTCCATTTCCCTCCTGCCATCGGGTAGAAAATATTGGATCCTGAAAGCTGTACACCAGGTGCAACATCCTTCCAACAACCATTAGGCTAGCGAACACTACAAACCCCAACTAAATTCCGAACTACAAACTACCTTGCTTGCACTTGGCACGGTGACATTTATTTCGTCTTTGCATTGTGTTGTTTATTCGCTTTTTATATATTGAACTACGTTTGTTGTTCATTATGGAGACTACTGAGTATAATGCTTACATATATGTTGTGCTGCTGCAAATAAACGTTTTATTGTTCCATTTGGAGACATATGACAAAAAAAACTCTCTTGACTCTAGACTGTTGACTATAGGCCCCGAAATAATCAACGGGATTTAGAAGGATTCATATAACGGGGATTGCAAAAATCAACAAAATTAATAGTGTGTTCTTGGTACGGCATTTTAACAATCCCAATATAGACTGAGACTGTCAAAGTGCCAAGGGGTAAGATGAGGTAGAATTTGCCTAATGTGTGCAGGAAAGATTCTGCAGACAATATTTAGATGGCCCTATAAAGGAGAAGGCGAAGCTTGCTATACACTGAGGAAATTGGAAAGGGCAAGCGATTGGAATGACAGTGGACGAGCATTTTGGGACCGGAGAACACAATTGAATTAGCTTTAAAATTGATGACAATGAAGACTGCGTAGGTCCACAAGTTAAAGTTCTGGATTGGAGGAAGGACCACTTTGATGTTATTAGACAGGAACTTGCAAATGTTGTTTTGAGTAGGTTGTTTGCGGACGAAGAGACTTCAGGAAAATTGAATGGTTGAAAAATATATGATGGCAAGAATTCAGGCATATATATATCCGTTAAGGTGAAGAGCGCGAGAGCTGGGAGCAAGGAACGCTGGATGAATATAGGTATTGTGGCTCGGGTAAGGAAAAATAGGAGACATACGAAAGGTATATAACCATATAATCATATAACCATTACAGCACGGTATATGCAGCTGGGAACAAATGCATCCATGGAGAAGTTTCGAAAACTGAGGAGCATAGATAGGGAATAAATCTAGAGGGCGAAGGGGTGGAGCGTGGAGTGGGGGGGGGGGGGCGGGGGTGGGGATAGCCCCTGTAGATAATATTAAAGAAAATCAAAACAGATTATGTGGACATTAATGGAAATAAGGTAATTAGAGAGAGAAAATATGGCCCCGTAGAAAGAAAAGCGGTTAGCCGCAGGGGATCGGCTAGTATTTCGCCTCGTTTTTCCATTGAGAAATGCATTGAGACTGGAGAACTTGAGACAATTACTGGAAATAACTCGACGACAATCTGTATTACGGCGGAGAGCGACTGTGCGTACTCAGACGCATGAAGGCAGATAACTCTCCTGGAACTGACGGACAAATTGCAGGAACCATGGCTGAGATGTGTAAATAATCATAAAATGCAGGTGAGATTCAAGAACATTGGAGGATGGATAATGTTGGTGCCTCTATTTAAGAAGAATTAAAACGTAAATCATGGCACCTACATACCTAGGAGTCTAACATCAATGGTAGGCAAGTAACTGGAGTGGAATCTCAGGGATAAGATACAGTATGTATGCATTTGGATAAGCAGGGATAATCGGCATGTACGTGTGAGGACGGGTTTTAGGAGTCTGATTAATATTTGTGAAGATGGAACCAAAACGATTGACAAGGGCATTGTCCACATGGACTTCAGCAATGCATACTATAGGGAATTACGGAAGGTTAGAATGCCAGCCGACTGGATAGAACATTGGCTTCATGGAAGGAAGCAAAAATAGATGGTGGAAGGTTGTTTTTCGGACTGGAGGGCTGTAACTAACGGAGTGCCTCAGTGATCAATGTTGGTCCCAAAAAGTTTGCGGTCTATATCAAAAGCTTGGACGAGAATGTACAAGGCATGAACAGTTAGCTCGCAGATGACACAGAAGTGGTTGGAATCGCAGATGGTGAAGATGAATATCAGTAATCACATCAGGGGTTTGGTGTGCCGGACAAGCGGATGATGACTGGCGAATGGATTTTAATGCATATAAGTGCGCGGTGCGTATTTTGTAGGTTGGTCAAAACGGCTTTCGGTACATTGGCATTCATCAGTCAGGGTATCGTGTATAGACGTTTTGTGGTGTAGAAATAAGGGTCCGACCCAAAACGTCATCCATCATTTCTCTCCAGAGATGCTGCCTAACCCTAAAGTTTCTGCAGCACGTTGTCTCGATCTGGATTCAAAATTGTTTGCTAATAAAAGGCAGATAGTATAGTGTAAGGGTGTTTTTTTTACTGTGATTAGATGTCCGTTTGCCGGACTGAAACGTTTGCAGTTTGCCACATTAATTAATTATTTAATTATAAATTTGCTTACGTGCGATACTAAATAGCAAAAAAAATGTAGTATGTTCCTCATCGTAAGAATGTGATCTTAAGGTGCCGCATGTTATCCATCGGTTAGTGAAATTAAAACATCACGAAAAGATTAAATTTAATTATAATACGTACGAGGTGATACTTTTGTGAGGATGAATAAGGATTGGTCTCCTATAATGAATTACCGCACTGCAGGGGTATTGAAGAACAGATAATACAAGATTAGGATTTCATGCACGTAGAGGCACAGCTAGAGGAATTGTCTTCCAAGGCTAAGGGGATGGGTCATTTCGTTAGCAAGGCAATAGGACAGAAAGACAGTGGCAGAAGCACACGTTTATAAATGATCGAGCACACCACCTCTGTAGCACTGTTTGCAGTTGTAATCGCCACACGATTGGAAGAACGAAATTGCGCTGCTCAAAGTGCGAGCAGATGTCTTCCCAGCAGGACCATGCGGAGCTGGAAGGCGTAGACTTATCGTAGGATTTTGTATTTTTGGGTAGAGCTGACGAGGTTGATATAACACCAATGGTAGGAGGTATGTGTAATACATTAAGTGCTGGAGATACTTCGAAATGTCACCTACCCATGTTCTCCAGCGATGCTGCCCGACCCACTGAATTGTTCCAGCATTTTCTTTTGTAATCCAGCATTTGCAGTTCCTTGTGTCACCTTGCAATACACTGCCTGGATGGGTGGTGGAGGTAATTACTCACACGGTTTAGTTTAATTTAGTTTAGTTTACATTAATTTAACTTAGTTTAATTTAGTTGGGTATAATTGAGGTTAATATTGTCACCTATACCGAGGTACAGTGACAAGCTTTTGTTTGCGTGCTATCCAGTGAAAGAAAAGACGATACAGCCAAGCCATCCACATAGCACAGATAAAGGTTAAATAAGCGTACGACATTTAGTGCAAGGTAAATTTCGATTAAGTCCGATTAAATGTAGCTCAAACCTCACCAATATGATAGGTCAGAACCATACTATAGCTGATGAGGGGGGCGTTCAGTTGTTTGATAACAGCTGAAAAACACTGTCCCTGAATCAGGGGTTATGCATTTTAAAACATCTCGAATTCTTGCCCGAGGGGAGAAGAGGGACTGTCGGGATGAGACTAGTCCTTGATTATGCTGGTGACCTTGCCGAAGCAAAGTGAAGTATCGATAGAGTCAATGGAAGTGAGTAGTGTAGGAAGGGAGGACTGCATATGCTGGTTTGGACCGAAGATATACACACATTGCTGGAGTATCTCAGCGGAAGAGGGAGCATCACTGGATAGGGGGAATGGGCGAAGTTTCGGGTCTCGACGTATATCAATGGAAGGGAGGATGGTTTGCGTGATGATCTGGGCTATATCCACAACTCTGCATTTTCTTGTGGTTTTGGATGGAGCTGTGCCCAAATCAGACAGTGATGCATACCGATACAATCTTTTCTATGGCGCATCTGTAGAAGTCAGTGTTGTGGGGACATGTCGAAGTTCCTACGACTTCTTAGGAGGTTGAGGCGTTGATGTGCTTTCTTGGCCATAGTTTCGATGTAGATGGTCCATGACAAATTACCGGTGATATTTATTTCTATGTATTTCAAAGCTTCGACCATCTTTATTTCGGCGCCATCAATTTATACCGGTGTGCGTCTATTGCTTTGCTTCCGGAAGTTAATTACTATCACTCTAGAGGCAGGAAACATGTTCCCGATGTTGGGGGAGTCCAGAACCAGGGGCCACAGATGAGGAAACACTTTTTCACACAGAGCGTTGTGAGTCTGTGGAATTATCTCCCTCAGAAGGCGGCGGAGGCCGGTTCTCTGGATGCTTTCAACAGAGAGTTAGATAGAGCTCTTAAACATAGCGGAGTCGGGGGATATGGGGAGAAGGCAGCAACGGGGTACTGATTGTGGATGATCAGCCATGATCACATTGAATGGCGGTGCTGGCTCGAAGGGCCGATTGGCCTGCTGCTGCACCTATTGCCTATTGTCTGTTGTCTATTGTTTATCACCTTTGCCTTCCTGATTGTTGTCTTGGCACCAGTTTACAAGGTTTTCAATCTGCTTTTGGTACCCCATCTCCCTGTTTTGTGATATCCGGCTTTCTCCGTTGGTCGTTGTAAACTTGTAAATTAATTTGGATTGGTATTTGGCTGGAGTCATGAGTGTACAAGACGTGTAGTAGGAGGCAGAAAAGGCATCTTTACCGAACTCCATTATTGGAAATTATAGTAGAAAATAGTTTGTCACCTATCATCAACGATTGTGGTCTGTTCGTCATGAAATCGAGGATCCATTTGCAAAGGGGGTGCTGACTCCAAGTTTCATGAGTTTGGAGATGAGGTTGATTGGAATAATTCTTTTGAAAGCAGAGCTATAGTCTATAGATATGAGTGTGATTTAGGCGTCCCTCTTATCTAGGTGCTCCAGCGATGAATGTAAGGCCAGCGAAATGGCATCAGTCGTGGACCTGTAGGCGAACTGCTGCTTGATAGGCTGGATTTAAAGTGTGCCATACCCATCCTCTCGAACCACTTGAATGATGTTGGATGCCAAGACCACTGAACCAAAGCGTGAGATCTTGCTTTTCTCTGGTAACGGGATGATTGTGATCATCTTGAATGCGGTGGGTACCCAAAAACGGAGTACGGAGAGATTGATCGTGCAGAATGGGTAGTTTAGGTAGTCTTTGGAAGATTAGTTGAATGATCAGCCACATACAGTTGGAGGTTTTGGTAAATTCGACACATTTTATCACTTCTGGCAAACAAAGATAGTGCAGATTGGTACCTGGTTGTCTATGTGCACTAAGCGCAAAGTTTCTATGTGATATCATGATTCATTGAGTGACCTAAAGAAGGTTCCCATTACCATAGGAATAATTAATTCTAACGTTTCAAAATGATTTTAGAAACGTCATTTAATTTTCCGGAAAGCTTACTACTGGTCTAATTTCCTTTCCAGATGAAACAACATGCGATGAAATGAAAACTGGTGGGTAGATTACTTCAAAGATTCTGCTATGCATCTTTCTTTTTATTTAAACATTAACTGCTACCTATTTGTTCCTCCCTAGTGTAATCACGTCCTGATTAACTGCAGTAACCTGTGGGCACATCAAATATTTTGCTGGGGCGCACAATTCTCTCTCATTGTCCATTGCTCCATAAGGAATAACAGGCTTCACTCGTGCGTATAAATAGACATATACTTCGCTTGATAGATTATGTGAGGAGTGATTCTACTTTCGCATTCATTTGGTCCTCTACCGCACTAATTGTATTACTAAATATTAAGATTTATTTTACCCGTGTATCTATCCTTCGGCGTGACCCATTTTACCACCCGTTTCTGAACTAAATTCCATGTGTCACTCTTTTGTAAGTTCGTCAGCTCTTATACACTTTGTTGAACAACTACGTTAACCTTTGTATGTTTTCGGAGCATCTCGTTATCTTTGCCCCCAGATCTCATCCGACCGTTGATCAATACCGCAAATAAAGTTTGATTAATTCTGAAACCCGCAGATCAATATCAGCAATAGATTCAGACGAGGAACAAAAGCAATGGCGAAGCCTTTGCTTCTATTTGTCTGATATAACGACATTTCCCGATGGATTTCATTCGATTTTACATACCCTTGAAAAATCAAATTTGGTTTTATGAATATGGTCGTTCATCTCTGATTCATTGACTAAAAATGTACCAAAACTGTTTAGAATGGATGACAATGTCCACTCCATACTGATAGTTCTGTGCTCATTGGTTGTTTTGTGAATGTTTAATGGTCATGGACATATATAATCAATAGTTTTTTTCCCAGTCGTCCGTCTATAAATATAGTTTTGCATTGGCTGCGCCAAGTTCAAACTGGCAGTAGTTACTTATGTTCAGTAAGCATTAACATGCAGATTTTAACAGAACGTCGGCTATGCTTTGTGACAGTATTGAATTGATCCAAGTTATTGTGTACTGTAAATGGAATCGTGTGTTGGTTTTCTGCACAAAAGCAGTACATTTATTATTTACTCAGGAACTAATAAAACATTTGCTATCTGATTATGAGTTCCACTAATAAATTGTATTGGCTACAGAGCTGATTAAAGATAAGCAAACCAAAGCACTCCGTCAACAATTTTTTTTAGTTAATATAATGTGTCATACTGCAATTTTTAACATTATAAATTCACAGAACTGGAAAAACTAAGGCAACTGATTCACAAAAATGGTAAGATCATTTGGGTATAAATTACACGGAAGCAATTTTATTAATGTTCTTACCTTACAACAATATAAAAGAAAGACAAGAATGTCAATGAAAAGACAATGGCAATGTTTTAAATTGCTTCGTCAGCTCCCTAACTTAAAAATATTGTCCTTTTAGAAAAGATTCTACTTGAAAAGGAAATAGGTAATAATCTAGAACATTAAACTATATAGCTATATTGTCAATAAGATGTGTACATTTGATGTTCGTCCTCTTCTAATGATGTATGTTTTTCTCTTGTCTTATGAGTTTTTGATTAGCATTCTCATGTCAATGTGAATTTGAATTATTCTTTGTTTTTATGGCGGCCTACGGGAATTCGAAACAGAATGTTTAAAAAAAAGATTGTTACCTGTTTTGATGAGTATTATAAAATGTAAAAGTAAAACCTCATCGAGCAATTTCAAAATGAAGTGGACACTCCGGTGAAATGAGACGCAGGTAACAGTTGGCATTTAATGTAATATTCAAGTTATAAACTCGTTGAGGGAACAACATAATAGATGCAATGTGAATAGGTTGACATGGCTGTATATAAAATACACATAGTGAGCGATGTAGTAGTTTATGTGCAAAAATCATTAAGTTTGCATACCTTTGGAAATTGTATAATTTATGAAGGAGGAAAGTGTCCAAATATTTTCTGCTGAAAATGCATGAGCAACGAAACGGGGTCAATACAGTTCGAAATACTGTTTTGATTAGTGTTTGTCATAATTCAGGACAATTGTAAATCACTAGCGATAGATCAGCAGATAATTACTCGCCTAGTGTAGGTGATGAGATATTCAGATTATATGAAGTGGAAAGCGAGATAGATAAACACATTATACATATTAAATAACTGATTAAGATCGTGACCATGGAATTGAGTATTATTGGTAAAAATAAACAAACGTGACTAGTTTTATTTACACATACAGTAGTCTGGCTCTTGATTGTGATAACAGTGTCGTATTGGATGCATATTTAGTTTAACATTGACGATTGAACTACATATTAAAATCAAGCGGGAAATGTACAATACATTGTATAGAGGACGAAAGGTGACAATAGTATTGAACCGGATAGAATATGGTTGATTGATTATTGTCCATCGCCCTGGAATATTTGTTTACAAGGTAAAGCTGCATAATTGAAGAGCACTTTTCTTCGGGACACAATCAAGTCAAGTCAAGTTTATCCGTCACATACACACGAGACGTGCAGTGAAATGAAAAGTGGCAATGCTCGCGAATTGTGCAAAAAAATCAAACAAACAAACAAACTACAAACAGAATGGAGCAGGATCACATATTCACATATTACATATTTGTGGGAGGGAAGAAAAAGGAAAAAACAGCAATTTAAAAAAGACACCACACAACAGTAAAATGGTACAGTAATGTTAGTCCCTGGAGAGATAGGAGTTTACAGTCCTAATGGCCTCTGGGAAGAAACTCCTTCTCATCCTCTCCGTTCTCACAGCATGACAACGGAGGCGTTTGCCTGACCGTAGCAGCTGGAAGTCCGTTGCTGGGGTGGAAGGGGTCTCCCATGATTTTGTTGGCTCTGGAGTTGCACCTTCAGATGTACAGTTGCTGCAGGGGGGCGAGTGTAGTTCCCACAGTGCGTTCGGCCGAACGCACTACTCTTTGCAGAGCCTTCTTGTCCTGGGCAGAGCAGTTCCCAAACCAAATCGTGATATTTCCGGACAAGATGCCTTCCACAGCCGCTGAGTAAAAGCACTGGAGGATCCTTTGAGACACTCTGAATTTCCTCAATTGCCTGAGGTGGTAAAGGCGCTGCCTTGCCTTGTGCATTTGTGCATTGTGCATTGTGAAATGCACAATGTGCATATCACAACTTCCCCCCCTACGCTTTAGTAACAGTTTCCTTATTGCTTATAATGGAACACAACATTTTGCAGACATATTACACCATGCTCACTCTATTAAAGTAATCTCCGCAGAATGCTCTTCTAAAGCTGTCGCTGAGTCACTGAGAGGTAAATTATTACTTACAAAAACATTGTTTCCAGTGCGATTATTGACGAGCGAAGAAAGGAAGTCTTTTATACTCGACAACAAAAATCAACCGTGGTCATTCTGGCATGGTCCTTTCAGCCTTTATTTTACTCCATGGAATTGACGATTTAACTCGAGACACGTAATCATTGCCATAGAAAATTACTTACGACTTTTAAATGCACGGTTGACCACGTTCCCAACTTGGATGGAAATTATGTAATCGGCCCTTTACTTGGGACAGGAATCGAGCCTATTTTAGATTTGACAGTAGAACTCCTGATGATGCAACTTGTTTGTCGAGTAACGTCGCTATTTGATTGCATGAATGGTGACTGCCTCTTCCTCCTCAGATTATTGACACGTACGCCGACTAAAGAGAACTAAAAATCAATAAAGAATGTAATCAAGCAATTTAATTAAATTAGTACAAATTGCAGCTCGTGCTTGTTACATTTAAGCCTTTATTTATTCATATGATCAAGTAAAATGAAAAAGCCGATATGACTAAGCAGACGTTACTTATATGATGGATAGCCCCGGTAATTGAGTGCACGTAAGGAATATGCTAAAAAGCATAACGCGAGGAAAATCAAAGCAAGAAAACAACTATGCTGTATCAGAAATACAGAAATACAGAAATGCTACACGCCGCTTTATCTCCCCCCTCGACTCCATCCGAGGTCCCAAGCAGTCTTTCCAGGTGAGGCAGATGTTCACCTGCACCTCCTGCAAGCTCGTCTATTGCATCCGCTGCCCTAGGTGTCAACTGCTTTACATCGGTGAGACCAAGCGCAGGCTTGGCAATCGCTTCGCCCAACCACTCCGCACAGTTCGCATTAACGAACCCGATCTCCCAGTGGCTCAGCACTTCAACTCTCCCTCCAATTCCGTTTTCGGCCTTTCTGTCCTTTGCCTCCTCCATGGCCAGTGGGTCCCACCGCAAATTGGAGGAGCAGCACCTTATATTTCGCTTCGGTAGTTTACACCCCAGCGGTATCAATATTGACTTCTCCAATTTCAGGTGGTCCTTGTTTTCTCCCTCCTTCCCCTCCCCATTCCCAGCTCTCCCACAGCCCTCTGTCTCCGCCTCTTCCTTTCTTCTCCCCCCATTCCCACATCCGTCTGAAGAAGGGTCTCGACCCGAAACGTCACCTATTCCTTCGCTCCATAGATGCTGTCTCACCCGCTGAGTTTCTGCAGCATTTTTGTCTAACTTCGATTTTTCCAGCATCTTCAGTTCTTTCTTAAACATGCTGCATCAGAGGAGCAGTTTGGTGTATATGAACTATGCAATGACGTGGCCAATCTCCAACTGTTCCTATTGTCCTGTTGCAGAAACCACCAATAATCAAAATTGCAGAAACACACGAGAGCTGCTGAGTTGATTTATGGCTGTATAACCATATAACCATATAACCATAACAGTACGGAATCAGGCCATCTCGGCCCTTCAAGTCCGTGCCGAACATTTTTGTTTTTTGTTTTTAATTAAAATTAAATACTTCCCCCTAGTCCCACCTACCTGCACTCAGACCATAACCCTCTATACCTTTCCCGTCCATATACCCATCCAATCTATTTTTAAAGGATAACATCGAACCTGCCTCCACCACTTCCACTGGAAGCTCATTCCACACAGCTACCACTCTCTGAGTAAAGAAGTTCCCCCTAATGTTCCCCCTAAACTTCTGTCCCTTAATTCTCAAGTCATGTCCCCTTGTTTGAATCTTTCCTACTCTCAATGGGAAAAGCTTATCCACGTCCACTCTGTCTAACCCGCTCATAATTTTAAAGACCTCTATCAAGTCCCCTCTTAACCTTCTGCGGTCCAAAGAATAAAGACCTAACTTGTTCAACCTTTCTCTGTAACTTAGTTGCTGAAACCCAGGCAACATTCTAGTAAATCTACTCTGTACTCTCTCTATTTTGTTGACATCCTTCCTATAATTAGGCGACCAAAATTGTACTCCATACTCCAGAATTGGCCTCACCAATGCCTTGTACAATTTTAACATTACATCCCAACTTCTATATTCAATGCTCTGATTTATAAAGGCCAGCACACCAAAAGCTTTCTTTGCCACCCTATCTACATGAGATTCCACCTTCAGGGAACTATGCACAGTTATTCCTAGATCCCTCTGTTCAACTGCATTCCTCAATTCGCTACCATTTACCGTGTACGTCCTATTTTGATTTGTCCTGCCGAGATGTAGCACCTCACATTTGTCAGCATTAAACTCCATCTGCCATCTTTCAGCCCACTCTTCCAAATGGCCTAAATCTCTCTGTAGACTTTGAAAATCTATTTCATTATCCACAACACCACCTATCTTAGTATCATCTGCATACTTACTAATCCAATTTTCCACACCATCATCCAGATCATTGATGTACATGACAAACAACAGTGGACCCAACACAGACCCCTGAGGCACCCCACTAGTCACCGGCCTCCAAACTGACAAACAGCGATCCACCATTACTCTCTGGCATCTCCCATTCAGCCACTGTTGAATCCATCTTGCTACTCCACCATTAATACCCAACAATTGAATCTTCTTAACCAACCTTCCATGGCCTTACTGAAGTCCATATAGACAACATCCACTGCTTTACCCTCATCAATTTCCCCAGTAACCTCTTCGAAAAATTCAAGAAGATTAGTCAAGCATGACCTTCCAGGCACAAATCCATGTTGACTGTTCCTAATCAGACCCTGCTTATCCAGATGCTTATATATATTATCTTTAAGTATCCTTTCCATTAATTTGCCCACCACTGACGTCAAACTAACAAGTCTATAATTGCTAGGTTTACTCTTCGAACCCTTTTTAAACAACGGAACAACACACGCAGTACGCCAATCCTCCGGCACTATTCCCGTTTCTAATGACATTTGAAATATTTCTGTCATAGCCCCTGCTATTTCTACACTAACTTCCCTCAATGTCCTAGGGAATATCCTGTCAGGACCTGGAGACTTATCCGTTTTCATATTTTTCAAAAGTGTCCGCACCTCCTCTTCTTTGAATCTCACAGTTTCCATTGCTACTCTGCTTGTTTCCCTTACCTCACATAATTCCATATCCTTCTCCTTCGTGAATACCGAAGAAAAGAAATTGTTCAATATCTCCCCCATCTCTTTTGGCTCTGCAGATAGCTGTCCACTCTGACTCTCTAATGGACCAATTTTATTCCTTGTTATCCTTTTGCTATTAATATAGCTGTAGAAACCCTTTGGATTTACTTTCACCTTACTTGCCAAAGCAACCTCATATCTTCTTTTAGCTTTTCTAATTTCTTTCTTAATATTCTTTTTACATTCTTTATACTCCTCAAGCACCTCATTTACTCCATGCTGCCTATAATTATTGTAGATCTCTCTCTTTTTCCGAACCAAGTGTCCAATTTCCCTTGAAAACCATGGCTCTTTCCATTTTTTACTATTTCCTTTCAACCGAACAGGGACATAAAGATTCTGTACTCTTAAAATTTCTCCCTTAAATGTCCTGCATTTTTCTTCTACATCCTTCCCATAAAACAACATGTCCCAATTCACTCCTTTTAAATCCTTTCGCATCTCCTCAAAGTTAGCCTTTCTCCAAACAAAAATCTCAACCCTAGGTCCAGTTCTGACCCTCTCCATAATTATATTGAAACTAATGGTATTGTGATCACTGGACGCGAAGTGCTCCCCGACGCATACCTCCGCCACCTGCCCTGTCTCATTTCCTAACAGGAGGTCCAGCACTGCCCCTTCTCTAGTAGGTACCTCTATGTATTGCTGCAAAAAACTATCTTGCACACATTTTACAAACTCCAAACCATCCAGCCCTTTTACAGAATGTGTTTCCCAGTCTATGTGTGGAAAATTGAAATCTCCCTCAATCACTACCTTGTGCTTACTACTAATATCTGCTATCTCCTTACATATTTGCTCTTCCAATTCTCGCTCCCCATTTGGCGGTCTATAATACACCCCTATAAGTGTTGCTACACCTTTCCGATTTCTCAGTTCCACCCAAATAGCCTCCCTAAACGAGCCCTCTAATCTATCCTGCCAAAGCACTGCTGTAATATCTTCCTTGACAAGCATTGCAACACCCCCACCTCTTGCCCCTCCAATTCTATCACACCTGAAGCAACGAAATCCTGGAATATCTATTTGCCAATCACAGCCCTCCTGCAACCATGTTTCACTGATCGCCACAACATCATACTTCCAGGTGTCAATCTAGGCTCTAAGCTCATCCACCTTTCTTACAATGCTCCTAGCATTAAAATATACACATTTAAGAAACCCACCACCACTTATTCTGTTTATTATCTTTTTCTTCTTTCTCCCCTACATTTTGGGTCCGAGTGCTTCCCTTCTCTGCCTCCTGCCTCCCACATTTTCCACTAGCTTTCTCTATTTGAGTCCCTCCCCCCAACCGTTCTAGTTTAAAGTCTCCCCAGTAGCCTTTGCAAATCTCCCCGCCAGGATATTGGTCCCCCTCGGGTTCAAGTGCAACCCGTCCTTTCTGTACAGGTCACACCTTCCCCAAAAGAGGTCCCAATGATCCAGAAATTTGAATCCCTGCCCGCTGCACCAGTTCCTCAGCCACGCATTTATCCTCCACCTCAATCCATTCCTACTCTCACCGTCGCGTGGCACAGGTAGTAATCCTGAGATTGTTACCTTTGTAGTCCTTCTCCTTAACTCTCCTCCCAACTCCCTAAATTCTCCTTTGAAGACCTCTTCTCTTTTTCTACCTATGTCATTGGTACCTATATATACCACAACCTCAGGCTCCTCTCCCTCCGATTTCAGGATATCTTGGACGCGTTCAAACACATCCCTGACCCTGGCACCAGGGAGGCAAACTACCATCCGGGTCTCCTGACTGCGTCCACAGAATCGCCTATCCGACCCCCTAACCATAGAGTCCCCTATTACTATTGCCCTCCTCTTCTTTTCCCTACCCTTCTGAGCAATAGGGCTGGTCTCTGTGCCGGAGGCCCGGCAGCTGTTGCTACCCGCAAGAAGGCTGTCCCCCTCAACAGTACTCAAACAGGAGTACTTATTTTCAAGGTGTACAGCCACTGGGGTACTCACTAGTCCCTGCCTCTGCCCCTTGCCCTTCCCAACCGTGACCCACTTGTCTGCCTCCCGTGGTCTTGGAGTGGCCACCTCCCTATAACTCTTTTCTATGACCTCCTCACTCTCCCTGATCAGACAGAGGTCATCGAGCTGCTGCTCCAGGTTCCTAACACGGTCCCTGTACAATTCAATATTTCCCTCAAAGGGCTCTTTGGCTTATGAACAAATTAGTGGGTGATTCCCCATGTGCTTGCCAAGAACCTGTTTACACCTGTTCAGGTGTTATACATATAATTATATTGATCACTTTTAGTCTCTCGCATTTCTGTTTGGCTGATAAGTTGTAGATCATTTGAGTCCCTATATATGGAATAAAGAAGCATAAAAATGGTCAATACATGTTAAATTACCAGAGGGGGCAAAATACGGCGTGTGCTGCACATAGATTTCCTGTATGTCTGATCTCCAAATTTGGTGTTCTTGTGCACTGCTGTGTAGTTTTATTCCTTATATTTGTACCATGGGGTTATATGTGGCGTTGTTATCCTGTAGCTAACTGCGTTTACTCATTGAACAATAATTGTATTTGACAATGCCCGACGCCGCTCTTTAAGTAGTGAAGTCTTTCAGCACATCATATTCTGCTGGGGTGGCTTACAACGCAATGGTTTGAGCATTGAATTAACCAGTCTTTGGTAATCACCAACAACCCCGTTCCCATTCCCCCCTCCCGTCTACCCACTATCCCCTTTTCCAGTGTCCCTTGACGTGTACCCATTCCACAATTCTCGCTCTCCTTCCACCTGCATTCCTTCTTCTACCACAATTCGCAACTCTTCTCTCCTTATTGTCCTTATTGCCTCTTGTCCTTTCAAATCTGGGGTGTGTCCAACCATCTCACTCTCAAAAATCTCCTCACCTGTGTCTACCGTTGTCCTACCAATCTCCCTTCCAGGTTTATTGCTCCTCCCCCTCTCCCCAGATGCAGTCGACCTGACGTAGCAAGAAAGTTTAATAATTGCAGCGCGGAATGTGTATGATATTCCTTTGAAAGCAAGCAGTAGATTTTCCCAATACTTTTGAATATATATATATTACGATGAAAGCTCTGGATTAGCTCCGGGTAGATCATGCTTTTTGTGATACTTGATGGAAATATGTTGTTTTATTTTTCTTCATGACAGTGACCATACTAACATCTGAACAATTGATCCTGGTATCACCGCTACTATGATGCTATTTCATAAGAATGGATTCCTTCTATTTACAGATTTATCTGAATACGATGAAGAGACGCGTGAGTATTTGAAACGTTTCTTTAAGACCGGTGAACTATGGAGTGCTATGCCATTACGTTGTTTGAGCTTGTTTGTCTGTACAATGTTACCTCGGATGATATTATCTGTCCGGCTTCCCTGTTCCACCCCAAAATTCTTGATTTCATTGTGTCTCGGTGTTACATTCATACTTGATCATTGTAAATTGATTTTATTAGACAATGACCGAAGCCGCTCTTTCAGTGGTGAAGTCTTTCATCACATAACAGCACCTCATATTCCGCTTGGGTGGCTTACAACGCAATGGTTTGAGCATTGGTAACCACCAATAGCCCCGTTCCTATTTCTCCCCCGCCCGTCTTGAATGCGCCTGTTGACTGAAGCCCGAATCCCCATAAAAATAACCCCGAAACAAATCGTCATCGCAATGAAGAGTCCTTTTTTAACTACGCCCGGAAACCCGACGCCAGATATTCGTAGACCCACAGCCGATGTGTACGTTAAAAAGTGACTATCTGTGCTGCTGTGTCAGTAATTATAAAGAAAATAGCACTCAGTTTATCGCATCTTCCAAATCGTCATATGCCAAGTACGTCATTGCTTTTCTTGTACAGATTGAAATACGTTTGAACGTTACGAGGTTATACACTTCTATGGACGTTGCAGGGAACACAATATTGGAAGCCATTTTGGTTTATATGGTGTGTGGTTGTGGTTGATGTGGTTGATGCAAATGTTTCTCCCTTTCTCTGTTATCTTTCCACTCCTTCCGTTAAATCGATGTCACTCCATTTTTATGCGACATTTTAATTCCCTAATTATGGAGCCTCATAATTCTATATACGCCAGTTATTGTTTCCTCAGTATTATGTGTCCCTAAAGCGTGTATATACCCTGGGCATCCAGAGTAATGCCGGACTTCCAAGAGCTTTTCACCACATGACTCCAAAGACGTTGACATTCTGTGGATCTAACATACTCCACGCAGACTATGCCATAAATGTTCAAGTAAGCTGCTAAATTGCTAATGATATCTCCTTCATTCACATGCAAATCGATACTGTTTATAGCAAACAATGAGGACCCTGCTACCGATTTGTATGTAACATCAATGTTAATCGGGTACACAAGTAAAATGTCAAACGTCACCTTTACCCATTACTCAGCCAACTATGCATCCATCTTCTAACTCGTCCTTGATCCTATGGTTTGTTACTTTCTGCACTCGGCTTCCATCTGCGTGTTGTTAAAAGTGTTGAATGCAGTAAGTCTAGTCAGCTCATTTGAAGCTGGAAAGAGTACAAAAAGGATTTGCGAGATATTACAGGGTCTGCAGGTACGGGTTGAAATATGATTGGAGGGGTAGCTCATATAAATCGTTGTTATGCTTTCAAAATATATCTTCCTCCATTGCTTGAATCCTAATAATACCCATCTTTAAACAACATCAAGAGAGAAAGAGTAGACACAAGCAACTTCAAATGCTTAAAGCTCGCGTAGAAGACAAGGTGATGGAGAAACTGCGAATAAGTCAATATCTCAGGAGGATGTTGATAGGTGACGTTTTCTGTCGGTACCTTTCTTCAGATTGATTTAGTTTTCTCTATGGTATGGGTGCGAGAACAGTTCTGCGGCACACAGAAGCGTCACGGGTGCGTAATCCAAACACAACAGCCGGGGAAAACTAGGATTACCAAAGAAAGAGGGCACCATGGATGACGGAGAGTACAACAGTCTACATTTAGTATACTGTAGTTTAGGTTAATATTGTCACGTGCACCGAGGTATAGTGAAACGCTTTCTTTGCGTACTATCCCGCCAATGAAAAGACGATACATGATTACAACCAAGCCTTCCACAGTGTACAGATAAAATATAAGGAGGACATCATTTAATTCAAGATAAAGACCGACTAAAGACAGTTTCAATATCTCTGATGAGGTAGATGGAAGGTCAGGACCGTACTCTAGCTGATGAGTAGACTGTTCAGTTACCTGATTATAGTTGGGAACAGAGTGCTCCTGCAACTGGAGAATATACGTTTTCCAACTTACATACCGAAAACGGAGTGAACGCGATGTGACTCATACTTAATTATGCTTGTGGCCTTTCCAAAGCAGCGTGAGTTATAGATGAAATCAATGGCAGGGAGTTTGCTTTGCGCGATGATCTGGACTTCGTTCTCAACTCTGCGAGGTGTTGCGCTCTAGGATGGATCTGTTGTTCCCATACCAACCTCTGATGTATTCCGATAATATGTTTTGTACGGCGCATCTGTGGAAATTGGTGGGGTGGTTGGTGACATGCCGAGCTTCCTACGCCTTCTCAGAAAGTAGATGCTTTGATGTATATTCTTGGCCAGATTCGATGTGGCTGGTTAAAGAGAATTTGCTAGTGATATTTATTCATCGACAATTGAAGGTTACGACCATCTCTAATGCTGAGTGATTAATGTATACCGGGAGTGTGTATCGCTTCGTTTCCTGAAAGTTAATCATAATCTCCTTTGTCTTGCTGATATTGAGAAAGAGATTGATGTTTTGGCAGCAGGTTACAAGGTTCTCAATTTCCTTTCTGTACTCCGCATCGTCATTATTTGACATCCGTCGCACGACAACAGTGTCATCTGCGAATTTGTAAATTGAGTTGGATTGGGATTAAGGCTGCACAGTCAGAAGAGTACAAGTAGTGTATTGGGGGACTGGGGATGTATACTTGCAGGGCACCAGTGTTGAGGATCATCGTAAAAGATGATTTGTCACTGATCGTGGTCTGTTGACCAAGAGGTCAAAGATCCAATTGCAGAAGCGAATGCTAACTCCACGTTCCACGAGTCTGGATCTGGTGGTGTGCTTGGTTGGGATAATTGTATTGAAAGCAGAGATATAGTTTATGAATAGACGTCTGACGTAGGTGTCCTACTTACAGAATTTCCGGGAATGAGTGAAGGGCCAGCGAGATGGCATCAGCCGTGGTCCTGTTGTGGCGGTAGATGAACTTCAGTGGATCACGTTTGCTTGGTAGGCTGCATTTAATATGTGCCATAACCATCCTCTCGAAGCAATTCGAGGTGGTGGTTGATGGACGGTAGTTTTTAAGGCATGAGACTGCTTTTCTTTGGCAACGGAATGATAGTGGTCTTCTTGAAACAGGTAGGTATCTCAGAACAGAGAAGGGAGAGATGAAAGATTCCATGGAAAGCCCCGTTAGTTGGACTATGCAGTTCATAGGGACCGGACCATGGATTCCATGCGGACAAGTTGCTCTCCGTGGATTCACCCTCAGGGAGGCTGATCTTACTTCTGAAAATGCGAAGATGGGAAAAGTCACCCTCGAGTCTGACATGATGGATGTCTTCGCCCTGTGCGCCTTCTGATCGAAGCGAGCATAGAATCAATTTTGTTTGTCAGGGACGGCCACATTATCAATAACGATGCTGCCCTTCTTCACTTTGCAGCCAGTTACATTATTCAGGGCTTGATACAGTCGAAGGGTGCCCGAATTATTACAATGGGTCTCAGGTTGGTCCCGGTATTGTCTGTTGGCATTTGTGATTGCTTTGCGAAGATGTCGGTAGATTTTATGTGGCGCTCAGAATCGTTTGACTTGGACGCAGCGGTCTTCATGGTTCACCAGTTGTATCCAGTGGGGGAACGCTCAGAGTAGACATCTAATCATGGGGGTAGATCAGACGGAGACGGAAAAATGGGGAGAAAAGGATTGCGTACTTGGTAGAGACAGGATGGGAGGAATTGTAGCCGGGATAAATGTGGGAGTCAATGGATTTATATTAGACATTAGAAGGTGCCCGGAATGTGCCGTGGCGGAGTCAGAATGCTCCTAGGATGCACCGAGACGAAGGACACGACGGGCTGCCGCGAAGAAGGACCCATGGGCCGCTGCCTGCAGGGGATTATGGCGACACGTGCATGTGTGAGCTATGCAGAAAACATGTCACTGTGCCACGCGTCCGAGACAATAAAGAATCATTGAACCGCCATGGAGACAGAGAGATCGAGAAAGTGGAGAGAAGTGTCAGAAAGAGTGAATGGTTTATGTCCGTGTGGGGGAAGGGGAATGGGAGGACAATTGTGGGGCCTAGAGTTTATTCGGTTGAGAAACCTATTCCTAACAGCGGTATGGAAACCACGTTTATTAAAGAAAGATAATATGTTTTTTTTTCTCTCTGGGGGAGGGGGCGAAAGCAACGCTTCCGGACAGTTTTATTTCCGGCTGGGGAGGCGGAGAGGAGCGAATTCAGAAATGCGGCACTTTTTCATTTCTATATGGGGGTCTTGGGGGAGGAGGAGGAGGAGGAGAAGTAGGGAGGACGCGGACGAAATGGGAGACACATTTGTCCTTCTCGGGAGAGAGTGGTAAGTGATATTGCAGGATATTTGTATTTCCGTCGGAAAAATGGCCCAGAACATAAAGGTCACCTATCCACTTCTTCCAGAGATGCTGCATGACTGAGCTATTACAGGATTTCCTGCTCTGATCCGACGAAGAGAGATGTTGCCAATGCTTCTTTGGAGATGACGTGCTACTTCTTGCCATATATTCACATATGATACGGTTTATCTGGTAGGTCTACACTTGAGCCTCGATGGAAACAAAGTCAAAATAAATAACATTCGAATTTAGCCTACTCAGACGAATTGAAAGAACAAAAATGAACATATGCCGTGATAGCAAAAAAAAAAAGAGAAATGGGCAACGAGCATCAATTTCACACGATCATCTCAAACAGTTAGCTAAACGTGTCTGGCCCGCCAACATGAAGCAACCCAAAAGATCTGATGTGAATTTGTGGCGATGTATTTAATAGTCCAGAATATAATCGCCTCATACCTGGTTACATTTATAAGCTTGGCTAACTGACGATTTCATCGGCGGCATACATTCATTTTAAAGACCTCATGGTCAACAACATGGGCAGTCGCCATAGATCGAGTTCACGTTGTCTGATGCAGTCAGGGGATGCATATCTTGGGTTTCTGCTAGGTTATGTTGGTACACGCTTCAATTTTCATCCTCAAAAAAGAAGCACGACGTTTGTTGCGTGCATTACAATTTCAATTGACTTTGAGTCATATATTTACCATACAGGGGATATAACGTTCGCCTGATATCATCTCATAGTTATATATTCATACCACACGGAAAATAGGCGCCCAAGGCCAATTTGTCCTTGCCCACAAAACTGCCATGTGTACGTTAGTGCCATTTGGCTGTGTTTGGCCCATATATATCTAAACCTTGTTTAGGAACATTTTATATCTAAACCTTTCCTATCCATTCGCCAGTCCAAATGTCTCTTAAATGCTAACATGGAACATGTCTCAACGACTTCCTCTGGCAGCTCCTCCCATATACTTACCAGGGCCTTATCGTTCATTGCCCTGGCTTCATTTCCCAAAATGCATCCTCACACATGTCTGAACTGAAATCCACCAACTATTCCTTGGCGAACGCCCAGGTGATCAAGATTCCCAAGTAATTCTTGATAAACCACGTATTATTGCCCACGACATCACTTATTTTAGCGTCATCTGCAAAGTTAGCAATCAAACCTTGTAAATTCTTATCCAAGTCTTTGATATAGATGACAAACTCGCTGAGTCTATTGGCGATCCCTGAGGCATGCCACTCGTCAGAATGCTCCAGCCGGTAAAACAAATTACCACAACCACAATCTGCTTCCTGCCATGAAGTTAATTTTTTTATCCAGTTAACTACAAATCTCTGGATCCCACGTGATACTACCTCCCAGAACTACCTATCATGTAGAAACATATCGAATGACTTGCTAACGTCCATATAGACTGCGTACACGGCATTGCGCCCATCAGTCTTCTTGGTTACTCCAAACTAAAAACAATCACATTCACGAGAACGATCCACAACGTACAAAATCATGCCGACTTTCGCTTAGCCACAGCTGACTCCCTTAAAGCATTACTGGCTTGAAGGTGCCAAGCTTCCCAGCCCTTCTTAAATAACCGCAAAACATTCCCCGCCCTTCACTCTCCGGCAAAACTCGCGGATCAAACCATGATGCCTGTAAGAAGGAACTGCAGATGCTGGTTTAAACCGAAGATTTCTCTCACTTTAGGTAGCTCCGGAATTCCCTCTCTCTCCCTATCCCTCCCCCACCCAAGTCATACTAGCTTCTCATTTTCACCTTACAAACAGCTAACAATGGCCTGTTTCGTTTATCATCGTTACTTTTTTGCATATCTGTCATTCATTATATCTCCTCATCACCTTCTATATTTCTCATTTCCCTTATCCCTAACCAGTCTGAAGAAGGGTCTCGATCCGAAACGTCACCCATTCCTTTTCTCCAGCGATGCTGCCTGTCTCGATGAGTTACTCAAGCTTTTTGTGTCTAACTATGATTCATTTGTCTGAGCCTGGACTACTGCAATTTCTTCCCTCGCTTCCAATTTTATCCTTGGATATATCTAATCAGACCTGGGCGATTTATCCACATGCATACATTCTAAGATATTCAACACACATTTGACTGTAATACACAGTGTCTTCGAGAGATCCCGAATAAATTTGACAAATTCCTGCGTTTTCAATTCTTTGTCCATGGCAAGACCGATATTATGTATTCATTGAAGACCCTGCCCATCCCCTGCATTCTACATATGACGATCACTTTTCATTGGATTCTCCTTATTTTTGCCTGCCAGAGTTTTCCTGTCACTTTTCATCCTTCCTGAAAGTCTTCTTAATCGTACTCTTCAATTTGCTGTATTCCTCCAGGGATACAGGTCCAACATTCTGTGGAGGGAGTAGACAAATGGACTGAATGACATTGCATATGCATTCGGACATAAAAGAGTTACAAATTAAATCTATAACTTATTTTACCTCATCTTGCCGTCAGCTCCTGCTAACTCTGCTCTGCGAAACCTCTCAAACAAAAGCATCAACATTTACCATCAAAGAAAATCCCTTGCCTCTCCAAACAGCCTATTTTAAAACAACCACTCCGAATGGCTGCTTTGTTACTACGTCCCTTCCTTTAATATACAACTTGGAGCTCTCACTCCTGAACAATAACGTCTGCACCTTAAATATTCGGCGCTGCTTCTCAACTTAATTGCACACTGACCTGTGCGCACGCATAAGGTTGCTTTTCAATCTCCCACCCCGCTTGTCCTCTCAAATGCTCCACGGTGAAACTGAACTAGTCTCATTGTCTAATTGTCAAGCGTGAAACAGATATGTCGTGCAGTTTCATAGTCTTGGCGATATATTGTAACCTTTCCACCTGGATAGTACCAAACGTTACGTGTAGAATGACGTTTTTCTTTTGTGTGCGTCTGGAAACAGAATAGCCCCTTAAATAGAGACATGCTTTCGTTATGTAAAGTAAAGTAATATAATCGTAGAATGGAATCACTCTGATCATAATTCTCTTACGCTAGGATTTAGCAAATGAATGTCTAAAACCCATTTCGCAAGTAAAAACAGTTTTCGGAAATGCACACGGATGTTTTCGTATTGAAGATGAAATGCCCTTACATCAATGTACGCCAAAAAGAAATTGTGGGTTTATTGTGTTTCACTGTTATTGTAGATTCTGGGAATACGTTTTCACCCCTTTCTTTTCCAGAAACGCACTATGACTTAGAGTGCAACGGTAAGGGAACTACTCACGTTTATTTATTTTTCATCAGTTTCCTACACTTCATGTAAAACGGTACTGGACCCCGCATCCACTGTAAATCTATCAAATTAAAATTCTATGCCATCGAGAGAACAAAATAAGTGTATTGATGATACCCATACAGATTAAGTTAACCAAGTCTTGCGATTTTATATATACGAATTTTCATGTACGTGGTCATATTATTATCGTGAATGTGAGTTGCATGGGAAAATCTCTGTGTAACTGGATGTTTACCAGTCTTACGGGCAACTGATACTAGATTATATATATTGTTGCTGTTAATGGCTGAAGACTAAGCTTTGTAGCTCTTGTTCTTACAGTTTATTCTCGAGGTCGAGCTAAAGTACAAACGATAACACCAACACCAGGGCGATACACGAGGTTATGTGGTGTCATCGGTATTTAAATAAAGTAAAGAATAAAACGGGTACAGAAAAACTGAAATAAGACAGACAATATTTCGGGTATGCACCAGGTTACGCAACGTCCTATTGGAACCCATATAAACCGCACACACTGCACTCCCCTCATCAATAAACAATGGTGTCTCCTCAAGATTCAAATGCCGATTGGACAAACGTATCTGGTGCACGATTATACTTGTTGAAATTCGTATCTTGAGCACTTGAGATAGACAGCCTCAGGAAATCAAAACCGTTAATTAGGCGGAATGAAAGTCCCTGCATTCATTCGGTAGGTAAAATAAAACAATGGTTTATCACAAGCGGAGGTGCGCGTGTCAAAAGCCTTTGTTGCAACACGAACATTTCATTCTGTAAAATTAGCTTCCATGTTTGACCATATTCCCCGGTCAGTATAACGCATCTTACAATCTACTGTCACCTTATTTGATTAAAAGTGACCACTACCTATCAAATTCCGACTACATAGATACATAGATACATAGAAAATAGGTGCAGGAGTAGGCCATTCGGCCCTTCGAGCCTGCACCGCCATTCAATATGATCATGGCTGATCATTCAACTCAGTATCCCGTACCTGCCTTCTCTCCATACCCCCTGATCCCTTTAGCCACAAGGGCCACATCTATCTCCCTCTTCAATATAGCCAATGAACTGGCCTCAACTACCCTCTGTGGCAGAGAGTTCCAGAGATTCACCACTCTCTGTGTGAAAAAGTTTTTCCTCATCTCGGTCTTAAAGGATTTCCCCCTTATCCTTAAGCTGTGACCCCTTGTCCTGGACTTCCCCAACATCGGGAACAATCTTCCTGCATCTAGCCTGTCCAACCCCATAAGAATTTTGTACGTTTCTATAAGATCCCCTCTCAATCTCCTAAATTCTAGCGAGTATAAGCCAAGTCTATCCAGTCTTTCTTCATATGAAAGTCCTGACATCCCAGGAATCAGTCTGGTGAACCTTCTCTGCACTCCCTCTATGGCTATAATGTCCTTCCTCAGATTTGGAGACCAAAACTGTACGCAATACTCCAGGTGTGGTCTCACCAAGACCCTGTACAACTGCAGTAGAACCTCCCTGCTCCTATACTCAAATCCTCTTGCTATGAAGGCCAACATACCATTCGCTTTCTTCACTGCCTGCTGCACCTGCATGCCTACTTTCAATGACTGGTGTACCAGGACACCCAGGTCTCGCTGCATCTCCCCATTTCCTAATCGGCCACCATTTAGATAATAGTCTGCCTTCCCGTTTTTGCCACCAAAGTGGATAACCTCACATTTATCCACATTATACTGCATCTGCCAAACATTTGCCCACTCACCCAGCCTATCCAAGTCACCTTGCAGTCTCCTAGCATCCTCCTCACAGCTAACACTGCCCCCCAGCTTAGTGTCATCCGCAAACTTGGAGATGTTGCTTTCAATTCCCTCGTCCAGATCATTAATATAAATTGTAAATAGCTGGGGTCCCAGCACTGAGCCTTGCGGTACCCCACGAGTCACTGCCTGCCATTGTGAAAAGGACCCGTTTAATCCTACTCTTTGCTTCCTGTTTGCCAGCCAGTTCTCTATCCACATCAATACTGAACCCCCAATACCGTGTGATTTAAGTTTGTATCCTAATCTCTTATGTGGTACCTTGTCGAAAGCCTTCTGAAAGTCCAGATACAACACATCCACTGGTTCTCCCCTATCCACTCTACTAGTTACATCCTCGAAATATTCTATAAGATTCGTCAGACACGATTTACCTTTCGTAAATCCATGCTGACTTTGTCCAATGATTTCACCACTTTCCAAATGTGCTGCTATCCCATCTTTAATAATTGACTCTAGCAGTTTCCCCACTACCGATGTTAGACTAACTGGTCTGTAATTCCCCGTTTTCTCTCTCCCTCCCTTCTTAAAAAGTGGGGTTACGTTTGCTACCCTCCAATCCTCAGGAACTACTCCAGAATCTAAAGAGTTTTGAAAAATTATCACTAATGCATCCACTATTTCTGGAGCTACTTCCTTAGGCACTCTGGGATGCAGCCTATCTGGCCCTGGTGATTTATCGGCCTTTAATCCATTCAATTTACCCAACAACACTTCCCGACTAACCTGGATGTCACTCAGTTCCTCCATCTCCTTTGACCCGCGGCCCCCTGCTATTTCCGGCAGATTATTTATGTCTTCCTTAGTGAAGACGGAACCAAAGTAGTTATTCAATTGGTCCGCCATATCCTTGTTCCCCATGATCAATTCACCTGTTTCTGACTGCAAGGGACCTACATTTGTTTTAACTAATCTCTTTCTCTTCACATATCTATAAAAACTTTTGCAGTCAGTTTTTATGTTCCCTGCCAGTTTCCTTTCATAATCTATTTTCCCTTTCCTAATTAAGCCCTTTGTCCTCCTCTGCTGGTCTCTGAATTTCTCCCAGTCCTCTGGTATGCTGCTTTTTCTGGCTAATTTGTACGCAACATCTTTTGCTTTGATACTATCCCTGATTTCCCTTGTTATCCACGGATGCACTACCTTCCCTGATTTATTCTTTTGCCAAACTGGGATGAACATTTTTTGTAGTTCATCCATGCAGTCTTTAAATGCCTTCCATTGCATATCCACCGTCAACCCTTTTAGAACTAATTGCCAGTCAATCTTGGCCAATTCACGTCTCATACCCTCAAAGTTACCTTTCTTTAAGTTCAGAACCGTTGTTTCTGAATTAACAATGTCACTCTCCATCCTAATGAAGAACTCAACCATATTATGGTCACTCTTGCCCAAGGGGGCACGCACAACAAGTCTGCTAACTAACCCTTCCTCATTACTCAATACCCAGTCTAGAATAGCCTGCTCTCTCGTTGGTTCCTCTACATGTTGGTTTAGATAACTATCCCTCATACATTCCAAGAAATCCTCTTCCTCAGCACCCCTGCCAATTTGATTCACCCAATCTATATGTAGATTGAAGTCACCCATTATAACTGTTTTGCCTTTGTTGCACGCATTTCTAATTTCCTGTTTGATGCCATCCCCAACTTCACTACTACTGCTAGGTGGCCTGTAAACAACACTCACCAGCGTTTTCTGCCCCTTAGTGTTTCGTAGCTCTACCCATACCGATTCCACATCCTACAAGCTAATGTCCTTCCTTTCCACTGCGTTAATCTCCTCTCTAACCAGCAACGCTACCCCACCTCCTTTTCCTTTCTCTCTATCCCTCCTGAATATTGAATATCCCTGGATGTTCAGCTCCCAGCCTTGGTCACCCTGGAGCCATGTGTCCGTGATCCCAACTATATCATAATCATTAATTGCTATCTACACGTTCAACTCATCGACCTTATTACGAATGCTCCTTGCATTGAGACACAAAGCCTTCAGGCTTATTTTTACAACGCTCTTACCCCTTATACAATTATGTTGGAAAGTGGCTCTTTTTGATTTTTGCCCTGGATTTGTCTGCCTGCCACTTTTACATTTCACCTTGCTACCTATTGCTTCCGCCCGCATTTTGCACCCCTCTGTTTCTCTGCTCACCCATTTAAGAACCCCACCACCTCTTATTCTCTGTTTATTATTGTTTTCTTCTTCCCCCCCTACATGTTGGGTCTGAGTGCTTTCCTTCTCTGCCTCCTGCCTCACACACTGTCTAATAGCATTCTCTATTTGAGTCCCTCCCCCCAACCATTCTAGTTTAAAGTCTCCCCAGTAGCCTTTGCAGATCTCCCCGCCAGGATATCGGTCCCCCTCAGGTTCAAGTGCAACCCATCCTTTTTGTACAGGTCGAACCTTCCACAAAAGAGGTCCCAATGATCCAGAAATTTGACTAGGTATTACACATTCGGCAACTAGTGACTACTTACTACACAACGTATTCAATTAAACTATTAAAATATGTTTACCTTCCCAGTATTCAAAGATCTGCAGACAAACATCACCGAAATCTGTAAGGAAAACAATTTGTTACCATTAGTACACGAAGTCTAGAATGTGTAGCATGTAAAAGGCTCTCAAATTGTATCGGGTGCATGCACATTGTGAAATTGTGGATATTGAACAGATACTGTAGTATTGTCCAACAAGTGAAAGTTCGTTCAGCTGATGAATGAGCTTTATTGTAGTAATCGGGGAAATTAATACGAATGGTATACGAAATCTTGCTTTGCTGAGAGACTAAATGTCTTTCCGTGGAGCTAATGCTTCTATCATATCATATACAGTGCATTCAGAAAGTATTCAGACCCCTTCACTTTTTCCACATTTTGTTACATTACAGCCTTATTTTCAAATTGATTAAATTCATTTTTATCATCAATCTACACACAATACCCCAAAATAAATAAAAGCGAAAACAGGTTTGTGAAATTTTTGCAAACTAATTGTAGAGAAATAACTGAAATATCACATTTACATAAGTATTCAGACCCTTTACTCAGTACTTTGTTGAGGCACCTATGGCAGCGATTCCAGCCTCAAGTCTTCTTGGGTAGGACGCTACAAGCTTGGCACACCTGTATTTGTGTAATTTCTCCCATTCTTCTCTGCAGATCCTCTCTGGGGAGGATGGGTAGCGTCGATGCGCAGCTATTTTCAGGTCCCTCCAGAGATTTTCGATCTGGTTCAAGCCAGGGCTCTGGCTGCCCCTCTCAAGGACATTCACAGACTTGCCGCGAAGCCTCTCCTGCATTGTCTTGGCTGTGTGCTTAGGGTCGTTGTCCTGTTGGAACGTGATGCTCCGCCCCAGTCTGAGGTCCAGAATGCTCTGGATCAGGTTTTCATCAAGGACCTCTCTGTACTTTGCTCCGTTCATCTTTCCCTCGATCCTGACTAGTCTCACAGTTCTTGCCGCTGAGAAATATCCCCACTGCAAGATGCTGCCACCACCATGCTTCATCGTAGGTATGGTATTGGCCAGGTGATGAGCGGTGACTGGTTTCCTCCAGACGTGACGCTTGGCATTCAGGCCAAATAGTTCAATCTTGGTTTTATCAGACCAGATATTCTTGTTTCTCATGCCTTTTGACAAACTCCAAGCGGGCTGTCATGTGCCTTTTCCTGAGGAGTGACTTCCGTCTGGCCATTCTACCACAAAGGCCTGATTATTGGAGTGCTGCAGATAGAGATGTCCTTCTGGAAGGTTCTCCCATCTCCACAGAGGATCTCTGGACCTCTGTCAGATTGAACATCGGGTTCTTGGTCAACTCCCTGACCAAGGTTCTTCTCCCCCGATGGCTTATTGGCCGGGCGGCCAGCTCTATGAAGAGTCGTGGTTGTTCCGAATTTCTCTAATTTAAGAATGACGGAGGCCACTGTGCTCTTCGGGATCTGCAATGCTGCAGAAACTGTTTGATACCGTTCCACTGATCTGTGTCTCGACACAATCTGCCTCAGAGGTCTATAGACAATTCCTTTGTCTTCGTGGCTTGGTTTTTGCCTTTGCAAATCATGTCCAATCAATTGAATTTACCACTGGTGGACTCCAATCAGGTTGGAGAAACATCTCAAGAATAATCAATGGAAACAGGATGAACCTAAGCTCAATTATGAGTGTCATAGCAAAGGGTTCGAATACTTATGTAAATGTGAAATTTCAGTTATTTATTTTTAATTACTTTGCAAAAAATTCTAAACACCTGTTTTCTCTTCTTCATTCTGGGGTATTGTGTGTAGATTGATGATTAAAAAAAAGGAATTTAATCCATTTTAAATTATGGCTGTAACGGAACAAAAATGTGGAAAAAGTGAAGGGGTCTGAATACTTTCTGAATGCACTGTATTGTTTTCTTTACAAATACACTTCAATAATCTAATTTCATTGATTGCAATTGTAAGGCAATTGTAAGTTCAGAGGTATTTATTGCTGAGTTGGCATAAATACATTTTATTATTCTTTAGAAGGTTTTCAATACAAGAGTATTATTTAAAAAAAACATTGGAATAAATCACTATTTTTACATAATAGAAACACGTGAATATCAAGTGTTGTTGTTTATGTGACTATAACAATGATTTAGAGGAGCTCGCCACGTTAATATCGATTTTTTGGATTCATTTGTTGACACATATCTAAACTACAGATTTATGACGTAACATCAGCCGATTAAAAGTAGCCAAACAATGGGAAATCAATTACATTTAGAAACATAGAAACATAGACACATAGAAAATAGGTGCAGGAGTAGGCCATTCGGCCCTTCGAGCCTGCACCGCCATTCAATTTGATCATGGCTGATCATCCAACTCTGCCTTCTCTCCATACCCCCTGATCCCTTTAGCCACAAGGGCCACATCTAAGTCCCTCTTAAATATAGCCAATGAACTGGCCTCAACTACCTTCTGTGGCAGAGAGTTCCAGAGATTCACCACTCTCGGTGTGAAAAAAGTTTTTCTCATCTCGGTCCTAAAGGATTTCCCCTCTATCCTTAAGCTGTGACCGCTTGTCCTGGACTTCCCCAACATCCGGAACAATCTTCCTGCATCTAACCTGTCCAACCTCTTGAGAATTTTGTAAGTTTCTATAAGATCCCCCCTCAAATTCCTAAATTCTAGCGAGTACAAGCCGAGTCTATCCAGTCTTTCTTCATATGAAAGTCCCGACATCCCAGGAATCAGTCTGGTGAACTTTCTCTGCACTCCCTCTATGGCAATAATGTCCTTCCTCAGATTTGGAGACCAAAACTGTACGCAATACTCCAGGTGTGGTCTCACCAAGACCCCGTACAACTGCAGTAGAACTTCCCTGCTCCTATACTCAAATCCTTTTGCTATGAATGCTAACATACCATTCGCTTTCTTCACTGCCTGCTGCACCTGCATGCCTACTTTCAATGACTGGTGTACCATGACACCCAGGTCTCGTTGCATCTACCCTTTTCCTAATCGGCCACCATTTAGATAATAGTCTGCTTTCCTGTTTTTGCCACCAAAGTGGATAACCTCACATTTATCCACATTATATTGCATCTGCCATGCATTTGCCCACTCACCCAGCCTATCCAAGTCACCTTGCAGCCTCCTAGCATCCTCCTCACAGCTAACACTGCCCCCCCCCAGCTTAGTGTCATCCGCAAACTTGGAGATGTTGCATTCAATTCCCTCGTCCAAATCATTAATATATATTGTAAATAGCTGGGGTCCCAGCACTGAGCCTTGCGGTATCCCACTAGTCACTGCCTACCATTCTGAAAAGGACCCGTTTACTCCTACTCTTTGCTTTCTGTGTGCCAGCCAGTTCTCTATCCACATCAATACTGAACCCCCAATACCGCGTGCTTTAAGTTTGTATACAAATCTCTTATGTGGGACCTTGTCGAAAGCCTTCTGAAAGCCTTTCTAAAATAAATAAATCTGAATTGTCTGTGTCACGACTTTTGCTAAAGCGTTAAAAAATTCAATGATACACTGATTCTCCACTGTCCAAAGAGATCCATTAGCGAGGCAATTTGCAAGTGAGAACTGTGGATATTCCAACAATATAGTTGCATAGTCTAAGAAAATGAAATTCCCTCGTAAATATGCACTTTCAGTAGACGCGCAGTGGGAATCACAGATCTCTGTTATTAACAGAGTAACAACTATAAGAAATAATGCTGTTTTCATTTCTTACGTTTTTACCATCAGCGATTGTAATTTTGGGAAAGATGATTTCAAAAGGAACTAGAAGATAGCAAATAGATACAGATCCTCACGGAGAACCATTCCCGCACATACTTTTCTTTGTGCTATTCCCTCACGCTCGAGCAACAACAAATAAATACCAGAGGTAAATCCTAATAACAAACGGGTATTTGCCACATGCTCTAAAGGAAAAAAGTGCAAATTACACGCAGAGATTACAGACGTCATGATCCTGCTCTGGGCGCCTCAATACCCACAGCGGGAGGGAGCCCCCCCCATTATTCAATACCACTTCATAATGCAGTGCACTGATTAGTCTTCAATTCCTAGGATCATAGAACACAGCTAGAAATCCTGTGACTTAATATATTCATAGCAACAAGTAACTACCACCGGTACTAATGCCATTTTCCAGCACACATTCTTGCTGTACCATGGAATTTTACGTGCTGGTAAATAGGATCGGAATCAGGGATACTTTATTGTCGGCATTTATGTCGTGGGTCTGCGTGCTTCGGAAATAAATAATGGCATATAGTACTAGATTCTGTTGGTTCTTTTTTCAAATCTTTAATTTGCTCGTGAAACGGATTTATGGAGGCACGTCTAGACCATTTAATCCTCAGAGGTCAGCTATTACTTTTACACATTTATGCAGGTGACACTCAATTAAACGTATGGTAAATCACATTCCCGTCGTATTATTTTTGGAATTAGGGTACAAATCTCGATGCTTATAGTTCACCTGCCCATTCTCTCATTATACTCCATTCATTGAATTTTTTTCCATGATGTATATGGGAATGGACTTTTCTTTAACTTTCTCTTTACCGTCAATAGTGTCAACTCAGTTTCACATTATTTCTACTCTATGGGGATATGTGCGTTGCCGCGCGGAAACGTCTTTGATTTCTGGACAATGGATCGGTGAAGATTGAGATTTTATGTGCAATTTCAGAATATGTTATATGTGACCACTGGATGCGAATTCATCACCTAAGTTATCTTTATTCCTAATTATATCAGCTTTGCCTCTCGCCTGTTGATGATTATCTTCCAATATTGCAATTCTGTGTTGCCATAAAAATTGTGCCTCTGGTAAATTGAACAGATGTCAATTTCGTAATGATGGTACTAATCGCATTCTGTTTTACCTCCAGTGCAAATAATTTTATTTCCTCTAAAATCATTCATCACTGTTATTGATTTGGCAGAATAAATTCTGTCACAAACTGAAATGACATCGTATTATTTTATGGCAACAGAGTCACTTCTAAGTCAATCTAAAAGGTTATGAACGCATTGCCAATCAAAAAAAAAGTATTTATATATTGTATCTATCGATGTAAAACAATGCTTACTAGCATCCACCTTTGAGATACGTTGGGAAGCATCATATATCCAACCCAGAAAAAGCAAAAATTATGACCAATGTGAATTATTATTCATGGTAAATGTTTGTATGAAATGGGTGCAGCTTTTCCAACACAATTGTTCTCTTTCCGCAGCAAATGAGATTAGAATTAAACAAGAAGGCAAGTATTAGAATGCATTTCAGCTCTAAATGATTAATAATCGTTTATACTTTGTATATTGTTTATGAGTGAGTACTCTCATCCTATTTTGGTACTCTTGCAAAATTGATGTTTTATATTTCGGATCTTTTCCATCAGAAATCAAACCACATTTGGAAAATATAGGTGAGTGTTTTGCGTAAGTAACAAACTTCAATACTACTTGCATATCTGTACCCTTTTAAAACTGCAAGATTGTTTATTTGAATAAAAAAGTAAGTACATTTTAAATAATTAAGATATGTAATTATTGTTAAGCGACGGAGTGAAAATTATTTGATCAGAATGAACTCCTCCATTTATCTCCGTAAAATATGATGATATCTCACAGGGAGTACATATTATGTTTTATATTCTATTACTAGTGCGGCAGAAAATTATTTTAACGAAAACATGCTGAATGTAGACTTGGTTAAATGCAATGTCGAATTGAGGGGTTATATAACCTGGGGCGAAGTAGGTTCAGGGTTCTGAGTCAATTATGAAAAGACACGGACATATTCTGAGCAGACTATCGTCGAATGATGCAGTAGTCGCATTGTGATAGGGATTCAGATTGTCTTGGAATAATGATTTAGCCGTTTGCAGTGTGAGCCTTCCTCCACCAGGGGCATCCGCGGTGATGGCTGCCCTGCCGGCAGTCTGTGCGCTTTTTCATTCTTTTTGTTATTTTTAGTTGGTTAAAAGTTTTGTTTTTAATGTTCTTCGGTTTGTTTTATGTGGGAGGTGGGGGGAGGGGATCCGGGGATAATTTTTTCCAGGTTCTTACCTTCCCGGAGATGTGATGAATTTTCGGATCACATTCTCCGGGCTCTGCGGCCAACCATGGATGGAGCTGGAAGCCTTCTCGAACTGTCGTGAGCCCCACCGCGGGGCGTGGACTTAACATCGGTGCTGATCCCTTGCCTGGGATCGCTCCCACCTCGACCACCGCGGACTTTAACATCAAGGGCTCGCAATCTCGGGTGAGGCCGAGTCGGGAGCTCCAACCAGCCCCGACGCGTGGTTCGATCGGCCAGCGCGGGGAAGCTGACATCCCCTCGATGCGGGAGCGGATCGCCTCGACGCGGAGGGCCCGAACGCCGCCGGCTACAGCAGTTAAGATCATCGCGTCAACGGAGGGCTCGTGGCCCACGACCAAGGAAGAACTAAGGGAAGGACTTGAACTTTATTTCGCCTTCCATCACGGTGAGGAATGTGTAGGAGTCACTGTGGTGGATGTTCATGTTAAAATGTGTTTTTGAAGTGATCTGTTACTTTTAATTGTATGACTGACCTGGCCAATGAAATTCCTCGTATGTTGCAAAACGTAATTGGCGAATAAAGTGTGATTCTGATTCTGATTCTGATTCTAATTCTGATTATCACACGCAAGAACATTCGCAATATTCGTTGCTAACATGTTTGCATTACATTTGAGGAAACAGGCCGTTCGGCCCACCGAGTCCGCGCCGGCCAGCGATCACCCTGTGCAGTAACACTACCCTACATACTTTTACCGAAGCCAATTAACCTATAAACCTGCACATCATTGAAGTGTGGAACGTAACCGGAGCACCTGGAGAAAAGCCACGCAGTCACAGGGAGAACATATTAACACCGCACATATAGCATTCGTTGTCACTATGCCACCAGTTCTGGTTGAGAATGATGTGTGGAAGTATGTGGAAAGAGGAGCGGCAGATTTCTATATCGTTCAAGAGATTACTCCCTCTAGCCGCTAAATGGACTACATGGTTAAGGGGAATGTCTTTATACGCATGCGAGCTCACCATCAGATACCTTCAGAGCTTCTTCACAGATAAGTCTTCAAAACACAGTCCTTTGATAATAAATTCTTTATTGTTGATGGAAAACAATAAGGTACATCCAAACTTCTTCCTACTCGTACACTATAATCTTCATCGAACTCCAGCTTATCACTTTAAATGTTAGACAACTCCTCGTGTCTCCATTACACTTCGCATGGTCAAAGGGTAAACCTTCTCCATGCTGGTCCCAAACTAAACTAAAACCTAAGCTTCTGCGCAAGAAACTTAGCTCAAAACACGCCTTAAAATACGTCCTAAGTCCCACCCACAATTTAAGGCAGTCTAAAATTTAAAGACACATGCCATAATGAATGACACATAAAACAAGCCAAATAGCCTCTACATACCGGTCCCTAATTGTTCCGAGTATATAAGGAGGCAATTACTAATATACATTAAAAGTAGCCATGAAGGCTCAACATATATCAAAAACAAAAAGTCAGGGAACTGAACCCCGGTCTACCACGTGACAGGCGGGGATACTAACCACTGTACTAACGAGGAAAAAATAGCATGCACTATATATCCGGAATCAGAATTCCTCAACAACTCTTCCATCTTTACTTTCGCCTTATAGAAGCAAGCATAACTTGGTTATTGGTCTTATTAAAACACTGTTTTTGGTTTGAAGTCGTACCGTACACACCAAATCCTTAACATCGGGCATGATTTCTAGTATTCTCCCCATCAGCCAAGAACCTCGTGATGCTGTGGAATCAACCACCAACACAATTCACCTGGACCAAAATTCCTTTTAATTCTTAACCATCGTAGTCGTTCTTGGATCAAAGGCAAATACTCTTGTATTCATCTCCTCCAAAAAAGATTTGCCATACTTGTTTCCATCTGCGTCTCATATACAAATCCTCTTTTACAAAAAGCCCAGGTGGTAGTGTTGGATTGGTTTTCAGCAGAAGAATATGATTTGGTGCAAGTACTTCTAGGTCATTCGAGTCATCAGAACTCTTAGTAATAGGTCGATCATTTAAAATCTCTTCAATTTCACAGAACAAATAACAAATTCACATACGAGCATACCAAACTTATTAAATTTAATAGAGGAATTCGGTTCTTTTTCTGGATATAGAATAAATTGGAATAAAAGTGAAATCATGACGTTAAAACCTCAAGAATCTACACACCTATTAAAATTATCTTTAAAATTAAGAAACCTATCATTGTTAATGCCAATAGTGAATAATCCTTCATTTAAACCATCTCTTATTGATAAAACTTGTAATGAATGGGAAAGAATGGGAATTAAAAGGATCGGTGATATGTATGAAATGGGAAATCTGTTATCATTCCAACAATTACAATTCAAATTTAAACTGAAAAATAACCAATATTTTAAATATCTTCAGATTTGCGACTTCATGAAGAAATACATACAAAGATATCAAAACATAACTTTAGATCAATTGGAAGAAGCAATGAATATTAAGGCGCTCACAGAAATTAATATCATATTTATATAATAGTATTTTAAATATAGACCTACCATCGATAGAGGCACTTAGAGAAGAGTGGGAACGAGAATTAATGATAAAAATCACGTAGGAAACATGGGAAAAGTATTTTATATATATACACAAATGTTCGATTAATTTAAGATAATTTAATTCAATTTAACATTTTACATAGATTATATTATTCAAAAACTAGATTGAATACATTCTATCCAAATACTTCCCCCATTTGTGATAAATGTTTATCCCAAAATGCAACTATAACACACTCTTTTGTTTCCTGCATAAAGCTTTATAAATTCTGGAGTGATATTTTTGAAATATTTACAAAATTATTCAAGATAAATATGGAACCTAATACTTCAATGATTATATTTGGAGTAATGAAAGATGGGAATAAATTGAACTCAAAATTTATTTTTTAATTATGGGTTAATAACGGCAAAAAACACTATACTTAAATTTTGGAAAAATAAACGCATACCAACGCTTAACATGTGGATTTCAAACATGTTGGACACCGCACATCTTGAGGAAATGCGATTCCTCCTAATAGATAAATCAGACCAATTATTAATGAGTTGGTCTCCATTTGTCGATATTTTGGAAGCATATGGTGCAACAAAATCGTAGAAGCTATTTGTTTCAGGATTGGGTGAAGGATGGTCAAGAATATAGATAACGATCTCCTTAATCTCTTATTTTCTACTCTTTCTCTTTCTATCTTCTTTTCTTCATTTTACTTCTTTCACCCTTTTCTCATTTTCACACACTATATATCACACGTTTTTCTATCTTTTATTATCTATTCTTTCTTTTTCTTTTTCATTATTTAAAAAAAAAACCTGTACATAAAATGTAACATGTCAATATATATTAGGCACCTTGGTGCAATATTCTTGTACTTACTTCTAATAAAATAAAAATAAAAATAAAAAAAGAACTCTTAGTAATAGGTCGATCATTTAAAATCTCTTCAATTTCACAGAACAAAGTTTGCAATCCTTCATCATCCAAAATTTGTTGTTTAAGAACAGAGCGCAGCACATTTCATACAATGCGAATTAACCATTCCCACATACTGCCATGATGAGAACCAATCGGAGGATTAAAGTTCCATTTTATAACTTATTGAGGCATAGTATTCTGGACCTTATCCTGATTTAAGCTTTTAAGTGCCTCCAGGATACTTTCAGTAATCTCTCTCCTTTTCCGAGCCAACAGCAATAACCTTGGTTTTAATTTAAGAAACCAGGCTACCGCAGTTATCAATTTATTCCATGATGAGAATGGGTAAATAAATTATTTACAGTCTCTGATGAATCTTTAGCAATCACATTCACCGTAATGTTTTGTTTAATTTCCGGATCATTAGCAGAGATTTCAAATCGGAGTTTAAGTTATGGGCATTCTCCGTCTGGCTTACATAGAAACTCTGGTCCATTGATCCATCTCTTGTTGCTTAAAAATCAGTTCGCTGTCAATCCTCTAGAGGCTTCATTTACAGGATTTTCTTTTGTGTTAACATATTTCCATTGTGAAACATTAGTAACTCCCAATACAAAAGATACTCCATTTGCTACAAATGCCATAACGCGTTTGTTTTCATTGTTGAAGTATTTAAGAACAGTAGTGATATCGGCCCAGAAGACAGATTCTTCCAGTTGAAATTGTAGTTCCTTTTGCAGCATTATGTCAACTTTAACATCTAAGACTCCCGCAGTAAGTTCCATTCTGGCAATTGTCATTTGTTTCAGTGGTGCCACTCCGGCTTTTCCCATTAAGAATGCAACATGCACTATTTTGTTATCATTATGCAGTCTTAAATATGAAACAGTACCGTAACCACTTTCACTGGCATCCGAGAAATGACGCAGTTGTGCACTTCTGATTTTACCAACGTTTTTAGGCTATATGCACCGATCCACCTTGAATTTTGAAATCTTCAGCGGTCTGCTAACCATTCCACCCAACGGTGTGAGGAAGTTTGCGTTATACTCTCATCCCATCCAAGATTGTCCTTACAAAGATTCTGTAAAATTAACTTGGCTGGCAGTGTAAATGGTGCCAGAAATCCCAAAGGGTCGTATACTGAGCCAATCACAGATAATATACCCCTTCTAGTACATGGTCGCTCTTGAATCGACATTCTGAACTTGAACAAATCCGTTTCAACGCACCAGTGCAGTCCCAATGCTCTTTCCATTGGCAAATTATCTTTGTCCGAATCCAATTCTCTGGTTTCTTTGGCTCTATCATCTGGTGGAATGGTTTCCAATACAACACGATTGTTGCTGATCCACTTGGAAAGCGTAAATCCACCCTTATCGCAGAGAGAGATCAGATGTTTTACCATTTGGATTGCCGCCTGTTCAGTAGATGTGGATTTTAAGCAATCATCTACGTAGAAATTATTTTTCAAAGTGGATATTACCTCCTCTGGAAAATAATCTTTATTGTCCTCTGCGGTCTTCCTTAAAGCAAAGTTCGCACAGCTTGGAGATGACACTGCTCCAAAGAGATGTACCTTCATCCGGTATTCAAAAATATCTTGCTGCACATGCCCTTCAGGCCACCATACGAATCGCAGGTAATCGATATGTTTACCAGCTACTTTCACTTGGTGAAACATCGCTCTGATATCAGCCATTAAAGCAATCGGTTCTTGTCTAAATTTAATGATAACACCAATGAGTGAGTTGGTAATGTTTAGACCTTGCAGTAGTTCACCGTTAAGTGATGTTCCTTTAAAGACTGCAGCACAGTCAAAGACCACCCTCAGGGTCCCTTTCTTTGAGTGATACACCCCAAGGTGCGGAACATACCAGAGCTCTCCATCACCCCGATATAGTTGATTCGTTGGTACCATTTCTGCATAATCATTATCAATCATATCCCATAAGAAGGATGTATATTTCTCATGAAATTTCGTATTCTTAACAAACTTAGGTTTCAAATTCTGGATACGCTGTTCTGCAATACGACCAATATTCGGTAAACAAACACATTTTCCCTTGAAAGGTAAGTCCAAACAATAATGTCCATCGATCATCATAACTGAATAGTTGATAATATCCAAGAATTTTAATTTTTCTCTGGACATTTCTTCAGATTCTTTGCTGGTACTTTAATTGAAGTTATGATTGTATTGCTTCATCAACAGCTTTTCGAATTTACCAGTAGATATTTGATTAACAGCAACGGAACGGTAGTTCACCTGGCTCCAATTTCCTCTATTCGTTCTCAAGGAGCCATAGATAACCCATCCATGTAGGGTTTTCGCAGCATACGGTCCATCACATTGGCTCCTAACGATCTGTGTAAGTTCCAATGCTTTCAGACCATTCGTTCCAATAAGCAGGTCAATATCAGAATTTATTTTTGATATTTTGACATCCTTCAGGTAAGGCAATTGCTTTACTTCTTCGCATCTGGGTATATTTTTACGACCAACAGGCATGGTTCCATGTGTAAACATTTCAGGTATTGGTATAAAATTATCTTCATCCAAGCTGGATATCTCCATACCTGTAATGCAATGACTAGGGTACTCTTTCTCTTTATTCATGGTACGGATTTAAATGTTAACCTTCTCTCCTGTAATGCCCAGCCTTCTCATCGGGTTCTCTGTACAAAAGGTAGCTGAACTTCCGTGGTCCAAAAATGCATATGTTTGCAACACTATATTCGTGGCTCTATTCCTCACCTGTACTGGTAAGATAGAGAAAATGCATGCTTCTACCCCGGCCCCAATATGAGCAGTTACTTGAGGCGAGGTGACAGCATCACTAGCAGCTGGCTCCTCTTTCTGCACTGTATGGTCCGGCTTCTTCTTCACAGGGTGAAGCACATCAAGATGATTCTGCTTACACTTGTCACAAATTATTGGACTCTTACAGTTTTTCATCATGTGCCCCTTTTTCAGACATCCATAGCAGATTCCATTTCTTTTTAAGGTCCTTTTTTTCTTCCCCTTGAATCTTCGACACCATCTTGTGGTGTGACCCACTTCATCACATAACGGACAAAATCCCTTCTTCTAAATAGTTGGTACATCTTCTTTGGCTCCACCTGTCGTCTCCATAGGTATTATAGTGGTAGCAAAATTGCTACTCTTAGGTCCTGATTTTCCTTTAGTTTTGGTAAAGTTGGAACCTTTGTTAGTTGCAAGTGGTTTGTGATCTTCAATAGTCCCATAGTGTGGCTCTAACATGTACCATACTTCCCTTTCTAAGAACTCCACCAGGTCTGGTAGCCTGGCTACTTGCTTCCTTTCATCCTTTATTACGCCTGCTTCATATTTCCACATTTCTCTCATTCTTCTGGGCAACTTGCTAATGATGATTCCAGTATTACTTGGAAGATTCATTTCCTCCATGTGGCCGAGATTTTTCATCGAGCTGCAACAAACTCTCAGAAATATTGTATAATCACTCCATGCCTCCCCATCTTCCGGCTTGATTCCTTTCCAAGCATGGGTCTTCTCCATGTATGCATCAGCAATCCTCTGTACATTACCAAAACGTTCTTTAAGTAACCTTCTCGCCTTTTGATAGCCATGGCTGTCTGGCTCATTTTGACAACTTTCTACAAGTACCTTAACACTTCCACTTGTATACTTCTCCAGAAAACGTAAGCGCCCCTTTTCATCCGTAACTTTCGTTTCTAATACTTCTTCTAATGCCTTTACGAAAGCTTCATACCGCAAAAGATCTCCATCATACGTAGGATTTCTGCTGGTGGTAGATTGAGGGAGGTATTTTGTCGAGCTATGATCTGGTTGAATTCAGTTTGTTTTTTCACCAGTGCCAATAATCCATCCTGATAACCTTGGCTTGGCTCCACCTGTTGATAAACAGGCCTTTGTGACTCAAACTGGCCTGATCGAGCCTGTGCATCAGGCCTCGGAAAAGCGTATTCCGATCTTTGTTTGTCCTGGGCCTTTCCAATGCCCCTATAAGTACTTTGCTTTGGTCGAGCACCCATTTGCTGAGATGAAGTTTTACCCATCTAATTCTGTTCCAATGTGTTTTCAAAGCCAAGAAATCCGGTGGACCTCGATTGTGCAATTGATCCAACTGCTAATTCACTTCGAGCATTCTTTCTTCCCAAATCGGAGTTCATCACCTTCGATGTTCTAGAACTGCATCTTGAACCCTCATTTTCCAGCAGCTCCTTTTTTGTTTTGGCCACCGCCATCTTTGTGTCTAGTTTCAGTTGTTCCTTTCGTCGCCTCATCTCTTCTTCTCATCTCTTCTTTCCTCAGATCGTTCCGTTGTCTCATCTCTATTTCTTCTCGCTCGGTACCGGGACGTGGCGCCGACAGACAAGAAGCCGAAGCAAAGAAGTCGAAGCCAAAGAACGGAATGGAAACGAGGCCGAAACGACAATAAACCGAGAGTCCGAAGACGAAACGCCTACTAACGGAAAGGATGGGATGCCTAAATGCAAACTAGCCGAAAGGACGGGACACCTAAAAGTCAAGGAACCGGAAAGCTGCGTCGCCTTAAAGCAAACTTACCAAATGGCCGCTCTGTCGAGAATTTAACAATAAACATAACAACATCCCCCCCACAATGGTTCCCTCTGTGGGGGAAGGCACAACGTCCAGTCCCCATCCCCATGTCCACCAATAGTCGGGCCTATTGAGGCCTCCGCAGTAGCCGCTACGGGGGCCGATGTTCTAGGCCCTTCTTCGCCGGGTGATGGTGCTCCGGCGTCGGAAGAACCCTCTCAGCTGCTTGGGATGCCTGGAACGGCCGCTTCCTTACCGGAGACCGCGGCTTCCGAAGTCAACAGGCCGCGCTGGATGGAGCTCCACCACTGGCAATCTCTGCGAGAGATCCCAGGCTCCCGAAGTTAAAGTTCAGCGCCGCCGCGCGCGGCTGGCCGCTCCACAGTCCCGCAGCTCCGCGATGTTCATCTGCGCTCTCAGCATTCCGGAGCTCCAAAGCGGTGACCCGGCAAGGCATGACCCGCTCCAACGCTGCGCCGCCACCGAGGTTCTGGGCGGTCCCCTCAGGAAACGCCGCTCCAGGCCCGCTGGTAGGCCGCGAGGACTGGTCGACGGTGCAGCCCAGAGAAAAGCCGCCTCTCCGACCAGATAGGGACCCTGAAAAGCAGTTCCCCCCTCCCCCCCCACCCCCACATAAAAAAGGCTAGAACTCCGAAAACAAAAACTCAACTAACTAAAAATAAAAAAAGAGATGAAAAAACGGACAACTGCTGGCTGGGCAGCCATACCCGTACAGTGATGACGTGATGTTTCCACTAGTGGGGGGGGGGGGGGGATTTCGAAAGAAGGAGCGTAGTTATTAAGGGAAGTCTTTTAAAATTGAAGCTGATAGGAACTTCTCGCAAAATGTGACGAATCTATGGAATTCTATTCCCGGGTTTGTGAAGGCAGAATCGTTGAAGAGATTTAAAGAGGACGTGTATACATTCTTGAAATCAGTAACGCGAGGGCCACGGGGAACTGCTACAATAAGAAGGTGTGTATGGCGGAAAAACGGTTGTAATAGAAGAGAGCAAACGGCCACGCATGAGAAGCCGAGATACTTTTTTTTTGTTTTCTTTTCTTATATCCTTGTCTTCTCATGTTCATCTCGAAATCCGGTTCAGAGAATTAGACACAAACTGCACATAACGCTCGAGGCGTGTAAACATCAAGACCGTGATGGTAATAATACAGGAGGATGCGGAACCTGTTTTATTGTAATGCTTCGCTGTGAAGGCCTGCATATGTTTTATTTATAAAGGCTTCTTGATCCTTCAGACTTGCTGGTACTCACGTAAAACAGACCTCTTCCCTCCTATCCTTTTCGCAGTCTATCGTCATATAGATAATAATCACAATGCTTGTTTTTTTCTTGTCACCAATGTGCATAACGTCCCCCTTATCAACCTCATATTATATCCAACATCTATTCACCGGCTTCCGCAGTCGGCCTAGACTTCAGAGGAGCTTCTTTTCAATTCTCTCAGAACGCTTATACCCAGTCACGTGCCCATGTGTCATCTGCAAACACTGATATGAATCACATGTAACTTCCTAATTGTAAACCTTAATAAAAGTCATAAATTGTTGGGTCCCGGCACGGATCCCTGTAGTGATGTTGCATTCAAATATATGTCGTTTATTTATACTGTTTATTGTCTGTCTGCCGACGCATTTACTGTCTATATTAGCATCTTACATCAAATCCAAAGTGTTTTAGTATTGTATTCCAAGCAATTACATTGCATGTAATCGATAGGTTTCTGACATCTCAAATTCATCACTTCAACTGTTCTCCTTCAACTATCCAGATGATTACTTCCTGGAGGTAGATTTGTAATCGGATTTGCTTGCTAAGCCGTGCTGATTTTGTCCGATTCTGTCAAAATCTACCTTTTACCTACAGTTACAATTAATGTAATGGAGTACGGCATTTTCCCGCTGCCGATGTCACACCAACTTGACCATATTTCCCTATGAGCTCCAATTTTTCTATTTCAAGATAACGTTTGCATACGTTAGCTACTCGCCATTCCAATCAATCTGATACACAATGCAAACGATATTGGGTATGTTATTCCTTAGATATTCCGGGAAATGGTGTATCAGACCCTCGTTTTACATTGCCGTTGAAACCCATAGCATCATTGCCATTTTAGCAATAAGCACATTCAGTTTTTTGCTCTAACCTGACATCATGTTGTTCTGGATGGTTATTTGTGTCATTCTATGTGAAGCCAGAACCGTTTTACGCATTTATGTAGTCTTCCATGCTTTACTTCATCATTTGTAATTCTTCTGTTTCTAACCAAAAAAGGATACATTTCCTTTTACTAAATACGTAATGCATTTGTTTCTGATCCATAGAGGTTCTCGTATGCAGAGTGGAGGGCAACTGAATTATTTTGCACAAACGTTTCACTGTTTAATGATCCTTGGATTATGTTTGCTATTAAATAATATTTTTTACTTTTCTAAATGATTAATTGGGTACATTCCTCAGACGATCGGTTGATCTAACTAATGGCATTAGTCTGTTTAATCGTTGCATTAAAGTACTAAATCTCAGGAAAACCACTTTGAGCTGTGTAATTTTTATATCCGTTGAAGGTGCGGCAGGGCACGATAAATCAATGAAAAAAATAATCAAAATAGGTTCCATTAAATACCTGGTAAAGTAAAGCAGGATTATATGAATGCTTGATCGCTTTCCGAGGCGTTACAAGTTTCCACGAAAAGCTAATTTTCCATCCTCATATCTCTGAAATTGTTTTTCAGAAAGCACTGTGAAGGCAAAAGAGAACGGTATTACATGCTGTTGAAAATTCAAACTACACGTGCATTTTTGCTTTGTTTGTACGGAGTTTACTGAGTGTTTTTAATCCCTTCCCCTATCTTTCAGCACTGAAGAGTTATATGATGAGACGTGGTGAGTTAAATGTGTGTATATGTTTCATTTGGCGGTATAGTGCTGATTGCCTCGGACCATGAGCGGTGAGGATTATCCGCTCGTACCGATAGATAAATCAGTTCTCCGTCACGTTATCTCAATAATTTCAGATATTTCAAAGCTTAGGCATAATTTTATCCAGGTGTCTCATCTTACCCATCGTTGTACTCAGCATTGAGTCTTGTGGCAGAGTAATTACGTTCTGAAGGATGCATTTGTATCCACTTCGCATCTGCCCTCAATTTTACGCAACACATATTGTTACACGAATGTGACTCCATTTAACGAATCCGTAAAATTAAAGCGTACACAAGACCCTGAAGTATTTAGAATTTATTTTGTTTTATCAAAATAATATAATTAATTCTATATAATTTTATTTTATTTATTTTGTTTTATCAATATAGTATTATTTTAGTGATTTTTAAAAAAACTACTGAAAAACTTGCGTCTGTGTACCTCAACAGCAAAGTCGTTTCAATATTTTACGAAGCATGCGCAGCACATTCCGGAATGCATAATACAAATACTGTCAGTTGTCCTGTAACCCATCTGGCCGTTGCCTTTTCCGAACTCGATTCACTTTACTGGCTGATTTTCAGGGATTTGCAGCTGAGAAACGATCAGATTGTTCGACCTTCAGGGGCGCCGTACGATGGCAGCTCCGCCGGCAGTCTGTTCATTTTTTCATCTTTTTTTATATTTAGTGTTTGTTAAAAGTTTGATGTAATGTTCTCCGGTTTGTCTTATGTGTAAGGAGGGGGAGAGGATCGGGGGAGACATTTTTTCAGGTTCTTACCTTGCCGGAGATTGGATTGATTTTCGCATCGCATTCTCCGGGCGCTCTGCGGCCTTCCATCGATGCAGCTGGAAGCCTACTCGGACTGTCGTGAGCCCCACCGCGGGGCGCGGACTTAACATCGGAGTTGATCCCTTGCCTGGGATCGTTCCAACCGCGGCTTGCGGACTTACCATCAAGAGCTCGCAGTCTCGGGAGAGGCCGAGTCGCGAGCTCCAACGCGAGGTTCGATCGTCCAGCGCGGGGGAGCTGACATCCCACCGACGCATGAGCTGATCGCCTCGACGCGGAGGGCCCAAACGCCGCTGGCTACGGGAGTCAAGATCGTCGCGTCAACGGAGGGCTCGAGGCCCCCGACCGCGGGAGAACAAGGGGAAGGGAGTTGAACTTTATTTTGCCTTCCATCACAGCGAGGAATGCGTGGGAGTCATTGTGGTGGATGTTCATGTTAAAATGTGTTTTTCGGTGGTCTGTTGCTTTTTAGTTGCAAAACTTACTTGGCAAATAAAGTACTATTCTGATTCTGATTCAGATTCTGATTGTTCGACCTTCATGCGTATTGAACCCAATGCAAATGTGGCCAGACTGGTCAGCAGGCTGCATATGAGGACCTGGACCATTGTTGACCTCAATAATTATAATGTGAAATAATTTTCACATAACCAACATGCATTTATTCGGCGATATGATCTATTTGATCGTTTTCACCCAGAGGTGGAGTGAAGCGAGCAGCAGCGGGAGAGTTTAAAAAAAGAGCCGTTGGTGCAGCAGCGGTAGACATTCTGCAAGCCGATTGCGGTACAGAGAGGAGCGGCAGTGGGCTTTTCTTTAAAAAATTGAGGCGTTGGGGTAGTTTAGGTCGTCAGTTAACAGTCCGGAGGGAGAGCAGAACAGCAGCGGAACAGTTTGAAAAGTTAACTTTTGAATCGCACATTGAGCGGTACAGCAGCCACTAGGAATGTGAGGTATTGTGGAAGGGCCTTTTGGGTGCAGTCTTGTTCGAGCAGACTGTGTGCTGCGTAGAATACAATGTCTGATGCAGTAAGGCACCATTTTGGAGGAATATGGTTAAACAGATCTGTTGATGTGCTTATTGACCGTTTTATATTGGTGTGCTTCCATTGACTCAATGTACACTTTACACTGCGTCGGCAAGGCCAGCCGCATGTTTAAGGATCGGTTTCAGCCCAGTAACTCCATCTTCACCCCTCTCCCAAAAGGCAAGAGGTACAGACGTTTGACATCGCATACCTCCAGATTCAGAGACAGTGTCTTTCTAGCTGTTATTTGGTAATTGACCCGTCCTCTCGCCAGCTAGAGTGCGGTGCAACCCCCCCCCCCCTCCCCATGTACACCATTGGAGGCCTCTGAGCTATATTTCATGGGAATGCATCTGGCACTAACTATATACTCTTTATCCTGTATCTGTACACTATGGGCGGCTGGAATGAATCATGTATAGTCTTTTCATTGACTGGATGGCACGCAAGAACATCTTTTCTCGACAACCCACTCTGTGTGACAATAATAAACAAAATAAAACTGAACTAAACTAAACTTAATTCAACGCAAGGAGTACCGTAATTTAAGCGGGTGGGCTTGGAGGTTGGATCAGTTCTTTAAAGTATGATATTAACGTAGTTAAAGTTAATGTAGTCTTGAGGGAGGCGGGGATAGGAGTGACAGCTCAACGATTCGGTGTTACAACGTTTCAGTAGAGAGGAAGGATAAACGATATATGGCTTGCTTTACTAATCAGGGCGAATATCACGGCGACACGCAGAGAGGACATACTGGAGGTTTCTTCCAACGAGGCACTATAGATGGAGCTCAAAAGTTGGAAACGGGATGGAAGAGGATGAGTCGTCGAGTCATCGAGTCACAGAGCGACACAGTGTGGAAACAGGCCCTTCGTCCCAACTTCCCCTCAACGGCCAACAATATCCCAGCTGCACTAGTCCCACTTACCTGCGTTTGGTCCATCTCCCTACAAACCTGTCATATCCATGTACATGTTTAACTGTTTCTTAAACCACGGGATAGTCCTAGACTCGCCTACCTCTTCTGGCAGCTTGTTCCATACACCAACGACACTTTGTGTGAAAAAGCTACATCTCGGACTCTTATTCATTCTTTTCTCCTTATCCTTGAACATATGTCATCTGGTCCTCGATTCCCCTACTCTGGGCAAGAGGCTCAGTGCATCTACCCGATCTATACCTCTCATGATTTTGTACACCTCTGTAAGATCACCCTTCATCCGTCGGCGCTCCAAGAAATAGAGACCCAGTCTACTCAACTTCTCCCTATACACCCTCTAGTCCGAGCAACATCCTCGCAAATATTTTCTGAACCCTTTCATGCTTGACAAAATCTTTCCTTTAACATGGTGCCCAGAACTGAACACAATATTCTAAATGCAGCCCCACCAACGTCTTATACAACTGCAACATGCCCTCTCAACTTCTATATTCAATATTCTGAGTGAAGAAGGCCAATGTGCCAAAAGCCTTTTTGACCACCTTATCTACCTGCGACTCGACGAAGGAACCTTCCCTCTGCACTCCTAGACCCCCCTGCTCTACAACACTTTCCAGAGGCCTTCTATTTACTCTTTAGGCCCTGCCCTTGTTAGACGTCCCAAAATGTAACACCTCACACTTCTCTGTTTTAAAGTCCTTCAACCATTCCTCAGCCCACCTGGTGAATCGATCTAGATCCTGTTGCAATCTTTCACAACCATCTTCACTATCTGCAAAACCACTCAAATTTGTATAATCAGCAAACTTGCTAATCTTGCCCTGTATGTTTTCATCGAAACCATTGATGTAGATGACAAATAGTAATGACAAACGAACCCTGAGGCACACCACTAGCCACAGTCCTCCAGTCCGAGTTCCACCTTCACTCTCCGGTACCTTCCATGGAGCCATTTTGCTATCCACTCAGCTATCTCGCCTTGGATGCCATGCGATCTAACCTTCCAGAGCAACCTACCATGCGGAACCTTGTCGAATGCCTTACTGAAATGCATGTACACAACATCTGCTGCTCTGCCCTCATCGACCTTTGTTGTCACGTCTTCAAAAAATTCTATCAGATTTTTGAGACACGACCTCCCACGTACAAAACCATGCGGAATCGTGTGCGGACGTGGCGCCGACAGACGAGAAGCCCGAAGCAAAGAAGTTGAAGCCGGATGCCGAAACGCCAAAACACCGTAAGAGTACGAAGACGAAACGGCAACTAACCGAAAGGATGGGAAGCCTAAATGAAAACTAACCGAAAGGGTGGGACGCCTACAAGCCAACTAACCGAAAGTTGCGTCGCGTAAAAGCAAACTCACCGAATGGCCGCTCTGTCGAAACGGCACCTACACGAAAGGCGGCATCGCCTATAAGCCACCGAACCGACTACCGCTCAACATAAAAGTCCAATAATGGACATGACGTTGCCGGGGGGCGCGACTTGTCAGCGATTGGTCCGAACCCCCGCGTCCATCACATCACTGTGGAGGAATGAACATTGACCCACACCTCCGCTCTACCCGACCCACAGCCCGCGGAGGGTTGCCGTGGGAGAGTGGGGGCTTTCCCGAGCGATGCGCACCTTCGGCCGCTTACAACATGGTGCTTGGGTTCAGATTGCCCAATCACCTATGGCTTGTGTGGAAAAATTACCCCCACGCTTCCGTCTCCCCCTTCTCCCCCTCTCTTATATCTCTCCCCCCTCTCCCTCTCTTCTCTCTCCATTCTCTCTCTCTCTCCCGTTCTCTAACCCCTCCCCTCTCTCTCCCGCTTTCTCCTCCTCTCTCTCCCTCCGCTCTCTCCCCTCTCTCCCTTCTCTCTCTTCCCTTCTATCTTTCTCTCCCCTTCTCTCTCTCCCCATCTCTCTCCCCATCTCTCCCTTCTCTCTCTCCCCATTCTCTCTCTCCCCCTCTCTCACCCCCCTTTCTCACCCCCTCTCTCTCCCTTCTCTCTCCCCCTTCTCTTTTTCTCTCCCCTCTTCTCTCTCTCCTCCTCTCGCTCCCCCTCCTCTCTCTACCCCTCTCCCCCCTCTCTCCCTCCTCTCTCTCCCCCTTCTCTTTCCCCTCCTCTCTCTCCCCCTCTCTCTCCCTTCTCTCCCCTTCTCTCTTACGATCCCCTTTTCTCACTCTCCCCCTCACTCTCTCCCTTCTCTCCGCCCCTTCTCTCGCTCCCCCACTTATGCAGAGCGGCTATGAAAGTTGAGAAAACAGGCATCGATCCGCGTGAAAATACAGCACCTACCAACACTGAAGGCACTATGAAACCAGCTGACGATGAAATGAGACAATTGTCGCACGAAAGGTAGACACAAAATGCTGGAGTAACTCAGACCATTCTTCAGACCTGAGGATGGTGTCTGAAGAGTCTCGACCCGAAAATCCACCCATTCCTTCTCTCCAGAGATGCTGGCTGTTCAGCTGAGTTACTCCAGCATTTTGTGTCTACCTTTGGTGTTACAGTTGTCTCATTTCATCGGCTTCGTGTATTGCGCTCCGAGAAGAGACGCTTTACATGCCGCTTGCATCTAGGTGCTGTAATTTCACACGGACAGCTGCCAGTTTTCTCAACTTCCGTAGCCGCTCTGCATAAGTGGGGGAGCGAGAGAAGGGGAGAGAGAGAGAACGGAGAGAGAGGGGGGGGAGAGAAAAGGGGAGAGAAAGAGAGAAGGGGAGGGAGAGAGAAGGGAGAGAGAGAGATGGGGGAGAGAGAGGAGGGGAGAGAGAATGGAGAGAGAGAAGGGAAAGAGAGGGAGAGAGAAAGAGCGGGAGAGAAGAGGGGAGAGAAAGAGAGGAGAGAGAGAAGGAAGAGAGAGGGGGGGGAGAAAGAGGGGGAGAGAGAGAAGAGGGGAGAGAAAGAGAGAATGGAAGAGAGAAGGGAGAGGGGGGAGAGAGATGCGAGAGAGGGGGAGATAGATAATGGAGAGAGAGGGGTAGAGAGAAGGGAGGGGGAGAGAGAGAAGGGAGAGAGAGAGAAAAGCGGTAGAGAGGAGAGAGAGAGGGTGAGAGAGAGAAGAGGGGAGAGAGAAGCGGGAGACGGGAGCGTGTGGGTCATTTTTCCACACATAGTTGACTGGGCAATCTGAACCCAAGCACTAAGTTGTAAGCGGCCGAAGGTGCGCATCACCCGGGACAGCCCCCACTCTCCCACGGCCACCCTTCGCGGGCTGTGGGTTGTGTGGAGTAGAGGTGTGGGACAATGTTCATCCCTCCACAGTGATGTGATGGACGCGGGGATCTGTATCAATCGCTAAAGGGTCCCGCCCCCCGGTCATGTCGGTTATTGGACCTTTCTGTTGAGCGGCAGTTGGTTCGTTGGCTTGTAGGCGATGCCGCCTTTCGGGTAGGTGGCGTTTCGACAGAGCGGCCATTCGGTGAGTTTGCTTTTAGGCGACGCAGCTTTTCGGTTAGTTGGTTTTTAGGCGTCCCGCCCTTTCGGTTAGTTGCCATTTCGTCTTCGTACTCTTTCGTTTTTTTGGCGTTTTGGCCTCGTTTCCATTCGGTTCTTTGGCTTCGACTTCTTTGCTTCGGCTTCTCGTCCGTCGGCGCCCGTATACAATATTATATGAGGCATACTGAGAGAAGAGAGGCAGAACCATTCTTACAAGCTGGAAATGTTAAAGAGTGGAGGTCGTAGCTTTACAGTAAATGGGGCAAACTTCAAGGGAGTTGTGCGAGACAATTGTTTTCAACAGATTGGCGAGTGCGTAGAACGCGTTGCAAGTGGCGCTGAAGGCAGATACGAGAATTAAGAGGTGTCAGATAGACACCTTCATATGCATAAACTAAGATAGGGATCACGTGCAGGCACGCGGGATTAGTTAATCTGTTGACATGTTCCGGTCGAATTACCTGCAAATGTGGTTTACTGTTTTATAATTCTATAATCGTAGCTTTGTGTTATTTAAGTCAGTCCAATTAGTCATGATTCAATGATACTTTATTGTCACATGTACCTCGGTACAATTACATATTTTGTTTTGCATACAGCCCGGCAAAATCATACAGCAGACCACACCTAGGCAGTACACACAGGGATGCCACGTTGCTGGCCCAGACAAGGTTAATATAATGGTTAATCGGCAATAGCGGACACCACCCTTCACCCCTCACCCCCACTCCCAGGTCCGTTATAGCGAGGGTTTACTCGATTACACATTCGAAATCATATGGGGAAAATGTATCATCCATTGATCACGAAGCTTTTATAATTTTACGAGATTGATTTCTTTAGAGTGGAATGGAACTTCAAACAATTTCCTTCAACAATCACTACTTGTTTTTACTCATTTATAAAAACCTGGAGCCACGCAATCCGATCAATGTGGACGGTGTTATTTGTAACACTGAGCCTGCCCTGGCACAGCGCCCACTAAATGGTCGAGGCGAAGTCACATGCTATATGAACAGCAACATTTTATCAAGGTACTCTCCTCTTGAAGAAAGGTCACTCTTACTCCAGTACGAAGGTCAAGGTCAATACAATTTAAGGAGTCCTAAATACATAACGTGATCTAGTTATGTTCCAAAGAAAGCCTCTTTGCTTGTTTTAGCAACAACAACACAAACAACAACATTTTAAAACCAAAGCTTAGCAGTTAGTGCAGCATCCGTGGAAAGAGAAATGTCAATGTTTACTTACTGCGTCTCCTTGCTGACTGTTGATATGTGTTGTATATATTTACGCCTCAGCGAATAGAGAGCGGATATTCGTCCAATCACATACATAGATACATAGATACATAGAAAATAGGTGCAGGAGTAGGTCATTCGGCCCTTCGAGCCTGCACCGCCATTCAATATGATCATGGCTGATCATCCAACTCAGTATCCCGTACCTACCTTCTCTCCATACCCCCTGATCCCCTTAGCCACAAGGGCCACATGTAACTCCCTCTTAAATATAGCCAATGAACTGGCCTCAACTACCCTCTGTGGCAGAGAGTTCCAGAGATTCACCACTCTCTGTGTGAAAAAGTTTTTCCTCATCTCGGTCTTAAAGGATTTTCCCCTTATCCTTAAGCTGTGACCCCTTGTCCTGGACTTCCCCAACATCGGGAACAATCTTCCTGCATCTAGCCTGTCCAACCCCATAAGAATTTTGTACGTTTCTATAAGACCCCTCTTAATCTCCTAAATTCTAGCGAGTATAAGCCAAGTCTATCCAGTCTTTCTTCATATGAAAGTCCTGACATCCCAGGAATCAGTCTGGTGAACCTTCTCTGCACTCCCTCTATGGCTATAATGTCCTTCCTCAGATTTGGAGACCAAAACTGTACGCAATACTCCAGGTGTGGTCTCACCAAGACCCTGTACAACTGCAGTAGAACCTCCCTGCTCCTATACTCAAATCCACTTGTTATGAAAGCCAACATACCATTCGCTTTCTTCACTGCCTGCTTCACCTGCATGCCTACTTTCAATGACTGGTGTACCATGACACCCAGGTCTCGCTGCATCTCCCCATTTCCTAATCGGCCACCATTTAGATAATAGTCTGCCTTCCCGTTTTTGCCACCAAAGTGGATAACCTCACATTTATCCACATTATACTGCATCTGCCAAACATTTGCCCACTCACCCAGCCTATCCAAGTCACCTTGCAGTCTCCTAGCATCCTCCTCACAGCTAACACTGCCCCCCAGCTTAGTGTCATCCGCAAACTTGGAGATGTTGCTTTCAATTCCCTCATCCAGATCATTAATATACATTGTAAATAGCTGGGGTCCCAGCACTGAGCCTTGCGGTACCCCACTCGTCACTGCCTGCCATTGTGAAAAGGACCCGTTTACTCCTACTCTTTGCTTCCTGTTTGCCAGCCAGTTCTCTATCCACATCAATACTAAACTCCCAATACCGTGTGATTTAAGTTTGTATCCTAATCTCTTATGTGGTACCTTGTCGAAAGCCTTCTGAAAGTCCAGATACAACACATCCACTGGTTCTCCCCTATCACCTCTACTAGTTACATCCTCGAAAAATTCTATAAGATTCGTCAGACACGATTTACCTTTCGTAAATCCATGCTGACTTTGTCCAATGATTTCACCACTTTCCAAATGTGCTGCTATCCCATCTTTAATAACTGACTCTAGCAGTTTCCCCACTACCGATGTTAGACTAACTGGTCTGTAATTCCCCGTTTTCTCTCTCCCTCCCTTCTTAAAAAGTGGGGTTACGTTTGCTACCCTCCAATCCTCAGGAACTACTCCAGAATCTAAAGAGTTTTGAAAAATTATCCCTAATGCATCCACTATTTCTTGAGCTACTTCCTTAAGTACTCTGGGATGCAGCCTATCTGGCCCTGGTGATTTATCGGCCTTTAATCCATTCAATTTACCCAACACCACTTCCCGACTAACCTGGATTTCACTCAGTTTCTCCATCTCCTTTGACCCGCGGCCCCCTGCTATTTCCGGCAGATTATTTATGTCTTCCTTAGTGAAGACGGAACCAAAGTAGTTAATCAATTGCTCCGCCATATCCTTGTTCCCCATGATCAATTCACCTGTTTCTGACTGCAAGGGACCTACATTTGTTTTAACTAATCTCTTTCTCTTCACATATCTATAAAAACTTTTGCAGTCAGTTTTTATGTTCCCTGCCATTCCTTTCATAATCTATTTTCCCTTTCCTAATTAAGTCCTTTGTCATCCTCTGCTGGTCTCTGAATTTCTCCCAGTCCTCTGGTATGCTGCTATTTCTGGCTAATTTGTACGCATCATCTTTTGCTTTGATACTATCCCTGATTTCCCTTGTTATCCACGGATGCACTACCTTCCCTGATTTATTCTTTTGCCAAACTGGGATGAACAATTTTTGTAGTTCATCCATGCAGTCTTTAAATGCCTTCCATTGCATATCCACCGTCAACCCTTTTAGAACTAATTGCCAGTCAATCTTGGCCAATTCACGTCTCATACCCTCAAAGTTACCTTTCTTTAAGTTCAGAACTGTTGTTTCTGAAATAACAATGCCACTCTCCATCCTAATGAAGAACTCAACCATATTATGGTCACTCTTGCCCAAGGGGGCACGCACAACAAGACTTCTAACTAACCCTTCCTCATTACTCAATACCCAGTCTAGAATAGCCTGCTCTCTCGTTGGTTCCTCTACATGTTGGTTTAGATAACTATCCCGCATACATTCCAAGAAATCCTCTTCCTCAGCACCCCTGCCAATTTGATTCACCCAATCTATATGTAGATTGAAGTCACCCATTATAACTGTTTTGCATTTGTTGCACGCATTTCTAATTTCCTGTTTGATGCCATCCCCAACTTCACTACTACTGCTAGGTGGCCTATACACAACACCCACCAGCGTTTTCTGCCCCTTAGTGTTTCGCAGCTCTACCCATACCGATTCCACATCCTCCAAGCTAATGTCCTTCCTTTCCACTGCGTTAATCTCCTCTCTAACCAGCAACGCTACCCCACCTCCTTTTCCTTTCTCTCTATCCCTCCTGAATATTAAATATCCCTGGATGTTCAGCTCCCAGCCTTGGTCACCCTGGAGCCATGTCTCCGTGATCCCAACTACATCATAATCATTAATTGCTATCTGGACGTTCAACTCATCCACCTTATTACGAATGCTCTTTGCATTGAGACACAAAGCCTTCAAGCTTGTTTTTACAACGCTCTTACCCCTTATACAATTATGTTGAAGAGTGGCCCTTTTTGATTTTTGCCCTGGATTTGTCTGCCTGCAACTTTTACTTTTCACCTTGCTACCTATTGCTTCCGCCCGCATTTTACACCCCTCTGTTTCTCTGCTCACCCATTTAAGAACCCCACCACCTCTTATTCTCTGTTTATTATTGTTTACTTCTTTCCCCCCTACATGTTGGGTCTGAGTGCTTTCCTTCTCTGCCTCCTGCCTCACACACTGTCTAATAGCATTCTCTATTTGAGTACCTCCCCCCAACCATTCTAGTTTAAAGTCTCCCCAGTAGCCTTTGCAGATCTCCCCGCCAGGATATCGGCCCCCCTCAGGTTCAAGTGCAACCCATCCTTTTTGTACAGGTCGAACCTTCCACAAAAGAGGGCCCAATGATCCAGAAATTTGAATCCCTGCCTTCTGCACCAGTCCTTCAGCCACGCATTTATCCTCCACCTCGCTCCATTCCTACTCTCACTGTCGCGTGGCACAGGCAGTAATCCCGAGATTGTTACCTTTGCTGTCCTTCTCTTTAACTCCCCTCCTAACTCACTAAATTCTCCTTTCAGGACCTCTTCTCTTTTTTTACCTATGTAATTGGTACCTATATGTACCACGACCTCGGGCTCCTCTCCCTGCCCTTTCAGGATATCTTGGACACGTTGAGACACATCACAGACCCTGGCACCAGGGAGGCAAACTACCATCCGGGTCTCCCGACTGCGTCCACAGAATCGGCTGTCTGACCCCCTAACTATAGAGTCCCCTATTAGTATTGCCCTCCTCTTCTTTTCCTTACCCTTCTGAGCAACAGGGCCGGTCTCTATACCGGAGGCCCGGCCGCTGTCGCTACCCCCAGGTAGGCTGTCCCCCCCAACAGTGCTCAAACAGGAGTACTTATTGTCAAGGTGTACAGCCACCGGGGTACTCTCTAGTCCCTGCCTGTGCCCCTTGCCTCTCCCAACCGTGATCCACTTGCCTGCCTCCTGTGGTCTTGGAGTGACCACCTCCCTGTAACTCCTCTCAATGACTTCCTCGCTCTCCCTGACCAGACGGAGGTCATCGAGCTGCTGCTCCAGGTTCCTAATACGGTCCATTAGGAGCCCCATCTCGATACACCTGGCGCAGATGTGGACGTCTGGAGGGCTATCAGATTCCATGACTTCCCACATCTGACATCCAGAACAGTAAACTGCCCTAGCCCTCATACTCCCCTTACCTAGGATACAATACAAAACAAACTGCTACAATACAAACTGCTACAATATCGTACAATCAGCAGGGATCTGACGCCCAATCAGCTGCTCCCTCTTGTCTGCTTCCACCAATCAGCGGCTTCCTCAAACCCACTTGTTTTTGAAGTGGAACTTGGAACGTTGCAGATTTCGGCTCCTCCTCTTTAAATCCTACCGCTCGGGTGTAGCTCCTCCCTCTGCGACCTCTCCAACGGCTCTCGGGCCTCTGTAGAAGCAAGCCCCGCGCTCCTCTTTAAATCCTACCGCTCGGGTGTAGCTCCTCCCTCTGCGACCTCTCCAACGGCTCTCGGGCCTCTAATTAGACTCAATTGTAGAGATAGCCCACACATTAAATATCAATAATTAAATAACACACTTTTCAACCACTGTTTAGACACGCTCTTCAACAGTGCAAATAATGAAACAGTGCAAATAATGAAACTAAAGGACGAAAATTACCGACCTGTTCTATCTCGCGCTGTACTTCATTGTTTTCATCACCAGTACAAGACCCCACTCACATAGCGAAATGCCAAGCCCTGTTCACACTAAGACGCACACACATACAAACATAAATAATGTTGTAGCCGATTTAGGCCCACAATGTAACAATATATTTCACATTACACGCCTGACACTGGAGAACTGCCGGAAGCTTTCATCGCATGTATGATACAATTTATGTTCACGTATTTATATCGGCGACAAATTGTTAAAATTTTCATCAGGAAATACCAAACCTAACGCAGGTTATATTCGTAATCGAGGTCATACATTTTAATTGCAAATCGAATAAACTATTTTGGGGCGAGTCACCACATCCACAAATGTACATATTCCACAAGCAGGATCGCAGAATAGCAATCTGAAGATTCAGCTTCACGTGCACAATGTAACCGTTGGTCTCTATCTTCAAAGGGGTCATTGCGCATCCTGCAGGACTCTAACCATAACTATTTTAACTCGTGAATTCATGGCTTCGAAATATTAGGCACATAGTCTGTCTAACATATTTCCGTTATTTTTATCTGTCTTTTTTTTGGCATCTAAAATGCTCAAATTTATTGCTGCTCATTCGGTTTTGGAAAATACATTTTATTATGCTTTGGCAATCTCCTAATTCAGCATTCCGCTGTAATTCACAGAACAAAGTTAGGCTTAAACACATTTTAATTTAGATATAAATCTGGGACATCTTATCTTCAGTACATCACATTGTCGTTCATGTTCGAGTGGAACGAATTCACTGAAACGATTTCCTTCACAACATTTCAAGTTGTTTCCACATACATTAGACATAGGGTGTACAAGCACGTCAATGACAAATCAATCGTAAAAGGCGCTGAGAAATTGGTCTTTGAATTTCACTATGAGTTCTGATGCAAATTAATGATGCAAATTAATTGATGAATAAATTACATTTATTCGAGGATAGCAGGTCCGATGATAATTCTTCCGACGCATTTTTAAATAGACAATGGTGGCGTTATAACTGTTTACTGCCAGCCTCATTGTTCAATTACAGAATTCGCTTTCCCCTCTCACTTGTATAGTTAACGAGAGTTCGATTACTTATCAAAGTATTATTTTTTCACTAATCAACATCCGCTCCCCTTCCACCCCCCCATTATTTTTGCAATGCTCCACCTGGATTTGTCCCTTTCCTCTTAAAGGCTTGTCCTTCCACTCTTATCCATCGGGTGGCGCCACCGCAATAGCTTCCTCGCCAGCAACTCCTCAGTCCTTTCGCCTTTTTTGTTATTTTTAGTGCGTCTAAATGTATGTTTTAATGTTTCTCAGTATGTCTTATGTGGGGGGTGGTGTGGGGGCAATAGGGGGGAACCGTTTTTCAGTCACTCACCAAGACGGCGATGCGTCTTTTCTTCTTGTCGCATCTTCTCCCCTCTCGCGGCCTCCCAACTTGATTGGCGCGGCCTTTCCGACCGGAGATCGGCCCAGAGCTTCAGAAGCAAGCGCAGCACAGAATTACCATCACGGAGCCTGGGATCATTGTCGAGGATCGCCAGTGTTGGAGCTCCGAACACGGGGCTTGCTGACTTTAACATGGTGTAGCTGTTGTCTGCGGAGCTTCTAGCCGTGGGCACGGCGCTGACTTTAACATCGCGGAGCCTGGGATCTTTTTCCGAGGATCGCCAGTGTTGGAGCTCCGTCCAGCGGGTCCTGTGATCATGGAAGCCGCGGTCTCCGGCCGCTTTGGGAGCACCAAGCCGCAGAGTGTGTTCCGATCCGTCCCGACGTCGGAGTTTCGATATTCCCGGCGAGATGGCTTTTACATCGGGCGGCCACTGCGGAGGGTTCTAGGCCCCGACTTAGGGTGAACACAAGGATGAAGATTGACTGATATGTATTGCCTTCCATCACAGTGAGACATGTTGATTCCAATGTGGTCGATGTTTATGTTAAATTCTATTGTGCATTGTTTTTCATTTTATTCGTGTGGCTGTACGGTAACTCACATATAACTGTACCAATTGGTGCATGTGACAATAAATGTGAACTTAAACTTGCTTCTTCACCTGGCTTCACATTACAAGCCTATCCTTATCACCCTTTCGTACACGTTTTGTCTTTTCCGTTCTGGCCTTTAGCCAGCCATTTCCAATCATACCCCTCCCCTCGTCAATAGCCATCCAGCACTTGCCGGGATTTGTCCCGCCCACATCTCTCATACAGATTTTTCACCTCTACTAAATCAGTCTGAAGAATGGTCCACTCCCAAAAATATCTCATTCATGTTATGAAAAGATGCTGCTGGATCTGCCGAGTTTACTCCAGCACTTTGCTTCTTTCGTTGTTTTACTCATCTCCTGACAAAGGTTCTATGTCTTCATCAAACTTCACATTTGTCATACACTGTGGTGCAGCACGTTTTTTTTTTTTTAGAATTTCCGTCGTAAAAGAGTTACAAACGGCCGTCATCGTCTAATATCAGATAATATCCATTGGGTTTCACACACTTCTTTAAATTTACATGGATATGCATGGCGTTATTTTTCTAAATCTTTGCAAAAACGTCCTAATAACCAGATTAGCGCAACATTGCCATTTCAGCCGTCGCAGGATTTAACATATACATTTATTAATGCTGCATTAAAACGGCATTACATCCCAGCATTTCTGTAGCATTTATATTTTGCAATATCGTCTCTCCGAATAGATACAGTACACCACGCCATCTGAAAGGCACACACATTAAGTCGTGTATAAACTCAAATCTGCTTTGTACCTTACAGAAATTGTTCGCTCCAAAGTTTTGACTGGTGAGATGGATGTTTTATCTAGTATTGCATTTTCAGTATGTTTGAGAATCAAATACACAGGACAAGATGTTAAGAAGTCCCTTGTGCCAATAGGTGGGGAGCATTTCACGACATTCGTTGATTGTTGAGAGTGGTAGACGCTCAACATCGGGGGGGGGGTGGGGGGGGGGGGGTAACCTTCAGGACAGTTGGGCACAGGACACATCATCAGTAGTGTACCCTTGCATCACTGGGTGTTTCGGCCTTTTAACACTATACACCCTCCACAAGGGCGGCCCGCTGCAGGATGATCAACCCTCAGCGCATGTCCCGTGTCAAACCGTCCCAAAGATTCACCCCGACATACTTGGGGCCCAGCATGGGTCTTTCCGCTTGAGCCAAATCCACCGGCTGCTTCTTTCAGCCGCCTCTGAGAGTGATCTTATGGTCTTCCGCAGAGCCTGACCGTGGATTCCAAGCTCCTTCAGCAGTCTGATGGTAGATGACGCAACAAATCCTCTGCATCCCACTTCAACTGGATAGACTTTGGTGTTCCAGCCACGCTGCGTTGCCTCTGCTGCAAGCTCTGCGTAGCGCAGCTTCTTACGCTCATAGGCCTCCTCAACAGAGTTCTCCCATGGAACTGTGAGCTCTATGATGTAAGCAGTCTTCTGTGAAGGGGACCAGAACACCAAGTCTGGCCTGAGGGTGGTGGAAGCAATTTCAGGTGGAAAAATTAGTTGTCGGCCGATGTCCGCCAGCATCCTCCAGTCACGGGCCCTGCATTGGCTTCCTTCTTCTGATCTGGTGGAAGGAAGTTTAGAAGTTTTCTGTCCTTCTCGGACAAAGGTTATTACCCTTAGGGGAGGGTTGCTTGCTCTCGGAGGCAAGGAGTTGGTCGCACACCGCCTGTTCTCAAGGGCTGATGCCAGGCTTTTTAGTACCTGATTATGCCGCCACGTGTATCTCCCTTGCGTGAGGCTGGTCTTGCAGCCTACCATGAAGTGTTTGAGGGTCGCTGGAGTTGGGCAGATGGCACAGGTTGGATCCTCGCCGTACCACTGATGGAGGTTCTTTGGTGATGGAAGCACGTCATATGTCGCTCTGATGATGAAGCTGATCTTGCTTGCTTCCATTTCCCATAGTTCTTTCCAGCTGATCTTCCTCCGCTCCACACCTTCCCACTGCATCCATTGCCCCTGCTTGGCAAGAGAGACCGCCTTTGCACTTCTTGCGGCCTCCTCCTGTCGCTGGTGAGATGGATGTTTTATCTAGTATTGCATTTTCAGTATGTTTAATTTAGTTCCGTTAAGAATACTATATGGTGGGTGTCATAAAATGCTGAATGAACACGGGTCAATAAGGTGGTTATCAGGAGCATTAACTAAATTTAATGCAATGGACCATGCAGAACAGGATAATTCGCGTCCTCCAGTTGCATCACATTTATGTCGGTGCAGATTCCTTGACGGAATTTGTATTTAACGACTGCACTATTAATCGATGGATTTAGCACCGCGACCGGTATTGTAAATCCAAACAAATCGATTAACCAAAAATAAATAAATCAATTACTTCAACCACGAGGAATCAGGAATTAAATAATTCAATTATTCCAGGCACCACACGGAAAGACACGTGTGTTATGCCGTACGTATTTCAGTTGATGCCCTTAAATATGTGCGTTTATGCAGGCTGTCTGCTCTGATTTCTGAAATGTTAGGCACATTTCGAAAGAATGGAACTTCAGCGGATACTGCAGTATGTGTACGTTTATTTAGATACCCCAGCACTCATCTGTTCGAAACAATAATGGGCACTGTAAAATGAATATCCATTTCGATAAAAATGTATTTCCACTCGGTGGGCATTTAACCCAATAATGGACTCACGCTCGCAATTGCTTACACATTTGCCAATTTTCACTCTCTGTCCCATTCTCTTTGACCGCTTTGAATTAGATTCCATGCATGACGATTGAGCTGAACCCCACCACATCCTCTAAATATACATTAACAAAATAATGGGGTGTTCAAGCACGTAGTTATCGAGGAGGATATGATGCAAGAGACTCTGCGAAAATATAAAATGGTAGAGATCGCGCTGAAAGCCGTTTTAACCATTTTAGGGTAATGGTAATAATACTGCCAATAATAATGGTAAATAATAACACATCAACATGCAGGAGAAATATAATCAGACATGCGGAAATATCCATTGTCTAGAAACAGAGGAAAAATAAGTGCAGCAGTAGGCGATTCGGCCCTTTGAGCCAGCACCGCCAATGTGATCGTGGCTGATCATCAAAAATCAGTACCCGTTCCTGCCTTTTCCCCATATCCCTAGATTCCTTTGGCCCTAAGAGCTAAATCTAACTCTCTCTTGACAACTCCCAGTGAATTATCCTCCACTGCCTTCTGTGCCAGAGAATTCTCTGGGTTGATTCGCAACTCTCTGGGAGAAAACGTCTATCGTCATCTAATTCCTAAATGGCCCATCCCCTAATTCTTGGACTGTGACACCTGGTTCTCGACTCCCAAAATATCGGTAACATTTTCCTGCATCTCGCCTGTCCAATCCTTCAAGAGTTTGATATGTTTCTATAAGATCCCTTCAAAATTCCGGTGTCTACAATCCCAGTCGAGCTATTCTTTCATCATATGTCTGTCCCGCCATCCCGAGTATTAATCTGGTGATCCTACGCTGCATTCCCTCAATAGCAATAATGTCCTTCCTCAAATTAGGAAATCTAAATGGCACACAATACTCCAGGTCTCACCAGTGCCCTGTACAACGGCAGTAGGACCTCCTTGCTCCTAAACTCAAATCTTCTCGCAATGAAGGACAACATGCCATTAGATTTCTTCACTGCCTGCTGTACCTGCATGCTTTCTTTCAGTGACTGATGTACAAGCACACCTAGGACTCGTTTCACCTTCCCTTTTCCTATTCTGGCACCGATCAGATAATAATCCGCCTTCCTGTTCCTGCCACCAAAGAGGATAAACTCACATTTATCCACATTTACTGCATCTGCCCTGCATCTGTCCAATCACCCAAACTATCCAAGTCACCCTGCAGGTTCATAGCAACCTCCTCGCAGCTCACACTGCCACCCAGCTTTGTGTCAGCCGCAAACTTAGATATATTACATTTAATTCCCTTATCTAAATCGTTAATATATATTGTAAATAACTGGGGTCCCAGCACCGAGCCTTGCGGAAAACGACTAGTCGCTGCCTGCCATTCAGAAAAGGACCCGTGAATTCCCACACTTCGCTTCCTGTCTGCCAACCAATTGTCTATCCATGTTAGTAGCCTACCCCCAATTAGCTCTAAGTTTGCACACTAATCTCTTTTGTGAGACCTTGTCACCGGCTTTTTGAATGTTCTGATACACCACATCCACCTAATCCATTCTACTTTTTACCTAAAAGAAAAATCCAAAAGATTAGTGAAGCATGATTACCCGTTCATAAATCCATGCTGACTTTGACCGATCCTCTCACTGCGTTCCAAATGCGCTGATATAACATATTTAATGATCGACGCAAGCATCTTCCCCACTACCAATGTAAGGCTAACTGGTATATAATTCTCCGTTTCCTCTCCCCCTCCTTTCTTATAAAGTGGAGTTTCATTAGCTACCCTCCAATTCACAGGAACTGATCCAGAGTCGAGAGAACATTGGAAAATGATCACCAATGCATCAACGATTTTTATGGCCACCTCCTTGAGTAGAAACATAGAAACATAGAAAATAGGTGCAGGAGTAGGCTATTCGGCCCTTCGAGCCTGCACCGCCATTCAATATGATCATGGCTGATCATCCAACTCGGTATCCAGTACCTGCTTTCTCTCCATACCCCATGATCCCTTTAGCCACAAGGGCCACATCTAACTCCCTCTTAAATATAGCCAATGAACTGGCCTCAACTACATTCTGTGGCAGAGAATTCCAGAGATTCACCACTCTCTGTGTAAAAAATATTTTTCTCATCTCAGTCCTAAAAGATTTCCCCTTTGTCCTTAAACTGTGACCCCTTGTTCTGGACTTCCCTAAAATCGGGATCAATCTTCCTGCATCTAGCCTGTCCAACCCCTTAATAATTTTGTAAGTTTCTATAAGATCCCCCTCAATCTTCTAAATTCTAGCGAGTACAAGCGGATTCTATCCAGTCTTTCTTCATATGAAAGTCCTGACATCCCAGGAATCAGCCTGGTGAAACTTCTCTGTACTCCCTCTATGGCAAGAATGTCCTTCCTCAGATTAGGAGACCAAAATTGTATGCAATACTCCAGGAGTGGTCTCACCAAGACCCTGTACAACTGCAGTAGAACCTCACTGCTCCTATACTCAAATCCTTTTGCTATGAATGCTAACATACCATTCGCTTTCTTCACTGCCTGCTGCACCTGCATGCCTACTTTCAATGAGTGGTGTACCATGACACCCAGGTTTCGTTGCATCTCCCCTTTTCCTAATCGGCCACCATTCACGTAAACATAGAAACATAAAAAAATAGGTGCAGGAGTAGGCCATTCGGCCCTTCGAGCCTGCACCGCCATTCAGTATGATCATGGCTGATCATCCAACTCAGTATCCTGTATCTGCCTTCTCGCCATACCCCCTGATCCCTTTAGCCACAAGGGCCACATCTAACTCCCTCTTAAATATAGCCAATTAACTGGCCTCAACTACCTTCTGTGGCAGAGAGTTCCAGAGATTCACCACTCTCTGTGTGAAAAATGTTTTTGTCATCTCGGTCCTAAAGGATTTCCCCTTAATCCATAAATTGTGACCCCTTGTCCTGGACTTCCCCCAACATCGGGAACAATCTTCCTGCATCTAGCCTGTCCAACCCCTTAAGAATTTTGTAAGTTTCTGTAAGATCCCCCCTCAATCTTCTAAATTCTAGCGAGTTCAAGCCGAGTCTATCCAATCTTTCTTCATATGAAAGTCCTGACATCCCAGGAATCAATGTGGTGAACCTTCTCTGTACTCCCTACTTAATAGGCAATAGTCTACTTTCCTGTTTTTGCCACCAAAGCGGAAAACCTCACATTTATCCACGTTATACTGCATCTGCGATGCATTTGCCCACTCACCCAGCTTATCCAAGTCATCTTGCAGCCTCCTAGCACCCTCCTCACAGCTAACACTGCTCCCCAGCTTCGTGTCATCCGCAAACCTGGAGATGTTGCATTCAATTCCCTCGTCCAAATCATTAATATATTGTAAATAGCTGGGGTCCCAGCACTGAGCCTTGCGGTACCCCACTAGTCACTGCCTGCCATTCTGAATAGGACCCGTTAACTCCTACTCTTTGCTTCCTGTCTGCCAGCCAGTTATCTATCCACATTAACACTGAACCCCCAATACCGTGTGCTTTAAGTTTGTATACTAATCTCTTATGTGGGACCTTGTCGAAAGCCTTCTGAAAGTCCAGACATAACACATCCATTGGTTTTCCCTTATCCACTCTACTAGTTACATCCTCGAAAAATGCTATAAGATTCGTCAGACATGATTTACCTTTCATAAATCCATGCTGACTTTGTCCAATGATTTCAACATTTTCCAAATGTGCTGCTATCCCATCTTTAATAACTGACTCTAGCAGTTTCCCCACTACCGGTGTTAGACTAACTGGTCTGTAATTCCCCGTTTTCTCTCTCCCTCCCTTTTTAAAAAGTGGGGCTACACTAGCTACACTCCAATCCTCAGGAACTACTCCAGAATCTAAAGAGTTTTGAAAAATTATCACTAATGCATCCACTATTTCTGGGGCTACTTCCTTAAGTACTCTGGGATCCAGCCTATCTGGCCCTGGGGATTTATCGGCCTTTCATCCATTGAATTTACCTAACACCACTTCCCGGCTAACCTGGATTTCACTCAGTTCCTCCATCTCATTTGTCCCCCGGTCCCCTGCTATTTCCGGCAGATTAATTAAGTCTTCGTTAGTGAAGACAGAACCAAAGTAGTTAGTCAATTGGTCTGCCATGTCCTTGTTCCCCATAATCAATTCACCTGTTTCTGACTGCATGGGACCTACATTTGTTTTAACTAATCTTTTTCTCTTCACATATCTACAAAAACGTTTGCAGTCAGTTTTTATGTTCCCTGCCAGTTTTCTTTCATAATCTATTTTTCCTTTCCTAATTAAGCTCTTTGTCCTCCTCTGCCGGACTCTGAATTTCTCCAAGTCCTCTGGTAGGCTGATTTTCCTGGCTAATTTGTAAGCTTCATCTTTTGTTTTGATACTATCCCTGATTTCCCTTTTTATCCACGGATGCACTACCTTCCCTGATTTATTCTTTTTCCAAACTGGGATGAACAATTGTTGTAGTTCATCCATGCAGCCTTTAAATGCCTTCCATTGCATATCCACCGTCAACCCTTTAAAAATCAATTGCCAGTCAATCTTGGCCAATTCACGTACTCTGTATCTGAATATATATCAGTATATATAGTATATGGTATATATCAGTACTCTGCGATGAAGGCCATCAGGCCGTGGGGATTTAACTGCCTTCAGTCCCAACAGTTTACCTAACACTATTTCCTGAATAAACTGGATTCCCTTCAGTTCCTCTCTCCCACTAGATACTCGGTCCCCTAATATTTCTGGGCGGTCCCATAGTATTTCTGGGGCTAATTTCTCAAGATACACGTCGAATTCTCTCATGCAACGATTGCAGACAAAGCGAATAATTGTAATCATTTGTTGGGAGACATTTTACTCCTTACATAAATTCATCAACGGAATGCACAGCCTGATGTGAATTGCAAATCCAATTCCGTCTTTTCATACTTCGTTAAAAAAACGATTTCGTCTCCCGTGTACATGTTGACAGTTGCTCAATCCTGTAGTGGTTAATCTTCTTCACTGAAGACGGTTATCCAGGAGACAGCCATGCAGAGCAATGTAGAACCGGGAAGAACACAATTTTTAAAGGATTACTTCGATGTCCTGAGTGGTTCTGAAAAAAATAATAAACTGTTTCATTTCTTCCGTTCAGAATTGAACACTGTAAAAGTCAATTTGAATGTTTCAAGTAAGTAGAAAACAAAGGAAATTATTTAGCACGTTTTACAGCGATGATTCCGATCAGTCTAGTTTCCTAAGCCACATACACTCGGTACTTATTTGGATAGTTCGACCCGAGGAGGAACCATACTTGACCTTGTATTGGGAAACGAGCGTGGCCAGGCGATTGGCGCTGCAGTGGAAGACAAATTTGGAGATAAGGATCACAACTCCTTATGTTATAAAAGGTATACACAAAATGCTGGAGCAACTCAGCGGGGCAGGCAGCATCTCTGGAGAGAAGGAATGGGTGACGCTTCGGGTCGCGATCCTTCTTATGTTATAAGATTGTTTTATATTGGGACAGCTTTGGGTACTGTGGGGAGTATATAATTCAGGCAAAACAGATCGCAATGCAATGATGCAGGAGGTAAGGAGGGTAGGTTGGGAGCAGTTGTTATTAGGTCAGTCCCCAGAAGACACGTGTAGTTCGTTTAAAGTTGCTGATGAAAATGCCTGATCAGCATGTTACGATAAGGAGGAGGGATAAAGACGGCGAAGCAGTGAACGGTGGATAACCTAGGAGGTTATAAACTGTGTCTCGAGGAAAAATAAAGCATATATTAAATCTGAGAAGATGGTTAATGAGGAATTTACAAGGAGTAAGAACGAACTCAAGCGAATGTGTGGAAGAATCAAAAGGGGCCATGAAAGATCTTTGGTGAGACGGGTTATGGAAAATCCCAAGTCCTTGTTAGCTATATACTTTTAAAACTCTATGTGTGCTTGTGTGTGTGTGTGTGGGTGTGGGTGTGTCATTTTGCCTATGAAACGTACCTCCTTGAAAACCAGCGGTAAAACGCGTAGATTTTTACATATTTCGGTAGGGATTTAACTTATGATTTCAGAAAATTTGTTCAATTATTTCCCCAGATTTTGAATAAAGTTGTTCACGAAACGCACTTTAAAAAAAATAATTGCCGCTTGCCTGCAGCTGACGTCACAATGCCCACATGCCCAACAATCGAGGCCCACCTGCCTCCTGGCCCCGCCCCCCGCCGCTGTGGATTAATGCAGCTGCTGTCAACGCGCATGCGCAGTTTTCCACGAGGTACGTTCTCCCCCCCCCCGTTCTTCAAAAGGCGCAGAAAGATCGAGAAAGTTCTGCAGAACAAACATTCTACAGCTCCGCTATAGGATCTTTGTTCTGCAGATCTCGGGGTCAGCGGCGCCTCACGCGCTGAAACTTCTTCGCGCAGCCCGTGCAGCTTGTGAAGCCCCGCCCCTCCTCTCCCACGCCCGCGCGCTCATTCCAGCTGTGGGTTTCCAGAGAGTCAGAGGCCGCTCCTCTCTCTCCGCATTTCGCAGAGCACTCATTCGCCCGGCTCCCCCCCACCCTCTCTCCTCTTCTCACCTCCTCCCCTCTCCTCCCTCCATCTCTCCCCTCTCCTCTCTACCCGTCACAGGGGACGACCTCCTCTCCAGGGAGCCACGATCGGCTCGTCCCCCGCTGCTTTTCACCGTCCCCAGATCGGGCCCCCGCCAGCTGCCGCCTCCTCTCTCTCTCTTCCCCCCCCCTCTCTCTCTCCCCCCCCCTCTCTCTCTCTCTTTCTCTCTCTCTCTCTCTCTCTCTCTCTCTCTCTCTCTCTCTCTCCCTCTCCCCCTCTCTCTCTCCCCCTCTCTCTCTCTGCCCCCTCTCTCTCTCCCTTTCCCCCTCTCTATCCCTCCCCCTCTCCCCTCTCTCTCTCCCTCAGCTCTCTTACTCCCCCCATTCCCCCTCTCTCTCCCCTCCCTCACTCTCTCCCCTCTTCCTCTCACCCACCACCCTGCCCTCCCCCAACCTCCCTCGCCTAAACCCCCATCCCCTCCTCTAAACCCCTCCCCTCCACACCCTCCCCTCCACACCCTCCCCTCCACCCCTCCTCATCCCCCCTCCACCCCCTCCCCTATCCCCTTCCCTCCACCCCTTCCCCTCCCCCTCCCTTCCGCCCACCTCTCCCCCTCCCGTCCCACCCCTCCCCACCTCTCAGCCCCCTCTCTCTCCTCCCCTCCCCTCTCTCTCTTCCCTCACCCACCCCCCCTCACACACCCTCCCTCTCCACCTTCCCTCCACCCCATCTCTCTCTGTCTCTTGCCCTTCTGTCTCTGCCTCTCTCTCTGTCTCTTCCCATTCTCTCTCTGCCCTCACTCTCTACCCCCCTCTCTATACGCGCCTGCGAGTTGGGGGCTATGCGTTAGTGGATAGGGTTATGGGGTAAAAGGAGCAAATTAATAATATTAATATAATATCAAGAGGGGTAGTTAATGTGTGTGTGTGTGTGTGTGTTTGGTTAGTGTGTGTGACGCCGCATGCTGCCCCGCCCCCCGCAAACAGGCGTTGGGGAAACAGACCCAACGGGTCTGCACTTGGTCTAGTACTACGTTAAAAATAAGAGAATGACAAGGGAGTTGGTAGGACCGCTCAAATATAATGAAGGGAAACTAGGCTTGGAGGCGGAGGATGTAGCTTAGGTACTAAAGGAGTATTTAGCATCTGTATTTCCAGAGGAAAGGTACTCGGGGGGCAGCGAGATCAGTGCTGATAATAAGCATCAGTCAGAGCAGTGTGTCGAGAAGGAAATGTTACAACGTCACATGAAGAACATTAAGTATTAGAACTATTCGGTTCTATTCAAGATTATTGAAGAAGGCAAGAGATGAGATTGCATTTGGCCTTGATGAGAATAATTGTTTCTTCTCTAGCCACAGGCAAGATCCCGGATGAATAAAGAGTGGTATATGCTGTTCGTTTCTTTAAGAAAAGGAGTAGCGAGAATCCCGGGAAATATATGCCGGTGAGCCTGAGGTTTGGGCTAGGGAAGCTGTAGGATTTAGCGTTATGTAATGAACGGGATTTGATAAAGGACCTCGAGGTTAATGAGCCATTAGGAGGTAGTGACCATAACATGGTCAGATTTAATCTACAATTGGAGAGGGAGAAGGGTAGATCGGAGGTGTCAGTGTTACAGTTGAATAAAGGGGACTATGGGGCCATGAGGGAGGAGCTGGCCAAAGTTGTCTGGAAAGATACACTGCAGAGATGACAGTGGAACAAAAATTGCAGGTATTTCTAGGAATAATACAGAAGGTGCAGGATCAGTTCATTCCTAGGAGGGAGACACATTCCAAGGGGAGTAAGGGGCGACCATGGCTGGGACGTCGGGGACAGTATAACAATTAAAGCGAAGAAGTACAACGTAGCAAAGTTGAGCGGGAAGCAAGATGATTGGGTAATGTTTAAAGAACAACAGAAGATAACTAAAAATACATTACGGGGAGAAAAGATGAGGTACGAAGGTACGCCAGCCAAGAATATAAAGCACGACAGCAAAAGCTTCTTTAGGTATATGAAGAGGAAAAAAATAGTTAAGACCAAATTTCGATCCTTGTAGACCGAAAAAGGTGAATTTATTATGGGGAACAAGGAAATGGCAGATGAGTTGAGCAGGTACTTTTGCTCTCTTTATAACAAGAGGAGCCGAGTATAGGAGCAAAGAGGCCCTTCTGCAGTTGTACAGAGGCCTAGTGAGACCACACCTGGAGTATTGTGTGCAGTTTTGGTCCCCTAATTTGAGGAAGGACATTCTTGCCATTGAGGGAGTGCAGCGTAGGTTTACAAGGTTAATTCCCGGGATGGCGGGATTGGCATATGCTGAGAGAATGGAGCGGCTGGGCTTGTACATTCTGGAGTTTAGAAGGATGAGAGGGAATCTCATTGATACATATAAGATTGTTAAGGGTTTGGACACGCTAGAGGCAGGAAACATGTTCCCGATGTTGGGGGAGTCCAGAAGCATGCGCCACAGTTTAAGAATAAGGAGTAAGCCATTTAGAACGGAGACGAGGAAACACTTTTTCTCACAGAGTTGTGAGACTGTGGAATTCTCTGACTCAGAGGGCGGTGGAGGCAGGTTCTCTGGATGCTTTCAAGAGAGAACTGGATAGGGCTCTTAAAAATAGCGGAGTCAGGGGATATGGGGAAAAGGCAGGAACGGGGTACTGATTGGGGATGATCAGCCATGATCACATTAAATGGCGGTGCTGGCTCGAAGGGCCGAATGGCCTACTCCTGCACCTATTGTCTATTGACTATTGTCTATTGATACAATTATTCGAGGTAGGATATACTCCCATTTGAAAAAGAATGGGCTAATTAGTGATAGCTAGTATGGTTTTGGAAGCCACAGGTCGTTACTCGCCTGCTTGGCTGAGTTTTATAAGGAGGTGACAAAGGAAATTGAAGGAGGTAGGGCGGTGAATGCTGTAAACAGGGAATTTAGTAAGGCTTTTGATAAGGTCCCTCATGGTAGTCTGATCCAATCAATCACAATCAATCACAATAATACTTTATTAGCCAAGTGTGGTTTGCAACATACGAGCAGTTTCATTTGCCAAGTCAGTCATACAAATAAACAGCAACGGAACACACAAAACACATTTTAACATAAACATCCATCACAGTGACTTCTCCACATTCCGCACTGTGGTGGAAGGCGAAACATAATTTCAATCTCTTCCCTTTGCTCTCCCGCGGTCGGGGGCCTCGAACCATTCGTTGACGGGATGCTCTTGACTCCCGTAGCCGGCGGCGGGCCCTCTGCGTCAAGGCTATCTGCTTCTGCATCGGGGGATGTCAGCTCCCCCACGCCGGACGATCGACCCCTCGTTGGGCCTGGTCGAACCTTCCGCGACGTTGGAGCTCCCGACATCCACTGCCTCTCCCGAGACTGCCAGCTCTTGATGGTAAGTCCGCAGGCCGCGGTTGGAGCGATCCCAGGCAAGAGATCGACCCCAATATAAGTCCACGCCCCGCAGTGATTCCCAAGGTCAGTCCGAGGAGGCCTCCAGCTCCATCGACGGTAGGTCGCAGAGCGACGGGAGAATGCGATCCGAAAATTAATCGCATCTCCGGCAAGGTAAGAAACTGGAAAAAAAGTTTCCCCCTCCCCCTACATAAAACAAACCGGAGAACATTTTCACGAACTTTTAACACACACTAAAAATAAATAAAGACGAAAAAACTGTTGGCGGGCGCTGTACGATTGCGATAGATCCAGAAGATTAAGATATACGGGAATCATGGTGAATTGGTCGTGTGGATTCAGAATAGGTTTAGTCATAGACAGAGACGTTTGTGCTGGAAGGCAGCTATTCTGACTGGAGGACAGGTCTGCGACCATTGGTGTTCCACGAGGATCTGTGCTGGGATATAGGCTGTTTGTGAACTGGATAACTAAGCTTGAGTTCAATGTAGTTAGACACAAAAAGCAGGAGTAACTCAGCGGGACAGGCAGCATCTCTGGAGAGAAGGAATGGGCGACGAGAAAAATGTATATGGGTTGACGACTAGGATTGCTGACGACATCAACATTGAAGAAGTTGAAGCCAAGGAGGAATGCTATCAAAAAATTCAGTGGGATATAGATCAGCTGCAGAAATGGGCAGATAAACGACGGACATATTTTAAACCGAGTAAGTGTGAGCTACCGTATTTTGGAAGGTTGAATGTATGAAGAGAGTATATCGTAAATGGCAAGACCATTAACAGCATTAATGTGCAGAGGGATATTGGCCAGCAAGTTCATAGAAATATATAAAATTATGAGAGGCATAGGTGGGATAGATAGTCAGAACCTTTTCCCCAGGGTGGATATGTCCAACACACATGAAGGCATATATATCAGTTGTGGGGGGCACAAGTTTCATGGCGATGTGAGCGGCAGTTTGTTTATACAGAAAGTGGTGTGGGCCTGGAATGTATTGCCAGACGTGGTGGTGGAGTCCGATACGGTAGCGGTGTTTAACGGGCTTTTGGGTAGGCACGTGGAAATACTGGGAATGGGAGGACATGGACCATGTACAGTCCGATTAAATCATTTAACTTGGCAGAATGTTTGGCACAAACATTGTGGGCCGAATGGACCGTTCATGTGCGGCACTGTCTTCGTTATTTTTTATGTTAATCGACGCTAATTAGGAAAATACGTCAGGATCCAGTCTTACGTGGAACATGAGTGTATTTAACAACTACTCTCCAATTGCATCGTCATGCTCAGAAACATGCGGAGTATGTGCACTAAGAACGAAACATGGTTTAACAAATCCAGCTAATTCAAATGTAAGTATAGTCATGGAGCTTGTCTTGTTTAGATAATGTTTCGTTTCTTAGTGTCGAATGGAGATTAACTCTCGGCTGAGAATGAACGGTCATGAAAAAATATTCAGTGAGCTACCATTGCAGGTAGTATTTGGTAACCAACCATTCGCTTTTGTTTTTAACGTATTCCTCCAGTTTCCAAGTCAAGCGGCAGAGGAATGATTATTTTTGTAATATTAGTTTGCTATCAAAATGCATTTTTACTCCATAGAGTGTCACTAGAGCATTAGCATTCACCATTCCTCACTAAAATGGTTCGAAGGAAACTGAGGGTGATGAGGGTTCTAATACGATATGGCATCTATCCTTTCCTTCGCAGATACTTCCAGACCCTCTGAGCACATTGGTTTTTGCTCAAAGTTCGTGTTTGCAAAATCTTGTCTCCGTAGATTCCTCTTGAAGCGTTATGGCGATCCGGCATGTTGAACCAACGCAGTTTGTTTGAAAAGCGACACCATAATGTTTTGCTGAGGACGTTTCTGAAGTTCACAAGTTCACAAGTTAAGGCAGTAGAATTGGGCCATTAGGGCCATCGAGTCCACTCCGCCATTCAATCATGACTGATATCTGCCTCCTAATCCAATTTCCCTGTCTTCTCACCATAACCCTTGACACCTGTTCTAATCAAGAATTTGTCTCTCTCTACCTCAAAAATATCCACTGAATTGGCCTCCACAGCCCTCTGTGGCAATGCGTTCCACAGAATAACTACCCTCTGACTGAAGAGGTTTCTCCTCAACTCCTTTCTAAAAGAGTGCCCACTGGTCCTATACACTCCCACCAGTGGAAACATCCATTCCACATCCACTCTATATATGCCTTTCATTATTCTGTAAATTTGAATAACGAACATGGAGAATTGATTCTCGGAATGATTTGTACGTTGGAGCGAACCTGAAATTTGCGGCAATCGCATTTGGCAGCAACCCGTAACATTGCTACTGTCAGTGAACAAGCGACCTGGAGATAATTGCAAAATTAGTGGGAGAAGTAATTCGCTACTTTGCGATGATACGTGGATGTTTAAATGGATGGCGTTATATCGGCAATGTGATCCTGAGTTAAAGTATCGGTTTTGATCTTGTGGAATATCGAAAGGCCAAATGGCATGTAACGGAATCTAGTTGTTTGGTAATGATGTGCCACTCGTATCACTTTGGCCAATTGTTGTTTTTCCTATACACTTCGATAATCTCAATTTTTCAATTTTGGTCTCATTTTTTAGCGTTTTGCTTGTTTTTTCAAGTGTTCGTTTCAAATTTTATCACTGCTACTGTAACCAGAGACTTTCTGCGAGTTTTCTGGTTAAATTTGTGCTCAATCATAACACTCAGGATATTAGTAGCGCAGAATTGAGCGATGTCCTTGCAACTTGAAATGCAGATAGATTCGTGGAGATGGTTGTCGTTGTTGATTTGTGTACATACCAAATTTCTTGACAATGTCTGTACCGAACATGATGCAAAGAACAACTTTTTATCTGCCTGCACATACTCCAGATCCCTCAATCCCTGCCTACCATATACCTTCCAAACGTCTCGCAAATTGCACTAATGTAGCAGCCTCCACCACCAGCCCCAGGAAAGCGTTATAGTCACTAACCTCGGCATAAAACGATTCCCCCGCACATGTCATTTAAATGCTGCCTCTCTCACCTTAAAATTATGCACTCCAGTATTTCATATTTCCATTCTTGGAAAATAATGTTCTGATTGTCTGTTCCATCTACGCCTCTCGTCATTTTATATACTTCGATCTAGTCTCCCATCAACCTTCGGCGTTCAGGAGAAAATAATCCAAGACTGTCTAACCTCTTCCAGTAGCCCACAGAGAGTCATCCGGGCATCATTCTGATAAAACCCCTCTGGACTCTTTTCAAAGCCTCCACGGCCTTGCTCTAGGTAGCGTCCAGAGCAGCAGCCAATACTCCATTGCGACTAACCAAGTCCTATAAAACTGCATCATTACTTCCTGTCTCCGACACCCAATACCCGAACGATGAAGGCAAGCATACGACATTATTGATGATTCCATCTACTTGTGCTGCCATTATAATTGTGTTATGGATTTGGCACCAATGATCCATCGACATCAAAGCTGTTAATTTTCTTTCCATTAATTGTATAGTTTGCCCTTACACTCGACTTTCAAAACAGAAACATTTCACAGTTGCCCGGATTAAACTCCGCTTGCCATTTCTCTGCCCGTTTCTGTGGCTGATCTGCATTATTTCCTCAGTCTTTCTCACAGTCCGCCACCCCAAGAAACGTGTCATCTGCAAGCGTTCTAACCATCCCGTCTACGTGTAGGCCGGTCGTTTATATATATTACACAATCAGAGGCTCTGTACAGATGCCTGCAGAACTACACTCATCAGAGACCTCCAGCCTGAATGTTGTTCTTTCACCACGACACTCTATATTCTATGATTAAGCCAGTCCTGAAACTATAAGATCAAGTCACTGTTATTCCCGGCAATTTACAGTTCTGGACCAGCCTACTACAGGGACTATCAAATGCCTTATTAGAATCCATGTTGAAAATTTTCACCACGCAAAACTCGTCCATTAGCTTCGTCACCTTTGCTCTGATTTTCTCGAAAGTAGTGAAGGCAAATAAATATGTTTATGAAATGTATTCATGATACATATTTTGAAACGAGAGCAGTATAGGCAATCATGAATACCTGACGTCGGTTGACTCTAGAATAGTGCTCACGGCACCGCCAATTCTTCATAGCATTCTAGCAATTATTTACTGGGGGCTGGGAGTGTCAGTGGATGAAACGAGCCCTGTCAATATATTGTTTTTCACTTAACTCATTAATTTCGTGAAGTGACATCGAATATTTATTCAGTGATATGTTGCCTCTTTATCCGTAGTAATTATCTAATATAGCAACATATATCCACCACAATCTATTTCATATAGCACGCAGATGAGGGTGATATATTGCACGAACTGAACTCTCTCATGCACAGTGAGGGGACATATGTAAATGTAGTCAGCAGTATATGCACTACCACAATGAGAATTATGCATTTTCATTTTAATTAGAGGTTGAAAAGGACATCAAATCTGCAGGTAATGAAAATATATCCGCATGAATTACTTCGATTTGGAATTGATGCATGACCATCAGGAGACATATGGGGAATAATATGATGAGAGACGAACAGATTTTATAACATTACAAACAAATATAAATTCCGATTTGATTGTATTTGCACGTACAGTTCTACAAAGAACACCAGGCAGGTTGCATAAATCAGCTGCACAGGTGGTCTTGCATTTCATGCCTGATGCTGTAGTATGCCATGTTGTGATAAATGCCATTAGACTCCTTTCGGACTTTACTGAGCAGGGACTTTGTATTTGGTAGGATGCTTCACACCAACCAATGCAGACAAATTTCAGCAAATTAATTTAAATCCGCGCGCCAATAGACATTTGAAAACTAAATTTACATACGTTTTGTTTTGTTTTCCTGTAGTTCATTATATGTTTATAATGGTTTAATATGCTTTAAATAAATACACATTTTATTAAAATTTGTGAGTATTTTCAACCAATTGCGAACGATCGGTAAGTTTGAAATATTCCAAGGGTTATTGGTGACGTGGTCTTTCCTTCCATTGTCAACGGCCATGTAGGCGCTGTTTGCCAAGCAATGCTTAGTAGTTGCACGGTTTTATTTCTTTTAATACTGTCCCATGGCTCCGACAGGGGCTTGAGGGAAACAAGGGGAATTTAGCTCCCATATGATACGTTTCTTGTTTACTATGTAGACCCACAATAATCTCCACCCTGGTTGTTTTTGCCGTAGAAATGAAACATTGTCTGCAGCTATTCCGTGAGTAGACTGGACGATTTTGTTTGTAAAATAAATCATAATGTTGAAAGACTTCCCAGGTTTTCGATACGTATTAACACGTTTCAATGATCAAGATAAAATGTACCTTCATGCGTTGCAATATATTGAATTGTAGGTTCGGTGTTCATTTTTACAATCATCACCTATATAGTACATGTATTTCCCTTTGTACTTGAACAGCACAAGTCTCGTAGTTATATTTGCATGGGCTCATAATTTCGGCAGTGCTGGAGAGGCCATCTGTTAATTAACCTCTGTTATCAATGTAGCGTTGCAGTCAGGATGCGCATACCGGTTCCGGTATTTGAATCGGTGATCCTATGTTCCATTAACACGATCTTTCCCCGTAACTCTGCACCTGATACCGCAAATTCATATGGAAAGAAATACCTAACGTTGTTTCCAAAACAAATACGGACAATTGTTTCTGACACTAAGTGTCCTTCGTGTAAATGCACTAAACATGCCTCCCTCTTCACTGTTCGCTAATTACACAATAGGTCTCAATAGCAATTATTCCGACTGCTAATTTTATGCCCACTGTTTATTTAACTGGCAGAACAATTTGTTTCGAAGATTAATTCATTAACGTGCCTTCCTTTACCAACGGGTTGGTAAATATTGCCCCCAGATCTCTGCTGGGCCTTTAGGATTCGAAAAGTATCCAAGGTAAAACATTTGTGCAATTCGTCTCATTTGGCGAAGAGTACAAAAGAAACGTGACCCGTGATACCTAAATATAGAATATTTAACACCGTAACAAACCTACCCTTCGGGGCACCGGCTCCGCGCCGACCGGCGATCATAGATTCATAGAGTCATAGAGTGATACAGTGTGGAAATAGGCCCTTTGGCCCAACTCGCCCACACCGGCCAACAATGTCCCGGCTATCCAATCTCACTTGCATGCGCTTGGTCCATTACCCTCCAAACCTGTCCTATCCATTTACCTGTCAAACTGTTACTTAAACGATGGGATAGTCCCAGCCTCAACTACCTCCTCTGGCAGATTGTTCGATACACCAACCGCCCTTTGTGTGAAAATGTTATCCCTCGGATTCCTATTAAATCTTTTCCCCTTCACCTTGAACCTATGTCCTCAGGTGCTCGATTCCCCTACTCTCGGCAAAAGACTGTGTGCAAAGTCCAAGTCAAAGTCAATTTTATTCGTCACATGCACCGGAAGGTGCAGTGAAATGAATTTGCCAGCTGCGATACACTTAAAAAAAGAACACACAATACACAAGAAAATTTAACACAAACATCTACCACGGCATTCTTCACTGCGGTGGAAGTTCAGTTAGTCCTCCTCCTTTGTTCATCCGTGGTCGGAGCCATGAACTCTCCGTAGTCGTCGCTATGGACGACACGATGTACAGGTCCTGTCGTCGGGATGATCAAAACGCTGACGTCGGGACGGTCAAACACACTCCGTGGCTTGGAGTGCCCGAATATGCACTTTCCTACCGGAGACCGCGGCTCTGGGATGTTATAGGCTGCAGGCAGGCAGTCGGAGGTCTTCTGCGGCGATCCCCGGGAAGGGATCCCAGGCTCCAGGTGGTAAATCCACGCCCCGCCCGCGGCTAGAAGCTCCGCAGACCACAGGCCCATGATGCCAAAGTCACCAGGCCAGCGATCGGAGCACTCCTTTCTGGCGACCCCGGCAAGGGTTCGCCCGCTCCGTGATGGAAAAGTCCACGCTGCGCCTGCTGTTGAAGCTCTGGGGCCAACTTCGGGAAAGGCCGCTCCAATCCATGCTGTTAAGCCGCGAGGGAGGTGACATGGAAAAAGTCGCCTCTGCGTCGAGGAGGCGACCGAAAGCGGTTTCCCCCTTTCCCCTTTCCCCGCCCCCACCACCCCCACACAAGACACACCAAGAAACACCTAAACTAACATGTAGGCACACCAAAAATACAAAAAAAAGTCGAAATAACGAACACGCTGCTGGCAGGACAGCCGACTTGCAGCGCCCCCACCGACTCTACCCCATCATTCCTCTCATCATTTTGTATACCTCTATAAGATCTCCCCACATCCTCCCACGCTCAATAGAATAGAGACCCAGCCTACTTAACCCTTCCATATAGCGTACACACTCTAGTCCTGGCAGCACCCTCGTAAATCCTTTCTGAACCTTTTCAAGCTTGACAATATCTTTCTTTTAACATGGTGCACATAACTGAACACAATATTTTAAATGCGGTCTCACCAACGTCTTATACAACTGCAACATGACCTCCTAACTTCCATACTCAATACTCTGACTGATGGAGGCCAAAGTACCAAAAGCTTTTTTGACCACCTTATCTACCTGCGACTCGACCTTCAAGGAACCATGCACTTGTGCTCCTAGATATACAACACTACCCAGAGGCCTATCATTTACTGTGTAGGTCCTGCCCTTGTTCAACGTCACAAAATGCAACACCTCACACTTTGTATTAAATTACAACCATTCCTCCGTCCACCTGGCCAATCGATCCAGATCCCCTGTAATCGTTCACAACCTTCTTCACTATCTGCAAAACCACGAACATTTGTATCATTAGCAAATTTACTAATCTTGCCCTGTATGATATCATCCAAATCATTGATGTAGATGACAAACTGTAACCGGCCCAGCCCCGAACCCTGTGGCACACCACTAGTCATAGGCCTCCATTCTGAGAAGCATCCTTCCACCATCACCTTCTGCTTCCTTCCATGGAGCCAATTTGCTATCCATTCACCTATCTTTCCTTTGATTCCATGAGATCGAACCTTCCAAAGCAGCCGTTCATGCAGCACCTTGTCGAACGCATATTAACACTATGCTACACAGACGAGGGGCATTTTTTACATTTACCAAGCAAATTAACCTACATACCTGTACATTTTTGGAGTGTGGGAGGAAACCGAAGATCTCAGAGAAAACCTTCGCAAGTCACGGGGAAAATGTACAAACTCCGTACGGACAGCACCCGTAGTCGGTATCGAACCCGGGTCTCCGGTGCTGCATTTAATAGACAATAGACAATAGACAATAGGTGCAGGAGTAGGCCATTCGGCCCTTCGAGCCAGAACCGCCATTCAATGTGATCATGGCTGATCATCCCCAATCAGTACCCCGTTCCTGCCTTCTCCCCATTCGCTGTAACGCAGCAACTCTACCGCTGCGCCACCGTGCCGCCCTCACCATACTGTACTGCTCTGATGTACGCCAGAGAACACATGATAAAAAATTCAAGTAACAGTAGGGCATTTCTGTGATTTGGCATGAACACGATCTGACCTTGAACAGGCAATTAAGCAGTTGGATTTAATGATGTCGTATTGACTGTTAGTTCATGCTCTGTGGATGTTGACTGCATTGAAAGAAACCGATACGTTCCTAGCGTCAACAATTCTCAAGGATCTGAACTGATATTTTGAAACAATTGACTTGTAACTGTGACCAAAACTGTCCGAATTATGACAATAGGAATGCTGTTACATGTTTGCATTTTTGTTGTCACAGACAATACCGTATACAATACGTAGTGGATGAAAAGGGAATTGATGTATTTTTTCGGTTGTCTCAATTTAATTTTACTTCTTGTGAAATAAGTACCATCCGAGAAGCAGCAACTATTCCGACTCTGCGGATTTTATGCCCATTTGTTTATCCCGCAGAACATTTTGTTGCCAAGAAAAACGTTTTAAAATTTGGCTTCTTTACATCCACTGGTTCGTAAATATTGCTACCGAATCTATAATGGTATCAGCGGAGACGTAGAACGGGATAAAGTATTATGAATGTAGACAACCCCAGTGTTTGAAGCGGATAATGATACCGTATGATAAATATCGGCGGTTAAGAGGCTCGGTGTTCCTGAGAAATCCAGCATTCCTTCTCCGTTAATGATTTGCTTTAAACTAAGTTGACAGTTGACTCACTTATGAATCATCGGCATGGATTCAAGATGGCGTCAGTCTGTGACGACATGTTGCCAGCAGCACAGCAGAAAATCATCAAATATAATAGTTCTCAGCCTACCTGTATAAAAGAAACAGCAGAAACCAGCGATGCAACTGACTAGCTGCCAATCCATTTAAATGCATTAGCGCTATTGCGAACTACCGGGTGCAACGGAGTTGCCGATTGTAAGGGAATACCCGATCACAGGGGAATCCCCGAGCTGGCGGAGATTCGCAGGAACAGTGATGACTGTACCAGGAAACACCGGGGAGGCCTCCATTGTGTCCGGAACCGTGGCCGGCGGGCAGGAGTACAAGTCAGGCTGGAGCGCAGGGGACAACCTACCATCCTGCTAGCCAATGTACAATCACTGGAAAATAAAGTGGAGGACTCAAGGTCAAGGCTGCTTTACCAAAGGGAGCTGAGGGAATGCTCTGTGTTCTGTTTCACATGGCTCACCCCCAGCTCCCTAGACTCAGCCATCCAGCCTGAAATGTTTCTCCATCTATCGTATGGACCGTACTCAGGCATCTGGGAAAGGGAGAGGCGGGGGTGTCTGCCTGATGGCCAGCTCTTCAGGGTGCTCAGACGTGGCAGTTCTGTCTGACGACTGCTCTCCACACCTGGTACATCTGGTGGTCAAGTGCTGCCCCTTCTACCTCCCGAGGTAATTCACCTCCATCGTTCTGACCGCGGTCTACATCCCACCCTAGGCAGACGTCCGTCTAGAATTGGTCAACAAGTACCAGACAGCGTACCCCGAAGCCTTTACCACCATAGCCGGGGACTTCAACAAAGCCAACCTGAATAAAACACTCCCAAACTACCCACCAACATGTCGCCTGCCGCACCAGAGGATTAAACACCATTGGCCACTGCTATACTACCATCAATGATGCCTATCGCTCCATCCCTCATTGCCTCTTCCTGCATACAGGCAGCAACTGAAGAGCGCACCCCCAGAGGCGAGGACAGCACAGAGCTGGTCTGGGGAGGCACAGGAACAACTACAGGGCTGCTTGGAGTCAGTGGATTGGGCAATGCTCAAGGACTCCGCAACGGACCTGAATGAATACGCCTCGGTCTTTACAGACTTCATAAGGAATTGTGTGGAGGACTGTGTTCCTACAAAAACCTTATGTCAGGCTGTTGTGTATAGACTACAGCACGGCGTTCAATACCATCATCCCCTCCAAGCTGGTTACGCGAGGAGGTGTAGTGTTGTGGAGCTCCCGTCCAAACACAAAAACGAGTGAGTTTTAAAGATATTTTTGGAATTCGGAGGAGGTACAGCGGTACTTTTAAACCTCCTTGAGTATCACTGCGACGCTGCAGAGACTTGTTTTAAAAGTTTATGCTTGTTTTAGGACTGTGAGCAGTCTTGTCAACTAACTGCCGAGCTCTCACAACTGTGGCTGGCAACCTGCCAGGAAAGTGTAGCGCACCAAAAGGGGAGAGAACCCCCCCCCCCTCCTTACTGCCTCGTCGGAGCTGACTGGGCCGGTCTGGCTTTCGTGTGGTGTGGGGGTATCTCTGCACCTTGACCATCTGCTGCCTTGGAATCTGGAGCTGACGGGCCTCATTTTTCTCGGCAAGACCGAAGGAGATAGGAAGCTTCCAACAAGTACGACTGAAAGCAGATCCCTTTCGTTGCTGCAGGAGCAGCGAAGACCAGCTGGGATTGCCTACGGAGGTCAGCAGCTCGCTAGGAAATGCAGGAGAGCCGAGATAGCCGGGCGAAGAGGTTGGGACGCAACCGTTTTTCGGGGCAGCTGCCAATATCATCGTTCGAGGCAACACCACTTTGCCTCCCTTTCTCGACCTGCTCCATATTGTCTTTGTGTTTGGACTTGGCCTCGTGCCATTTGGACTGTCTGTGTCTCAGGCAATGTGTGTAAGTGCTATGTTTAAATTGTAGCGCATGATACCATGCAGGGTCAGTGTTCTGGGTGAGCGGGGCCTTTCGGGAGCTATGCAGAGGCGGCTGCTTCAGCTGCTTCGACTGCTCCTCTGGGGGGCCAGTTCCCCATGAGGAACCTGCCTTTCGAGCATGGGATAAGGTGCTAGCTGCCAGCTCAGGTGAACCTGGAGAACTGCACGGCTGCTGTGGCCATAGCACTGGCGACCAAGCCCGCAAGCGTCCTGTACGTGGGAAGGATGTTTGGGAAGGCCTCGAGTCTGTTGAGGGGGTGAACGCGGCCGTGAGTAAAGGGATCTCAATGGGGGGAACATTCCTGCAGGTCGAGCCCGTGGCGACCACCCCGCAGCTGGTGACCCTGTCCAACGTCCCGCCCTGCAATTGAGTCCCTCCTTCCCCACCTTCACACCCTGGGGAAGGTACTCACGGTCATCACCCCGATAACCCAGGGGTTCCGCAGGAAGGAGCTGCAGCACGTTCTCTCCCTCCGGCGCCAGCTGACGATGTTGCTGGACAGGGAGCAGGTAGTTGACGGGCACTTCTGTGTCCAGCAGGATGGGTGGGATTTCACCGTCTTCTGGTGATCGAAGCTCCCAAGGTGCCATGCCTGTAAGGAAGGGAGGCATAATCGGAGCAATTGCCCCAGATCTCGGGCGGAGGCCTCCGCCTCCGGTGCCAATAACCGCCCTCCCCCCTCACCCAGCCCCCCCTGTAGTTGAGTAAGGGAACCCTGGGGTTGCGCAGAGCGCGGGTGCGGCGGGGAGGATCAAAAGAAGGGGGCCAAGGTGGCAAATAAGTTGAAAAACTTGGGGAACAAAATCCGTGCCAATAACCGCCCTCCCCCCTCACCCAGCCCCCCCTGTAGTTGAGTAAGGGAACCCTGGGGTTGCGCAGAGCGCGGGTGCGGCGGGGAGGATCAAAAGAAGGGGGCCAAGGTGGCAAATAAGTTGAAAAACTCGGGGAACAAAATCCCGGAGCCAAGTACTTTCCACCCATCCCGTCACCTCGCATTAGGGAGTCTGCGGGACCCATAATCCAGCCAGGGGCGGAGGGGATCGGGCGGGAGGTGGGGGAGCTGCAGAGGAAGGTTGCTCAGGTGACCCCTGAGTCTGTGAGCTCTTCCCCATAGAAAAAAAGAAGGATAAATCTCTCTAGGCAGGTGGACGAACGGGAATCCTCCAAGGTGGAGGGGAGTACTGTGGTGGTGGAAGACTCCCGCCCTCTGGTTCGGGCCCGGTCCCATGTTATGGAGGTGATCCTGGTGAGGGTGTCGATGTGGACCACTCGGGTGATATGGAGCAGGAAGAGATTCCTGTTGGGGAGGGAGTCCGGCATCAGGCACCTGAGGAAGCCCTGGAGCAACCCACCCAGGTCGAGGTGCAGAGCACGCCTCTGGAGATGGAGACTGTTGGCGGGGAGGGGGTAGGGGAAACCAGCCATAATCTCCCTCAATACCTGGCTCCAGAGGGACGCCCTGAGTCTGGTGCACCAGAGTTCTCGAACACTAAGGGTGCGTCCGGTGATGGGGATGGTGACACCATCTGCAGTGAGCGGGTGGAAGGGGACTCCTTGGACAATGAATCAATTGATGTTTTCGCTCCCTTAGACGCCACTCCAGTCATTTTAGTGGACGAAATCCTTGAGTTCAGCCAGGCCACCGAAGGAGCCCAACATCGGCCCAGACTGGCCTCCCTCCGGTGGCCAAACCTACACGGGCTCACCAGCTCGCTGAACCTCATCCTCCGAAGGAGGGGGAGGGGCAATGAGTTGCAGGGGGTGAAGGGAACGATCAGCGTCAGCTCATGTCCTTCTTGGACGACCTGGAGAAGGACGACAAGACCAAGAGAAGCGTCGTTCCTGTTGAGGGTAGAGGGATCAGTAGAGCGTCCCTTGTTGCCAGGGTCCGGAGGGTAAGGAGCACCGACACTCCACCTAGGGTCCGCAGGGGCGGGAGTGGCTCTGCTGTCAGTGAAGAATGGATTGATGACGGGATCTAGGGATTGCGCAGGACTGAAGATGTCCTGGTTGGTTTGCTCCTAGGCCTGGCCAAGCAGGCCATCCGCGATTCACGGCGCCAGGCGGAAGATGGATTTGCCCGAGCCAGATGCGTCCGCGCCCGGGTGATGTTGAAGAGGGTAGTGTTATTTGTAACATTACTGTTTGTAATTTAATGTCTGAATAGTTTGGAGATTCTGTAATATGGTGGTGTGTATGTCACCACGGTTTTTTTTTTGGTTTTTGTCTCATGGTGGAATTTAAATAAATAATTTTTTGATACAAAAGAAAGGCTGGTTACCAAAGCTCACGGAACTGGGTCTCTGCGCATCCCTGTGCAATTCGACCCTCGACTTCCTCATCCACAGACCACAGTGTGATCGAATCGTCTGAAATAATTCTTCCTCATTAACAATCAGCACGGGAGAACCTCAAGGCTGCGATCTCAGCCCCCTGCTCTACTCTCTACTTCCCATTCCTTCTCTCCAGAGATGCTGCCTGACCCGCTGAGTTGCTCCAACATTTTGTGTCTACCCCTGCTCTACTCACTCTATACTCATTACTGTGTAGCCGGATATAGTGTGAACTCCATCTTCAAGTTCGCCGACGAGACCACCGTTGTTGGACGAATTACAGATGGTGATGAGTCAGAGTATAGAAGTGAGGTCGACAGATTGACCAAATGGTGCCAGCACTTCAACCTGACTCTCAATATCAGCAAAACAAAATTGTGGACTTTGGAAGAGGAAGGATGAGGACCCACAATCCTGTTTATATCAACGGGACAGTGGCGGAGAGAGTTAAACGCTTCAAATTCCTGGGCGTACATATTTCCGAAGATCTTTCCTTGACCCACCACACTGATGCAATTATAAATAAAGCACATTAACGCGTCTACTTCTTGAGAAGATTAACGAGATCCGGTATGCCAAAGAGGAGTTTCTACAGGAGTACAGTGCATCGTGGCTTGGTTCGCAACTTGAACGTCCAGGAGCGGAAAGACTGCAAAATGTTGTGAACACTGCCCAGTCCATGACATCCCCACCATCGAAGAGATTTATCAGAGTCGCTACTTCACAAAGGCAGCCAGCATCATCAGAGACCCACATTATCCTGGCCACACACTCATTTCACCACTGCCATCGGGAAGAATGAAAACGGTCACGTCCAGGTTTAGAAACAGCATCTTCCCTACAGCCATCAGGCTAATAAACACTACAACCTCAAATAAGCTCCGAAATACAAAATACTACTATTATGATGATTATTATGATGATGATGATGATTATGATGGTGATTATTATTATTATTATTATTATTATTATTATTATTATTGCACTACTATTGTTTGTTTTTGAGTATGTGTGTATGTATATTTTATATATATATATATATATATATATATATATATATATATATATATATATATATATGGTATATATATGTGTGTAATGGTGAGTATGTGGATATTATTTTTCTCTCTCGTTTATCATATTGTTAATAGTGTACTATGTTTACATAATCTGTGCTGCAGCAAGTAAGAATTTCATTGTTCTATCTGGGACATGACAATAAACACTCTTGACTCTTGACGTTGAGAAATTAGATGGTAAGAACGGCATAATTACCCTGGTTATTATACAATCGAATGCGCTTTGCTGCAATCAATTAGCCGTACGGAAATATTTATTTATGAATAAAATAGAAAATGCTCGTCATATCTCGCAGCAATTGCAGCATTTTTGAGTCGACAGATTGAACGCTCGCACGAGTCATCCTTTTAGCGGAACTAAGAAAAAGTTGGCAGGCATGCTTGTTATCGGTTGCAGAGGTGGCGAAAACACCAGTGAAGCAAAAAAACATGTATTTCCCCGAGAGGAGATCGAAGAAAGCTGGTTGCACTGGCTTACGGATGTTAAAGAGAACATAACAATATATGACATCGCCACAACCTGGTGCTCAATGCTCTTAAAACGGTGGAATTGATTGTAGACTTTAGGAGAGCTCCCGCTCCCCTCCCCCACTCACTATCAACAACACCACAATAACATCTGTGGTCGTGTAAGTTCCTTGGAACCATCATTTCCAGGGTCATTAAATGGGAGTCCACAATGGACTTCACAGTCAAAAAGGCCCAACAGAGGATGTACTTCCTAGGGCAGCTGAGAAAACACAATCTGCCAAAAGCAATGATGGTCCAGATTTATACTGCCATCATTAGAGTCTGTCCTCATCTTCTCCATCTTAGTCCGGCTTGGCTCAGCCACGAAGCATGATATCCCGTGGCTGAGAATGTTGTTGGCTGCAACCTCCATCCCCCCCCCGATCGACGAACTGTACACTGTCAGGGCTAGGAAAAGAGCGGGTAAAATCATCTCTGACCCCTCTCACCCTGGCCACAAAGTCTTCGATGCACTTCCCTCTGGAAGGTGACTCCGGACTGTCAAAGCCGCCACAGCAGACATAAAAACAGTTTTTTTCCACGAGCCATAGGTCTACTTAACAGCCAAACGTCTGTAGCCTCCTTTTGCCCTCGTATTTTATTTAATTCTTCACATCTTCAAATTATAATGTTTTATTTTTAATTGCCGTGTTGTTATTTGCGAGCAAAACATCAAGGCAAATCCTTGTATGTTTACATATTGGCTCATAAAATGTATTCAATTCAATTCATTTCAACATGGCCAATATTGTAGCATTGAGCGTACAGGTACCTGTCACCAACCTATTAATTGTCTAATTGATAAACTTTCCCACTCAAGCTCAATGATAGTTCAATTAACGTCGTTTTGATAGTCTTCAGTTTCGGGACTGAACATAGAATTCGACAATTCAATTTAAGCAGTCTATTCAACCGTGCCGGATCCCGATATTTCGTCAACGTGAAACGTGAGCTCAGTAACTCTGTTTTTCCTCTTTGTACACACACTCGCCAGAAATGCCTGGTTTTCATGCGTTTATTTTTAATTCACGTTCTCAGTCACTGTTGTGTGCGCCCTATATCAAATCTGCAAACGTTATGTTCTTGCTCTATGTCTGCTATTTTCAATCGTCCAATTCTGTATATTTCACCACCAAACAGATTGGAAGCTATTAATATATGTAGCTCTTCGACTCATATCTGACACCAGCACAAGCAATTCAACTAATTCAGTGTCGTTAGTCCACGTTCTCACAGTCAGCCCTGTGTGTTTCCGGTCCCCGATACTTTGCAACATAGAACATTATGATGTTCTAACTTTCCCTATTTACGTTTTACGCAATTTGCTTGATTTCTCGCTGGAGGAATGTCACAGTCCCACTGAAAATCCCAGTGATTTTTATTCTTTTTTAGATTAGAGATTATCGATTTTTTTTACAATATGTGGCATTTCTGTTGTTTCTACGATTATTGGTTGGTAACTCTTTCATTAAAAGTATTAGAGATTGATGGGTACGATTTAACATTCCGCAGAAGTACTGACAGAATTTGGTAATCTTGGTTGCCGGTTGAGAAAGTAGCTAAGTTTCAAATTCACAAATTCACTCCACGTCCACGTGAACTGGAATCTTCATCAAAGAGGTTCCGTGGATAAAACGTCTTGCTGAAGCAACAAACGAGGAATATTATAAAAAGAAAGATTTAAAGATTTAAATCTTGAAAGGGTTCAGAAAAGGATGTTGCCAGGACTAGAGGGTGTAAGCTATAGGGAGAGGTTGAGTAGGCTGGGTCTCTATTCCATGGAGCGTCGGAGGATGAGGGGAGATCTTATAGAGTTATACAAAATCATGAGAGGAATAGATCGGGAAGATGTACAGAGTCTTTTCCCCAGAGTAGGGGAATCGAGGACCAGAGGACATAGGTTCAAAGTGAAGGGGAAAAGATTTAACAGGAATCCGAGGGGTAACTTTTTCCACACAGAGGGTGGTGGGTATATGGAACAAACTGCCAAAGGGGGAAGTTGAGACTGGGACTATGCCATCGTTTAAGAAACAGTTGGAGAGGTACATGGATAGGACAGGTTTGGAGGGTTGTGGACCAAGCGCATGCAAATGGGATTTGGGTAGCTGGGACATTGTTGGCCGGTGTGGGCGAGTTGGGCCGAAGGGTCTGTTTCCGCACTGTATGACTCTATGACTCTACTGAGGGCTGATGCGTTAAAGGCCTGTCTCACGAGTCTGCGGTCATTGGCGGAGAAACGGGAAGAATCTACCGCTCCTGGACCGCCATAGACCGCGCACTCGGTCAAACGCACAATTCCGGGGCCGTGCGGCGTTGTTCCCAACACCGCACGGTGCTAAAATAAAACCAACACTGTTCAAAAATATGTCCCTACCGCACAGCCTCCGCCAGTGAGGCACGAGTGCGGCACGGCCGCCGCCACAGCCGCCGCAGTGTGGCTCGTGCGCCGTGCGTCGAACTTGCACCGCCACAGCCTCCGCTAGTGAGTCACGTGTGCGGCACGGCCGCCGCCACAGCCACCGCTACAGCGCCGCGATCAGGACGGCCGCCGCCACAGCCCTGCAGATCCAAAATGACGTCATCGCAGTCGGGCCGCCCTTTTTTTTTACTTACCGCAAGCACGTGGGACCAGCCGTATTTAAATCACTCGGCCCCCGCGCAGCATCCGTGCGGCGCTCCCGTGGCATAGGCTCGGCGCTCTCGCCGTTGCCGTGCGGTCCACTCTACAGGCGAAGCCGCGCTTCACCGCCGATGACCGCAACACCGTAGACAGAGCCTTTAGCACTTACTCACGTAGTTGTGCGCGCGTGCGGTGCGTGTGTGTGCGTGCGTATGTGTGTGTGTGTTTGTGTGTGTGGGGGGAGGGGTGGTGTGGTGGTATATGAAAGCCATTAAGGACCGTAGAAAACATCAGTGTTACATGTTATGTTCCTTGATAGAAATGGGGGATTACATGAAGAAAATATATTCAGCTAAATGTATTAATTCCGTCTTGATAATTGAGGCATTGCAATCTAACTTTGTAGAGTTGAATAAATATAAAATCAATGCAGGTAAATAAGATTTATTTATTTCTACCAATCAAGGTATTTCTACCTGTCTAAAATTATATCAAATATGTTTAATTGGGAAAGCCTCAATCTCAATCTCTCTTTGTGTGCGTAAAGCTATTTTGTGCTCAGGCCGTATGTAAAGCAAGATGAATTGATGCGTTTCGGGCAAAGGGGCGCATTAAATAGCATTTGCATATCAGTGCAAGTGTAAATAATTGTGAGGCATAAAGGAGAGTACTACGGTCACTAACATGTACTCTTTCGCGATGGAAGGTTCATCTCGGTTACCTTTGCTAGAACCCGCTTTAAGCGGCAATGGTTGTCAATGCCTCCACATAACTGTATTGGACATATTTAACATGAAGCCTGTCCACAACCGAAAAGAATATGAACGACAGAACTATACCCTCAATATGTCAACGTGGTAGTCTCTTCCTCAGTCGCATAAGTTATATTACATAAGTTATATTACAGCATTTTAATGTTTTTGTCTTGATTTATCTACACAGGTGCTTCTATCAGAATTGCATTGATCGGGAAAAAATGAGATTGCAAAGTAGTAGCGACGTTTTCGGTGGTTTGTTCGTGTCCTGGCACTAAATGCATTTCAATACATTTTATAGAAAGAGCAATGAATAAATTAATTACAGGTAAGGTAGAAGTTTCATAAAATTAGATCCCATACCTTATGTTTAATTATACCATTGACCGCTGCAGGTGATAGACAGGTGGATAATTTGATGAAACGTGTTAAAAAGAAAAAATAAATAAATCTATCTCTTCAAATAACTATTTAAGAACATCATGCACGATATGCAACCTTTCCTCACATTACTAAAGTATTCCAGTCCACTTAATAAAAGGGACTGCTTAAATTTGCCTGGTCACCGACATCTGTTCTATTATATCATGCCAGCTAGGTTCTCCACAAATCCATGCTTGACAAATGCAAGATCAGTGCAGAGCAGTGCCATACAAGTATTATTATAGACGTCTATCCTTTACATTTCCCCACCACAATACCGTGGTTAAGACAATGAAGCTTTAGCATGACTCACCTACAGGATAAATAGTAAACATTTTTACATGTCACCTCCACTTGGAAGCCAACTTTATCGATATTTAATATTGTAAAATGTAAATGCTTGCATCTGCCTGTGTTCATTTGTCAAACCCCATACCTTACCTACCTTCTTCCCTGAAACGACGAAAAGAATGCGGAATGCAATGTATCTAGAAAAAAAAAATCTAATCTGCGTAAGGAACACAACACCCGTACCAGAATCAAACTTCTAAGGCAACACACTGAGTCGTTTTGGAAAGCAAACAGACACGCTGAGACATAATATGCCTTCAGAAAAATCGTATTGCGATGCGGATTATTAAGACGGCACAAACATTCTCTATTGGAAAGAATGATGCAGACACACTCCATTTCCTCTGAGAAGGAAGGGTGATGAGGGTGCACATCAAATGCAAGCCCAGCACAGGACTTCTAAAACAGACGTTCTAGGCTAGCTCTGTTCCGGGAATAAGGGTAAGGGAAAACACGTCAAGGATGTTGTGGAAACGTCATTGTTACGCACAACAAGGCTATAATACCAATGGCAATATCTTGCGCACAAGCAACCCAGTGGGGATTGATAATTTAGACTATTGAAGCGTAACTGAGTATATGAAGAGGCAGTTCAAAGCATGGCGCAGTCGGTATCTTGGAGGAATACAAGACAAGCCTGCAATTATTTCAATACAACGGTACGGATGTAGAGGTCAGGTCAACTTATCACAGTGATCAACATAATGTTTTGCTTTCATGGAGATATCTTTGAATGTAGCGTGAGTCCAGAAGCTCAATCTCCCTGTGAATAGAAAGGGCATCCAATGTGCAAAAACAGGTGGGGTCGCAATGTTGGTTAAGCAGTTCATTATTGCTGTTGTAAAGGAAGACTTCATATAATGACATATGGGCAAAGTTCTGAAGAAAAATAAGGTAGTTACCTTTAGACGTATATTGCATGCGGCCAAGCAGTCGAGTGGAAATGGAGAAGTAGGTGGGTAAGTGGATGAGAGAGAAATGAAGTCTAATTTCTTTTTGAGTGGTAAGCTATTTTATCTTCCACAACATCACCAGACACCGTTTTAATACGCTAGGCTCAGAAGAATAAATGAAACAAGTTGTACATCTTGAGCAAGTACATATAATTCCACCAGTAAAGAGAGAGTTCTCGATCTGAAATTGGGAAAGCATCTTGGGATTTGTTGCAGTATCATTTGAGAGAATTGAGTAGATCTATGACCATAAATTTGTATGATCGAGGGAAGTGATAAAGAGGGATAAGGGGTCCAGATATAAAAGGAATTAAAGAACCATGTATGTCAAGAGATAACGAGATCTGGACACAATTGAAGGATATGTATATATTTATGTGTGTGTGTCTGTGTGTGTGTGTGTGTGTGTGTGTGTGTGTGTGTGTGTGTGTGTGTGTGTGTGTGTGTGTGTGTGTGTGTGTGTGTGTGGTGTTTTGTGTTTGCGCTCGTGCGTGTTTGTGTTTTTGTGTGTGGGTGTGTGTGTTTGTGTATGCGCGCATGTTAGTGTCTGAGTTAACTCATAAGAGAGACTAGGAAGTCATGATGGGGTAAGAAATTGTTCATTTTAGGATTAAAGGAAAACCCAAACCATTAATAAAGTATATTGCTTATAACAGAGTAACAGAACAGTCATAGGGAAGAAAATTACTATTTGTGTCTGGAGCCAAAGGAAGGTAGTGAGGCTTTAAATATATTCACTGAGTATATTCGGTCGTTGTAACCGAATACGTTAGGGAGGGTGACCAAATAAATCTGCAACATGTTAGCTTTAAAAAGAAAGTTGCAATTATTATTTTCGAGGGCTGATATATGGAGAAAAGCCCGTGAGCTTGATGAACTCTATACCAAATATGATATTGAAAGTATGCAAGGAGCTGAATGAGACCATGACATAATTTTTATGTTTTTGCTGACCACAGTTGAAGTGCGTGATGCCAAACGGGCATCACCGAGAAATCATATAAATATAGATCTGTAGGTCTAATGCCGCCATCACCCCAGAGTCGATCTGCATTTGGAAAAGCAGTGATCACGGAAATAAAGCCACCGTGGTCTTACTGGGGGAGAGATCCCCTCTGACCTAACTGTCATGCCTCAAAATGCGTATATGAGGACAGTCCATTTAATGTACTGTATTTGAGCTTCAGTGCGGCCTTTGATAGAGGCCAACATGGGAGATTGATCAAAATGATAATGGAATCGAAGAGAAATTGGCGAAATTGATCTGAAATCGTCGTCGTGGTGTGAAGCAGAGTACCATCTGGTAAGGTTTTATTTGAATTCTATACCTCTGGAATGTGGTGACAAAATGCTTGGTCTCTATTCCAGTATTTTAAATATCTGAACGTAGACGTCTGATTTTCATATTCTCGGATGAGACAATAATTGAAATCCCTGATGGCAGACGTGCAGCAATAATAAATCAAATACACATAGATCTCACTTGAAGAGCGTTGGTGGTGGAATGGGACCCGCCCCACTATTCTTTGAAAAGAAGATCGATGGTGGGATGCTACCCGCTTCGCCAATTCGGCTCGGCCTCTGCCATCGGTTCCTGAGGAAAACGTAAGATCGGCTTTCGTGAGATTGCATCAGCCGAAAGCAACTGGTGCGAGTAGAGCCCATGAATCCTTCCTCTGCATTTATGTGAATCCTCTGGTATTCATAGACATCCATAACCGCTCAGAACCGTCTGAGGTCCCCGCGTGCTTAAATGGGTTACTAACGTCCCGGTGCAGAAGAAACGTAAGGTAGCGTGCCTTAATGACGACTGTCCAGTGGCTTTGACATCCACCATCATGAAGTGCGTCCGGCCTCCGGGCTACATTGATCAACTGCAACTTGCTTAGCGCCGCATGAGATCCACTGTATATTTCATCTCCATGGTCAGAAACACACCTCTGGAAGAGGTAAAAAAACATGGATTCGTACATTAGATTCCTATTTATCCTCTACACATTTGCCTTAAACGCCCTTCAACGCTGTAGTCTCAAACACATTTATCTCCAACCCCGGGACGTAGGAATGCCCCCCCCCCGCCACACACACACACACACAGTTACTCAATACCCGACATTCTGACCCACGGACCTCAATCAGCGAGAATCGGTGATAACACCTGCTCCGTAATAACTTTCAACATCTGTACGCCGCAAGGTTGTGTGCTCACTGCCCAACTATACTTACTTTACGCTAACGACCTTACGGCCAAATGTAGCTGTAGTTCAATCCACATATTTGCAGACGACACCATTGTGGTGGGCCGAATGATGAACAATGAAAGGGAGAATAAAGGACGGAGCTAGAGAACAGAGTAACATGGACAATAAACTCTCAGTCACTGTCAGCAAGATTTTCAGGAAGCATTTTAAGGTGGCGCAGCGGTCACGGTGGCGCAGCGGTAGAGTTGCTGCCTTACAGCGAATGCAGTGCCGGAGACCCGGATTCGATCCCGACTACCGGTGCTGTACAGAGTTTGTACTTCTCCCCGTGATCTGCGTGGGTTTTCTCCGAGATCTTCGGTTTCCACCCATACTCTAAAGACGTACACGTTTATAGGTTAATCGGCTTGGTAAATGTAAAAACAATGTCCCATGTGCTTGTAGGATAGAGTTAGTGTGCGGTTCCGCGGTGTATCTCTAAACTAAACGACGTGCCGCAGTCAGAATCAATAGCGCGTACTTGGAAATGGTGCAGAGCTTCATGTTCCTTGATGTTAATATTACCAATGATCAGTCGTGGACCAAGTACATTGATGCGACAGCCAATAATGCACACCGAGTATCTACTTTCTGAGAAGACGAAGGCAAGTTGGCATGCCTCTAATTAAATGCGCCATATAAAGAATACAGTCGGGTTGCATCACAGCTTTGTTTGATGGCAGGTGTGCCCGAAAAATAAACGCATTGCAGAGAATTGTGGATGTAGCCGAGTCCTACACAGAGACCAGACTTTCCACTATTGACGCTACACTTCACACTACATCGGAAAGCAGCAAATATAATTATAGACATGTCCGACTCCGCTCATTTCTTGCTCGTCCTGTTTCCGTCAGGTAGAAGGGACCGAAGCTTGAAAGCGCCCCCCACCCGCCACCAGTTTCAGGGGCTGCGACGTCTCCTTCATAACCATGCTTCTGATTTGTCCTTCCATAGCTAGAGAGCTCCTCGATTCACCTGTACTTCATCGAGAACATTAGACTTTGTCATCCATCTGTGGATTGATGTTTTTAACCCAGAGGATGGTAGGTGTTTTGAAAGTGCGGCTTAAGTAAGCAATGGAAGCACTTCAGAACCATCAAGATGAACACTGAGGTGCCAAAGCACCGAAAGCATCAGATTAAATGCTGGCAAATAGCATTAGTGTTGAGGTAAAACCGAAGATAGACATGAACATTGTGGGCAAAGAAATTATTATGTGTTGTTTGGTTCTATTCAAACGTGGAAATAATAGTGATTTCAGCTATCTCACAGCCTCTTCAAATACAAAAGGGTATGCTGTCATTCATCCCAATCTTAAACGTGAATACGTTGAATACCGAAGAACCATCTGGTTGCATCGTTTAGTCAACATCTATTTGCTACCTAAAATTTAATTGAACGCCAAACGACGTTTCAAAATTTGTAAGCTGCGTTGGCCATGTGGAGCTATTTTGCCAAAGATTTATTTATTTTTTGAGGTTATAGTCTTTAGTTATTCTGCAATAAATTAATAATCAAATTATCGCAGTCCTTCCGAAAATTGCCGACCATCTTTGGTTGCGAGATGAGTACAGAGAGACGAAAGGAATTATTTTACTGACGACCAATTAATGATTTCATGTTGTCCGCAGATTTGAAGTTATCTCTCCCTGGTGAGTGAAACCGGCGTTTGGTCTCTTTTAAACATCCACTGCCGCTCACTGCGAATGCCATTTGCACGTTATATGCAACCTATAAAGGACGCTCTTAAGGGCCTGGATGGATGCCGCATGGAGTCGCATGCCCGTGGGACAGGCCCTTTACTTTCAAAGAAGCTGCCCTGCATTCAGGTTCGGTCATGCCAGTTGACTTAAAATTATGTCTACTCGGTCAATTCCATGCACGTTCACCTGCATGTCCAAATGCCTCTTTAGCGTTTCCAAGTATCTGTTTTCTTCTATTCCTTTAGTACAAACGTGTAGCTGACACAGTCAGCCAATCGCTGCTGTTCAAGTGTTCCCGCACTGTAGGAACGCGCAATTCCTGAAATGCTAAATTTCGCTATCAACACAAAGTCAATTATACTGGCTTGCATGGGTAAATGACGTTGTAATCCTGTAAATAATTGGAGTCAATTAATAGACGGCTCATATATCATCAGATAACTAAATTATTACCATAGTAGGAAGGGGAAATTAGCGAACACTTTAGGAATATATGAGATACTGACAAATGGAACTACTTCAGCGTTTTATAACATTGATAGTCTTACCGAATTCCATTGAAAATGATCTGCATCCAGGTGCGTTCGTGCACCTTGATTTGAATTGCATATTCAAGCGTGCAAACCGAAAAGAGCTGACCTCATGTTTACCATGGAAGCAGTAGTACGTCACTTGACACATGAAATACGTTCTCCTTCACTATGATCGGGACAATACTGATGAAAACAGAGTTCGTAAGTTACAAGACCTAGCTAAAATAGAAAATATTAGGGATAAGACTTGGACGTTAGGTAACATCTTTGGAAACAGAAGCCGAAATACCTAGAAAGCAAACCAAAACAATGAAAGGGGGAACATGTTCGTACATTCTATTCAGTGAATTTGTTTAGGAAATTTATGGGCTTCGGTGTGGATAGACCGCTCTTTTGACCCCCGGAAGTTTTAGGGTGTTTTGGTTGTTGCCCAGTATATAACAAACTAACCTCATAACACCGAATTAGGCCATTGGGCCCTTCGAGCCAGCACCCCCATTCAATGTGATCATGGCTGATCATCCACAATCACTACCTGGTTCCTGCCTTCTCCCCATATCCCTTGACTCCGCTATCTTTAAGAGCTCTGTTTAGGTCTCTCTTGAAAGCATCCAGAGATCCAGCCTCCACCGCCCTCTGAGGTAGAGAATTCCACAGACTCACAACACTCTGTGTGAATTTTCTCCCCTTCAACTCCATTCTAAATGGCTTACTCCTTATTCTTAAACTGTTGACCCTGGATCTGGACTCCCCCAACATCGGGAACGTGTTTCCTGCCTCTAGCGTGTCCAAACCCTTAATACTCTTATATGTTTCAATAAGAAACCCTCTCATCCTTCTAAAAATCACAAAGTATACGAAGCCCAGCCGCTCCATGTTAGCAACATATGACAGTCCCGCCATCATGGGAATTAACCTGCTGAACCTACGCTGCACTCCCTCAACAGCAAGAATGTCTTCCCTCAAATTGGAAGACCAAAACTGCACACAATATTCCAGGTGTGGTCTCACTTGGGCCCTGTACAACTGCAGATGGATCTCTTTGCTCCTATACTCAACTCCTCTTGTTATGCAGGCCAACATGCCATTTGCTTTATCACCAAAATCTTATACAACTGCAACATGACGTCTCAACTTTTATATTCAATACTCTGACTAATGAAGGCCAATGTGCAAAAGCCTTTTTGACCACCTTATCTACATATTTATTCATTTTTTCTGAGGATATTACAACGTCAACCAAAAGTGGATGGAAATGATAGGTGTATTGCATTTCTAGGAGCACTTCAACAAGGTGGCTCCGACCATGTTCTTCAACATACAATATGTCTTCATCATAGAAGTCATATCGCAGCAAGAAGAAAGGATTCGATAAAAAGTAGGAAATAAAAAATAGGGACAAGTGTGCATTTTCGGATTCGTGAGCAAAACTGTGCCAGCTGTTTCAACGCCGGGACCAATATTGGTCCCGCCGTTGAAACACATATCAACTTGTCTTCCCATGTATCTGTCATCGACAAGAATGTAGCAAATGCCTTCTTTATTAAATGAATAGTATCGATGATGCCACGTTGTTTCTGTTCTCAGATATACTTTCATCTCGTCAACTGGAAACAGGTGAGAAAAGATTGAATATGAAGCGTTGGAATAATTTATGGCGTAATACTTATGAATTGAACTGAATCAAAGAATATCATCGCAAACCGCACCATTTTGGTAAGGTTCATAGGTATTTCGAGCACGTAACCACATCGGAAGATTAGTGGAATGACAGGGCATTGAAAAATGCCCTCGGCCCATTAGGCGCACGCCTCCATCCATCATTCATTCTATCCATTGTTCATTCTATTTATATGTTATTTCACTTTCGATTGCATTCCCTACACTATTTACAAAGGACAATTAACATACACACCCGTCGTCTTTGGGATCTGGGAGGAAACTGAACACCCGGAGGAACCCCACGCTGACACGGGCAGAACGCGCAAACTTCGCACGGACCGGAACCAAGGTCAAGATCGAATCCGTGTCTCTGGTGCTGCGAAGCAGCAGCTGTACCATTTGAAATAAGCCTTTGCAGAATATGTGAACACATAAACGTTGTATGCGGCATGGTGGAGCCAGATGAAGTTGACATTAGTTACAAAATAAAAGAACTGCTGCAAAAATAATGCTGCAAATTATATTGATTTCGGGAATCTAATGACACCTATCCTTTGGATTTGTCAGATATTGTAATTTATCTATCGATGCACTGATGCCATCTATCAAAGATCAAACTATGCCCGATTTCCGAAATTCGGCCGCACTTAAATGTCGGCAATAATTATACACGGTAGTATACGTAGGCAGAAGAAGAGTGATGGGGCGATATGTGTAGTAATTCACGCGTTGTGAATAAAACGATCTTTTTTTTTAGCAAATACAACTGTTAAACACACGCGCATCAAGACCGAGCTGTAGCAAGGTCTCCGCTGCTGCTGTACGACACACCCGTGGACTGATGACGATCTTCACTCGCAAACTCCCGCCAAACTCAGTCACATGACCTCTACTGACGATAGACAATAGACAATAGACAATAGGTAGAGGAGTAGCCCATTCGGCCCTTCGAGCCAGCACCGCCATTCAATATGATCATGGCTGATCATCCCCAATCAGTAACCCGATCCTGCCTTCTCCCTATATCCCCTGACTCCGCTATTTTTAAGAGCCCAATCTAGCTCTCTCTTGAAAGCATCAAGAGAACCTGCCTCCATCGCCCTCTGATGCAGAGAATTCCACAGATTCACCACTCTCTGTGAGAAAAAGTGTTTCCTCGTCTCTGTTCTAAATGGCTTACTCCTTATTCTTAAACTGTGGCCCCTGGTTCTGGACGCCCCCAACATCGGGAACATGTTTCCTGCCTCTAGCGTGTCCAAACCCTTAACAATCTTATATGTTTCAATGAGATTACCTCTCATCCATCTAAACTCCAGAGTGTACAAGCCCAGCTGCTCCATTCTCTCAGCATATGACAGTCCCAACATCCCGGGAATTAACCTTGTAAACCTACGCTGCACTCCATCAATAGCAAAAATGTCCTTCCTTAAATTATGGGACCAAAACGGCACACAATACTCCAGGTGTGGTCTCACTAGGGCTCTGTACAACTGCAGAAGGACCTCTTTGCTCCTATATTCGATTCCTCTTGTTATAAAGGCCAACATGTCATTCGCTTTCTTCACTGCCTACTGTACTTGCATGCTTACTTTCATGGACTGATGAACAAGGACCCCCAGATCCCGTTGTACTTCCCTTTTTCCCTACTTGACGCCATTTAGATAGTAATTTGCCTTCCTGTTTTTGCTACCAAAGTGGATAACCACACATTTATCCGCATTAAACTTCATCTGCCATGCATCTGCCCACTCCCCCAACCTGTCCAACTCACCCTGCATTCTCATAGCATCCTCCTCACAGTTCACCCTGGCACCCAGCTTTGTGTCAACTGCAAATTTGCTAATGTTACTTTGAATCCCATCATCCAAATCATTGATGTATATTGTAAATAGCTGAGGTCCCAGCACCGAGCCTTGCGGTACCCCACTAGTCACTGCCTGCCATTCTGAAAGGGACTCGTTAGTCCCTACTCTTTGTTTCCTGTCTGCCAACCACTTCTCTATCCATGTCAGCACTCTACCCCCAATACCACGTGCCCTAATTGTGCCCACTAATCTCCTACGTGGGACCTTATCAAATGCTTTCTGAAAGTCCAGGTACACTACATCCACTGGCTCTCCCTTGTCCATTTTCCTAGTTACATCCTCAAAACATTCCAGAAGATTAGTCAAGCATGATTTGCCCTTCGTAAATCCATGCTGAGTCGGACCGATCCTGTTACTGCTATCCAAATGTTCGGCTATTTCATCTTTTACATTTGTCTCCAGCATCTTCCCCACCCCGATGTTAGGCTAACTGGTCAATAATGCCCTGTTTTCTCTCTCCCGCCTTTCTTAAAAAGTGGGATAACATAAGCTACCTTCCAATCCGCAGGAACTGATCCTGAGTCTATAGAACATTGGAAAATTATCACCAATGCATCCACGATTTCTAGAGCCACTTCATTAAGTAACCTGGGATGCAGACCATCATACCCTGGGGATTTATCAGCCTTCAGTCCCATAAGTCTATCTGTAGATGATATATGCATGTGCCTTTAACATAGTGACCTCATACCTACTAACCACTCCCCATATCACAAGTATAACTACAACCTCCCCACCCACAGATCGCTCTCTAGTTCCTGTGACAGACCACGTACAGCTAGTGCAATATGTAATGCTCCAGTATGAATAAAGATAGTAAAGTAACGATGCCTCGTTATAGATTCTTTACATGGTGTCAAACCACTTACCTTGCGCCTCCTGTCTATCGGTTTATGATTTAATTTTGTCCCAGTTTTTTGTTTCCCCCGCCCTCCTATTTCTTTGTTATGGCCACTTCTGCCCGTAAGCCTGATGTGCTCGTTTTCGATTTAGACATCGCCCTTCGATGGAATGTATTCAAACGTGACTTTGAACACTATGTCACGATCGCTCATCCTGCCGCCACCGCTGATCTCAAAGCCTCTCTGCTTCTCAACTTGGCTGCTCCCGAGGCCCTGACTCGCTCTGACTTCTTCGTCTACGCTGATGGAGAATCAGCTCGGGACCCGGTATGTCTGGTGGCTAAGTTTAATGCTATTTGTGATATTCCAACAAACTGCATCTTAGAACGTTTTAAACTGTTCGCGCGGCGTCAGCTTCCTGGGGAATCTGCTGAGAACTATGTCTCTGCGCTGCGACACCTGGCCAGGCGCTGCCGCCTCCACACGTGGACCCCCGATGAGATTATCAGGGACCTTCTGGTTTACGGTCTCCGCGATGATAAGCTCAGGGCCGAAATTCTGCGCAAGCCCGATCTGACTTTCAACGATGCGATGCACGCCACCTGCTTAGCTGAAGCTGTCACCTCGGCGGTGTCACCGGCTGAACAGGCGATTAACTTTGCCAGCACTTCCAGTCGCTGCTCCGAGGGGCAATTTAAACAACCTTTCACAAACTGATAGTGAGCTCAGCTCCCAGTGCTATTTCGACGAACAGTCTGTTTCTGAATCCGACTCCTCTCAGGGGGAGAACAGCTTGTATACTCTGTTGGGCGCACCTGCTATGATAACGGACCCTTCTGTGCGAGTCACTGTGAACAACTCGACCTTCACTGCTAAGATTGACACGGGGCAGTTGCGAACGTTATGTCAACATCACTCTTCAAACAGATAAGGACTAATGAGCAGATTTTTTCTCAGAACTCAACCTTGCATGCCTACGGGGGGGAGATTCTTACTCCTGTGGGCAAGGCCACGCTAAGCTGTAAGATACTAGAGACCTCTCGGCCCCTCACCTTCTATCTCCTCGATCAAAAATGCATTCCCCTGCTGGGTATCCGGGCATGCCAGGAAATGGGCCTGGTATCCTTCCACCGTGACATCCACCAGGTGCAGGCCCTCATGGACCCGCTGGCCGAATATCCCGACCGCTTTGATGACGAGCTAGGCAAACTACCCTGCAGCTACAAGATTGCAGTGGACCGTAAGGTCGATCCAGTGGTCAATACACCTCACCGTGTCTCCTTCGCCATGAAGGCCAAAGAGCAGTCGACACTACACAGTATGGTAAAAATGAGCATCCTAAAGGCGGTCATCGAGCCCACCAGGTGGGTCTCTTCCATGGTTGTTGCCGCGAAAAAGGACAAGAGCGAGATACGTATCTGCATCAACCCCAAAGACCTCAACCTGGCCATTAGACACCCGCACTACCCTATGAGAACGGTAGAAGAAGTCGCTGCACAGGTTGGTCCGGCAACGGTTTTTTTTGTCCTCGATGCCAAAAGCTCCTTCTGGCAAATACCACTGGACGAGCAGTCGTCCATTTTGACAACTTTCGCCACCCCCTTCGGAAGGTTCCGGTTTCTCCGAATGCCATTCGGAATCAACTCTGCAAGCGAGGTATTTCAACAGACAATGGAGCAGCTGTTTTCAGATCGACCACGCGCCATCATCGTTGATGACATCCTCGTGTACGGTAAGGACGTTGCCGAACACGATGTCAACCTCCGCCAGGTCCTGGACCGGGCCCGGGAAATCAACTTGAAACTGAACCTCAAGAAGTGCCGATCCCGCGTCCCGGAGGTCACCTATGTTGGACATGTATTCACCGCCGAGGGGTTAAAACCAGACCCGCAAAAAACGGCTGCAATTTCCGGGATGCCTTCTCCTACTAATGTGGCAGGCCTACAACGCTTCCTGGGCATGGTAAACTACCTGGGGAAGTTCATACCAGACCTCAGCGAGCTCAGCGCTCCCCTGAGGGATTTGATAAAAAAGGACACGTCCTGGGCTTGGTTCCCCCACCACCAGAAAGCATTCGACAGTCTTAAGTCCAAGCTAATCAGCACCCCCACACTCAAGTTTTTTGACCTGCAGCGTCCCATTGTCCTCACCTGCGACGCCTCTCAGTTCGGACTCGGTGCCGCCTGTCTCCAGGTCCATGACGGCCTACAGTTGCCTGTCTCCTTCGCTTCCCGCACCATGACCGTCACCGAACAGCACTACGCGCAGATTGAGAAGGAGCTACTGGCCGTGGTGTTTGCCTGCTCCAAATTCAGAGACTACATCCTGGGCAACACTTTCACCATTGAAACTGACCACCAGCCACTTGTCACCATTCTCAACAAGTCGATCCATGCCGCCTCGTCACGCCTGCAGCGCATGATGCTGCAGCTCCAACGCTTCACGTTCAATGTGGTTTATCGTAAGGGCAAGGACATGTTCGTGGCCGACACGTTGTCTCGCGCCCCGCTAACGTCCACCGTTCGCCACCCATATGAGATGTCTGATCTAATGGTGCTCCAAATGAACATCGTCCCTTCACAGCAGATGAAGTCACTGGTTGAACACACTACCAATGACCCTGCCCTGCAACAGCTGTCTGCCGTCATCCAGCGGGGCTGGCCCGACCGTCGTTCCGCGCTGCCGGCTGGCGCCGTGCCCTACTTCCTGGTCCGTAACGAGCTCGTACTACACGACGGCGTGGTGGTGAAGGGTCACAAGGTGGTCGTGCTGCACGACCACTATTTTCAGGTCGCTCACCGCGGTCATCCTGGGGCCGAAGCCACCGTGTCTCTCGCCCGGAGCCAGTTCTATTGGCCGGTATGGCCAAATACATCCGGGAGAGGGTCTCCTCGTGTTCCACCTGCAACAGCCTCGCCCCCCACCAGCAGCGTCAGCCGCTTCTGCAGCAGCCCGCGCCCGAACTGCCCTGGATGGCGCTTGCCACCGACATTTTCGAGTGGGGAGGCAAACACTTCCTCGTTCTCGTTGACTCCTACTCCAGCTGGTTTGTGGTCGACCGGCTGCACTCCCTAACCTCTTCGGCCATCATCGACAGGTTGTACCCTCATTTTGGCACTTTTGGCCCCCGGCAAGCCTGCAGTCGGACAATGGCAGCCAGTTCACGAGCTCCGAGTTTAAAGCGTTCGCTTCCAGATGGAACTTCCGCCATTTCACCAGCATCCCGGAGTACCCGCAAAGCAACGGTCTGGCCGAGCGTGCCGTCCGCAGCGCGAAGCACCTGCTGGAACAGTGTGGTGGCATTAACTCCGATTTCCATCTGGCCCTCCTCAACCTCCGCAACATTTCCCGCGACTCTGCCATGGGTTCCCCTGCTCAGCGGCTCATGTCTCGCGCTACCAGGCTCCCGGTCCCGGTGGCCCAGCGCTCCCTCATACCCTCCGTCCTCCCGCCTGCGGCGGTTCAGAAACGCATTGCCTTCAGGCACGATGTCCAAAAGCGTTCCCATGACAGGTCCTGCCACCCGCTGCCGCGTCTCTTCCCCGGTCAAGTTGTCCGTATGCAGACCCCTTCCGGTCACTCCAAGCTCGCTACTGTCGTCGGCTCTGCGGGGTCGCCCAGGTCCTATCTCGTCGACCATGCGGGAGCCATTTACCGACGGTCCCGCCAGCACCTTCGGCTCGTCAACGAGCCGCGTCCTCCTGCCGCGGATCCCTTTGCTCCCCCACTTCCGACTTCGCGTCCGGGCGTTGATCTGCCCGTCCTTCCTAACATGCAACGGTCTAGACCACCTCAACTCCTTCCGTCCCACCCTGCTCCGACTAGTCCTCGCTCGCCTGCCCGCGCTCAGCCCGCTCCTGATCCCGCATCACCTCCGCTTTTGGTGCCGCGGTCTCCTCCGTCTCCTCCCGTTTCCCCCTTTCAGGTTCGTCAGCCCCCATCGGTGCCTCTCCTTCCTGCCGGAAGGGAGGATGGCGAGATGCGAACCCGGTCGGGACGTCTTGTCAAACCGCCTGTCCGCTATGGCGATTTTGTTTAACTGTCCTAGCGCATGAGCCGTGGTCGCCCTGTCACCATTGTATTTGCCTGTCGTTTCGAAGGGGAAGGATGTAGATGATATATGCATGTGCCTTTAACATAGTGACCTCATACCTACTAACCACTCCCCATATCACAAGTATAACTACAACCTCCCCACCCACAGATCGCTCTCTAGTTCCTGTGACAGACCACGTACAGCTAGTGCAATATGTAATGCTCCAGTATGAATAAAGATAGTAAAGTAACGATGCCTCGTTATAGATTCTTTACACTATCCAAGACCATTTCCTGCCTAATGTGGATTTCCTTCAGTTCCTCCGTCACCCCAGATCCTCTGGCCACTACTATATCAGGAAGATTGTTTGTGTCCTCCTTAGTGAAGACAGATCCAAAGTACCTGTTCAACTCATCTGCCAACTCATCTGCCATTTCCTAGAAATACCTGCCATTTTGTTCCACTGTCATCCCTGCTAGTGTATCTTTCCAGTCAACTTTGGCCAGCTCCTCCCTCATGGCCCCATAGTCCCCTTTATTCAACTGTAACACTGACACCTCCGATCTACCCTTCTCCCTCTCCAATTGTAGATTAAACCTGACCATGTTATGGTCACTACCTCCTAATGGCTCATTAACCTCGAGGTCCTTTATCAAATACGGTTCATTACCTAACACTAAATCCAGAATTGCCTTCTCCCTGGTAGGCTCCAATACAAGCTGTTCTAAGAATCCATCACGAAGGCACTCTACAAAGTCCCTTTCTTGGGGTCCAGTACCAACCTGGTTTTCCCAGTCTACCTGCATGTTGAAATCTCCCATAACAACCACAGCATTACTTTTGCTACATGCCAATTTTAACTCCTGATTCAACTTGCGCCCTATGTCCAGGCTACTGTTTGGGGGCCTGTGGATTAATCCCATTAGGCTATTTTTACCCTTACAATTCCTTAGTTCTATCCATACTGACTCCACATCTCCTGTTTCAATGTCACCCCTTGCAAGCGACTGAATTTCATTCCTCACCAACAGAGCAACCCCACCCCCTATTCCCACCTGTGTGTCTTTTCGATAGGAGGTATCCCCTTGAATATTCAGTTCCCTGCCCTGGCCATCTTGCAGCCATGTCTCAGTAATTCACACAACATCATAGTTGCCCGTTTCTAACTGAGCGTCAAGCTCGTCCACTTTATTCCTTATACTTCGCGCATTCATATACAGCACTTTGACCTCCGTATTCACTTCCCCCTCGCACCGTTCGCAATTGGCCCTGACCTTATCTGTTGTCCCTTCTCGAGCTTTCCTTCCTATTAATTCGAGAATCTTTTGTAATTTTTCCTGTAGCCACTTCCCCTTCAACTCCATCTCTATACTCCCAATTTGTCAATCCCCCCCCCCCCCACTATTTAGTTTAAACCCACATGTGTAGCCCTAGCAAACCTGCCTGCCAGAACCTCATCTATTGCAGCCGCTGATCTAGATGCCAGCTGATCTACATCGGTGAGACCAAGCGGAGGCTTGGCGATCGTTTCGCCGAACACCTCCGGTCGGTCCGCAATAAGCAACCTGACCTCCCGGTGGCTCAGCACTTCAACTCCCCCTCCCATTCCGTATCTGACCTCTCTGTCCTGGGTCTCCTCCATGGCCACAGCGAGCAACACCGGAAATTGGAGGAAATGCACCTCATATTCCGCTTGGGCAGTCTACATCCTGGGGGCTTGAACATTGAATTCTCCCAATTCTGCTAGCCTTTGCTGTCCCCTCCCCTTCATCAGCCCTCTGGTTGTCTCCTCCCCTCCCCCAGCCCTCGGGCTCCTCCTCCGCCTTTTTTCCTTTCTTCTCCCCACCCCCTATCAGTCTGAAGAAGTGTTTCGGCCCGAAACGTTGCCTATTTCCTTCGCTGCATAGATGCTGCTGCACCCGCTGAGTTTCTCCAGCATTTTTGTGTGCCTGCCAGAATGTCGGTCCCCCTCCAGTTATGGTGTAACCCGTCCCTTTTGTACAGGTCACCCGTACCCCAGGAGAGATCTCAGTGGTCTATAAATCTAAATCCTTGCTCCCTGCTTCAGCCCCTCAGGCACACATTCAGATCCCATATCTCCCTGTTCCTGTCCTCACTAGCACGAGTACTGGAAGTAATTCAGAAATAACCACCCGAGAAGTCTGGCATTTCAGTCTTCTACCCAACTCTCCGAACTCATGTTGGAGAACCTCCTTCCTCTTCTTCCGTATGTCGTTTGTGCCTACGTGCACAACTACTGCCCGCTGTTCACTTTCTCTCTCGAGGATGTTATGAATTCGGCTCGTGACATCTGCCGCCACAGAATCTCCTGTCCGCTCCTCGGACAATGGAGTCACCCACCACTAGGGCTCTGCCCGATGTCAGATTCGCCGGTCGAGTCCCATCTCTAGGATTGGAGCCACCGACGTAACCGCCGCTCGGACTGGAAACATCGTCTCCCCGAAGAGTTCCCAAGAGTGCGTACCTGTTTTCATTAGGCACAGCCACCTGGGTGTTCTGCACTCCACGATTTCCACAATTCCTCTCCGTCACACACCTTGGTTCTTCCCGTATCCTCGGCGTGACTACCTCACTGTAGGTCCTGTCCAGGAAACTCTCGTTTTCCCTGGGCTCCCACATTCTGCAAGCCTCACACTGTCTCATCTGCCGCGACAGGTGATCACCGCGTTCCGTCCTCTCGAGCTTTATGTATAGCCTCCTCTCCTCAGCCTCCTCGCCGAAGACTCTCGAGCCAAAGACTCACAAGGCCGCTCCCTCACTGCCGTCCCCTAAGAGCCGTCTTACTTATATTCACTGATAAATTGCCTAATTTACGAATTTACCAACTTACAAACCAAATTCCTCAGTTTTAAACTGTTTTCCCCCTCTGACACTTCTAACTCTCCTCCCACTCGGGCTACAGCCAATCAGTGCTTTTTCCTGCTTCTCTTTGCTGCTGTTTCTTCAAAATCCAGGGAAGCTCTGAGTTAAGCCTGTCTGTGTTTAGCCGCTCTTTTCAAACAGTTTTTCCCCTCTGACACACTTCTAACTCTCCACCCACTCTGGCTACAGCCAAACCGTGATTTTTCCTGCTTCTCTTTGCTGCTATTTCTTCAAAATCCACGGAAGCTCTGAGTTAAGTCTGTCTGTGCTTTGCCGCTCTTTTGAAACAGTTTTTCCCCTCTGACTCACTTATAACTCTCCTCCCACTCGGGCTACAGCCAATCAGTGCTTGTTCCTGCTTCTCAATGCTGCTGTTTCTACAAAATCCACGGAAGCTCTGAGTTCGATCTATGTGGCTCAACCACCAGATGGCGCCACATGACCCTCCCCAGTACCGGAGGAGGGTCATGTTATAGCGCTATGCTAACGGATAGCGCTACGATTTTTCGCCAGTTCACTCACGGTTCTCCTGTACTGCGGGTGCACCAAGTTTCGTTCCGATCGGTGATACAATGTACACATTAGCGTGGTTTAAAAATCGTAAATACTGCGCGCGCGCAGATGAATCTCCTCTCCTGCCGGTCAGCGCGGCGCGGATTAGTCTCTTCTCCTGTCCGCGGGACGGTCCGCCCCTTCCTGCGCCATCGCGTCTTTACTGGAGCTGAGGGAAGCTGGCGGAGGTCTACAACCGGACACAATATACGAAGGGACAGGAAGCGACGCGGTGCGGCGATGTCGCCAAACAGAAAGCTGTGTATCTTTTCCCGGCGGAGGAGAGCGCCCAGCGCCCGCTGTGAGTCCCAAACGCACCACCAACTCAACGCCTCGCAGCTCCAGCCCCTTCCCCTCTTGTCCCCCCCGCTGGCTCCCATCCCCCCCGCCGTGATACCCTCTCTCCCCCATGGCTCTTCCCCCGTCTTTTCTCCGAGCTCTCCCCCCACCCATTCACCCCCCTCCGCCCACACGCCGGCGCGATCGTAGCTGCTGGTGCTTCCGGGCCGATCCGAGGTCTGGCTCTGAGGGCGCCGACGGTTGATGCTCCTCCTGGGCACGCAAGAAGGGAGAGGAGCGGCAACCTCGAGATCCTGGGGAGGGAGAGTGGGGAAGGAGAGGGGACAGAGGGGGAGGATGGAAGTAGGGATGGGAGAGAAGTTATGGCGGGATGGAGTGACTGACTGAGGGTAGGAGTGAGGTAAGGGAGGAATTGGGGAGGGTAGGAGGAGAGGGAAAGGAAGAGGGAGGAGGTGAGGAAGGAGAGTGGGGGAGGAGGGGGAATTGGGGGAGAGGAGGGGTTGTAGAGGATGCGGGAGAGGGGAATAGAGGGAGAGGATGGCAGTGCGGGAGGTGAGGAGGGATAGTGGGGGGAGGGGTGGTAGTGACGGGAGAGGAGTTATGGAGGGAGGGAGCGACTGAGAGTGGAGGGAATGTGAGGGAGAGAGAGGTGAGGGAGGGATTGGGAGAGGGGAGGAGGAGAGGTGAAAGAAGAGCGAGGGTGATGAGGAGGGAGAGAGAGTGCTAGGGATGAGGGAAATGATCTGCGCCTGTGCAGTTGGGGGCTATGGCAGAGTGGTGGAATATTGCGTAGGGGGACAAAGCCTCCAATGTGACAGGGACCCAACGGATCCCACTTAGACTAGTGAGATTATATATTTAGAAAAATATTAATACAGTGGTTAGGTAACGTCTTGCCGTCGTGTTCTACGTTTCATCAAAGAGCGTTTTTGGCTCTGTTGTAATGTTAATGCTACCTCAAAAACAGTTAAAAGAAATGCATTTAAAAACACTGGAGATTGAGTGATTCTGCTTTGAGATCATGATCGGCACATATCCTGAAGCAAATAGGAGATAAGAGCACGTGTGGGGATCAACAGCAGCATATAACGAAACACTATTTCAGGTGAAGTCAACGTTATAGTTTTCCAATTTCCCCATAAAAGCATACTAAGAGCTTCACCGTCAGTCATTTGTCCACCCAGCACTACTCCAAATATAAGCCGGCTTATTTAAAATTTGTGCCTTTACATTTTCTTGGTGGCAGCTACCAAATTTTCAATTCAGTATCTGGAAAACAATATTGCGTTTTCCACTTTGTTTGTGAGAGTTCTTTGGCGGTTAGCATTTTATCTGTATAGACGCGAATTTGTTGTAAACCTACATCAGCCTCACAGCCTGCTTTTTTCAAAAATAGTTTATATGACCAATGAAATCCACAATATCAACTCAACAATATATCTTACAATACAAATGTTGAAAGTTACAAGATATCAGGTGGTATACGACGTCCGCGCCATTATCATCTTGTTAACATTAATCAATAACTTTGAAACGAATACTCTTCTCTTTAATTCCAACTGTAAAGGTAATGCACTCCGTGATTACTACGAGGGGCTAACTCATATTTCACGTATCCATAGTTCCCTCGGAAAGCACCCGCTACTCACATGCACAGTTATTTGAAATTAGTCATGACGTCAAGTATATATCATTATGATTCATTCCCATTGACTGCTGTGAATTACTATTCTCTAGTCTTACATGTTGCCGTTTCCCCCCCCAAGAACATTCCATTATTTTAACATTTAAAAATAACAGGCTTGGCAATTGGACTGACATCATTTTCATCAGTTGTATAAAATATCTATTGTATCACATAATAAATCGCATATGCAATTAATTATACTCAACTACATGAGCATTTCTCCTGAGACGCTAATGTAAGAAAGGTCATATCTGGAAGCCTTCTGATAATGTTGTGGTATCTGTGGCTATGGGATAATAATTTAAAAAGACTTTCGTGAAACATAGCAAAGTAGAACTCTTTCCATGATAGCATTAATATAAACAATGCTTACGTTTTTCAAGAATTGAGCAGGGAAATGTGTAACAATGGGGATGGTGCTTTTTGCGCAGATCGATGCATGATAATAAGACAAATGATAGCGAGAGGCACAAGCATCCGCAGGTGCTAAAATCGGTAGGATCAAAAGGAAAGCACCTTGTGGGATTCCGAGAGGCGTTTTCAAATAAATAACTTTGGAAGCTAAGAGATAAGATGTAGATAATTGTTTCCTTCTTCAATTCTCTTGCCCAATACAATACACGAGTACGTAATTAGTTTTAGTTTAGTTTAGAGATTCAGCGCGGAAACAGGTCTTTCGGCCCTCCGAGTCTGCGCCATCCAGCCATTTTACACAAGCACTAACCTGCACACCAGCGACAATTTACAATTTTTACCGAAGCCAATTAACCTACAAACCTCTTTGTCTTTGGAATGAGGGAGGAAACCAGACCTCCAGGAGAAAACAGGCGCCGTCACGAGGAGAATATATACACTCTGTACAGACAGCACACGTAGTTTGGATGGATTCCGGGTCTCCAGCGCTGATAGGCACCAACTCTACAGCTGCGCCACCGTGCTGCCCCATTATTTGATAAAGAAATAAGCTAATGTTATACAATGGTAGTTATGGACGGTGCAGTTGAGTACTTATAATAAATAAATGAAGAATATTGTAATTCAAAACTTGGTGGATTAAGTAAATATGGGGGAAATGGTGGAAGTATTGTCACATTCTTATTTAAATTATGCTTATTTAACAATAAATGAGTTTCGAATGTTCTGCATTTAGTTTGTAACTAATAGCCATGTCGTTTGCATATCGGTCGGTGCATTTAAGAAAAAATGTAGATGGCTATATAATTAAAAAATGCGTTCGATTTGACACGTGTGTAAAAACAAGCATGACATTTAAGAAGCACTAAAGAGTTCTATTTATGTATGACAGAGATACCGTTAAAAAAAGGTATAAAAAATAAAGCAAGGATTGAGTCATATATCATGGCATCAGTATTTAACTGCTCATAAAATCCTTAACGGATTGGACAGGCTAGATGCAGGAACAATTTCCCAGATGTTGGGAGAGTCCAGAACCAGCATTCACAGTTTAAGAATAACGTGTAGGCCATTTAGGACTGAGATGAAGAAAAACGTTTCCACCCAGAGAGTTGTGAATCTGTGGAATTTTCTGCCACAGAAGGCAGTGGAGGACAATTCACTGGATGTTTTCAAGGGAGAGAGAATTAGATTTAGCTCTTATGGCTAAATGAATCAAGGGATATGGGGAAAAGCAGGAACGGGGTACCGATTCCAGATGATCAGCCATTAAATATTGAATGGCGGTACTGGCTCGAAGGGCCAAATGGCGTACTCCTGCACCTATCTTTCTATGTTTCTATGTTTCTATTTCTGGGCGATAAAGAATCAAGAGCAACAAAACATAATGTGGCTTACTTGAATTATGTCTGCACAATTATAGAGAAAGCCACTTATATATGAATACGACTTATTTTCTATGTTTTCTCCATGCATTCAGAAACGTTTATGTATATTCACCTACCTTTAGGTATAAGGGCATATTAACGATTAAGTTCATTTCTATTCATTTTTATTCAGTCCTCCAATCGGAGAAATTGAGATAGCATTCAGATGCCATTGAAAGCCTCTATTAAATCTCATTGGATATCGGGAACGATCTGCACCAACCTTTTTCTGGGCAGTGCCAAAGGAAGACGCATGGGGGCTGCTTGTGAAACTGCATTCTGTTACTGTGAAAATTTGGAAGTCAATGACTCTGTCCCGGCTCCTCAAAAGTTAAGTTGGCTCTTACGTTCATCAGTGGGAAATATTCAAGCCTACCGTCTCATGCCTTTGGTTCTTAAGTTAGAATAATATGAGGTACTATATTTGCATTAGATAACTCATTTCTCTTTCCTACATGCATGGCGAGTGAGATATGTGAGATTCGAATAGCTTACAACGATTGAAACAGTTAATGAAGAGTACCTCCACTCCAGGTAGCAGATCGGGTTTGAAAAACTGCGTGCGCAAATTCTCTCTTGTAATCACCTGTACCGTAGCACATATAGCGTTTTGGATCATATGCTATTTAGATTCCGATCTTCTATTGTTGGGATCAATACTGTATTCTACATTCAGCCGGACAATTCTACGTCCAATATTTAACGAGAAAGATTTATGAATCTTATGTGTGACTGATGATTTAACAGCTGATTTCAGATCACTGTGAATATAAAACTTCGTGTGGAAATAACAGCAACGGAATAATTATATATTTGATAATGCTACTGTATATCAGAGGCAATTATACATAATGAAACGCTGACAATTGTAGGCTGACTGGTTCCTAAAATTATGCGTAAGGAAGAACTGCAGATACTGGTTTAAATCGAAGGCAGACACATCATGCTGGTGTAACTCAGCGGGTGAGGCATCATCTCTGGAGAGAAGGAATAGGCGACGTTTCGGGTCGAGATAAGATCCATGAAGGGTGTTCTTCAGTCTGAAGAAGAGTCTCGAGCCGAAACGTCGCATATTCGTTCTCTCCAGAGATGCTGCCTTCCCGCTGAGTTATTCCAGCATTTTGGGCTCCTAAAATCATATCATTAATAATGTTGCCTTATCTGAGCAAAAGGTCAACATTCAGAACAACACCCTTCATGGGTCTTGTTTGTTCTCAGCTCAAGGTTTACAGATATCCTGGAATTAGGCTTGAGGGAAAAATAACAAATAATATTGACGACTACAGATCGTCTGTCATAAGGAAAGGTAAAATTTAGTTTAATCCATTATGAAGACTGAAGTCGACCCTGGCAGCATAAATTCAAATATACTGAGTGCACTCTAAGGCCAAAACAGCATAGGTAGCGAATTATATATTTGGATTAATTTCTTTCCACAGGATATGTTTTGGCCGGGAGCCGAGAAATCACTTTCATAATATTTTTCTCAAATATGTAAATAACAAGCAAAGCAATGAACACCATTGAAATATGTCACAAAGTTTGGCTGGTAAAAGAATGACAATTAAATATCAATCAGCAGGTACTGCCACTGCTGCAGTGATGTTTTTTTTTAATGAACTCAAACGGCCTTTGTGAATCTTGTACTTTTACCGATTATTGTCTAAAGTAAATTTGTTTTTAATTCGTAGAGAAAGTAAGCCCACGGGTGGAAGAAAAATCACAAAGTGAGAATCGTGCATATTTTGAACATTCTTTGAAACGTGAATTTGCATTTCCTCTAAATATTAAACCTACACCATAACGCATTATCTAGTAGGGTATCCGTACTAAATGTTAATCATTTAACCCAATTGGGGTTGTCTCTTCAAATAGTAGGTCATTTTGTATTTCTTCTCTTGCACAGGCTAGTTGATCACATATTTACAAGTAAACTTGATGGTCGAGAGATTTCGAAAGCAACACATTGTCTTCAACTAGTTTAATGTCACTGCTAATAATTTCCTCCACACCGCCGACCACTGAGAGATCAAAGATGTGCAAGGCGAAATAATTAATAGGGTCGAAAAACGGGTTGGGGGAGCCTGATGTCCGTTAATATCAATGCAATGCTTACATTTCGCTGGATCACTCTTTTATGGACAAATATATATATATATTACCATCCATTAAAAAGAAAAAAAATGAAGCATTCTGGAACACTATATTTTTAAATGCTGCACAGAAGTGTGCTAAGATTTAAGATTTTTTTTCTTCAAAATCGTCCATCCGTCTTTGCAATGGTGTTCTGGTAGTACTCATGCTATTTTCCACTTTCAGCTCAAGAACTGAAAATTAAAACCACATGTAAGCGCATTGCATATCTGTATTTTTGGATTCAGTCTTTTCTTCAAACTCACTATTTGACACACTGAAGATCTCCGCTTAGAGTTATTTACCTGGATGATTACATAATTTGGACCGATGACGAATCATTCTTAATATTTGAAAGTATCATTGCATTCGGAAAAGTAGTGCAGAAGCAGAGAATGCAAGGACAATAATTTTTCCTCTGGACCATAGAAACTTAAAATCTATCGATAATACTCTGGTCCCTGAACGATGCATAATTGACACTGAAGTAGAACGTACCCAGGATATGTTCGCAGGATCAAAATAAGTTGTCCCATTTTCTTGTATCCGTATTGCTGGCTGCATCGTTTCCTGTTGTGCGTATCCTTTTGCAATAACTTGCGTGCGACGATAGGCGATGCATAAACTGCACGAGGATCAGGGTATTTTAACAACGAGAGATAATGATAACTATATCTGAGGGCAACTGAAATATATTTTGGCTTTTAATTTGAATAACATCTTAAAATATTAGTAGTAATACACATTTAATTAAGCTTACTTGATGATAATTATTAAATAAATGTATTTCAACAACTGAAATGTAATGTTACTGAACAATGACCGTGCCCATAACCTTTTTTTTTAACCCGGTGCAAGGCCTTAAACAAATGCTTCTTACACTCCTACAACCGATCACTGGGGTAAAACTAACAGGAGAATGCGAACTGCTTCCCAAGCCAAATGCTCTCGCTGATCTCCATGGCAATTCAGCGGCAGAAATACTGGCCTGCTGCTCATCGCGGATATTTACTCATTTACCTAGTTGGAGCGATATGTTTGTGCGACTTGCATCCTGATTTGGCTGTCTCGTGTAATCCAGTCGGGAAGGAGACGAAGAAAATCTCACACAGCATTGATCAATTTCTCAAGCTTTCCTTAGAGAGCATAAACATTCTTGGTTAACCACAAATTATGCCAGAACGATACAGTATTCTGGTTATAATGATCACATGCAGAATGTATGATTTCAAATGCATTATCAGATTCCTATGCTTAATGAAAGGTTGTGACCATCTATTATTCATTTATACGTGACCAGCACGGCAACTGTTCTCCCACTCCTCATTTGTGAGCCTGCTCACCTGATCTTGTCATATCTCGCTTATCATTTGACTCGTCCTACACTATAACTCTCACTGTAAAGTTTGTTTAATTAACTTTCGTTTGCAGTCTAAGGATTTTCGTACTCTAATCACTGCACTATTTGTATCCACGATGTCCTTCAAGTTATCATACCGTTAATAAGTTAACCGGGTTTTCTAGTATTGCATTTAGTTTGACCAGATTACAATCTTGCCCAATTAAGTTATTTCCAGAAATGTTCACATTAACCCCACACTCTTCCCCTCCACTCCATAGATCTTGGCCAAGCAAAAGTGATCCATACAAATAGCGCTATCTTCTACATTTTTTGGAAGTAATCGCTGATTCTCTACTTCATCTCCCAACTGCTTGACACATATCAGGGCCTTCGACTTCTTATGTTGTTTTCAATTATGCCTAAAACTACAAACATATTTATAATTAAAACTGTGTAAATACTAATATGTACGTGATAATTATAATCTATCGTTTTACATTAGCATTCAGGCTCCAGTAGCAAAGCCTGTTCCGCAGATTTTTTAAGGCCTTGTGGTCTGCACTCTCCGTCAGAATACACATGGTGCTCTCGGACCTTTCATGAACTAGCACGTCATCCTGCTTTAACAGTACCACCCGTTCAGCATGGAGGTGTGGTATTGGAGGATGCTTGGTTGCAATAAATCTCCTTAACAACCGGATCATTTCGTAGCATAAATAAATTTACTGTTATCAATTGTTCGTCCGTTAATACCGTAAATTCCTTGCCTCCGATGGTGAATGATCTCGTGAGACATGGAATATGGCGTAGTGACAAGTTGGGGTACAATCCGACCATTTAATTATACCATTCAGCAAAGGTTGCGTTGATTGTAATTTCATTACGATGAGCAACACTCATAGAGTATTAGAGTCGATATCCATTCGGGAATTAAAGGTTGGGTAACTACAACATGCCGCCCTCACCGTAGGAGATTAGCCATTTAGAATTAACACCACACACCGGATCGATGCCCACTTATATGGCATTAGTATTTTAACATTCTGGACAGAGCCGGTACGAGACAAATCATCATGGTATTCTGCTTAGTCGTGCAAAAAATGAAATTTACAAACATGGCAGATGGAACACAACGTGCACAAATTTTATGTGATGTTCACTTTTTGATAAAACAGCAAAACGCAGCCCGTGAAACATTGATATTCAAAGGGTTTAGAATCCTCCTATAGAAATCAGAGACATCTAACATGCGTTCCCATCGAAACGATTGGATGGCGCCTATGTTTCTATTAAGAGACGCTATGTGAGGGAAACGATGTCGCTATATGTACTTGTGTAGGATATTTGGGATACCTAACCAAAGCTACTACATAAAATAGAGATATCATTGGATGTACAATATGGCACACCCGTCAGGAAGTTTAGAGTGTATACCCAGGCAATGATTTGGCCTTGGTTGACACTTCGGATTGTTCTGTTCTGGAGCGTAGTGTTTGGATCACGGCTGTAGAGCAATCTTGACGCAAGTCTACGATAGGGGAGGGTATTATATTTCAGTCAGATTTGTGCACGTCTCTTTCAATTTTCCGGGTTGAAAGTTGTTATACATCAGGAAAGCCGGTTGATGTGGTTAACAACAGTTGTGTTCGACGTCATGATATGAAAATTATGCCCAGGAAACAGCTTGATTGATAGAATGTATGCTGTAATTACGGTAGTCTGTCATTGGAGAAAGCAGTGAAAGCATTCTAGGAATTATATCCCCTGAGACGTGGAGTCGAGAAGTTCCCCTGTAGTTACACGTGTTAAATTGGATGACTTGCTTGATTTAAAATTATTTTGATAAAACTTGGCATATTCTTACCTTCCCACATATGAAGAATAAGTTGCGGATTAGTGGGCTATATTACTCATTGCCATATTATCGAATATCTTCCCCAAAACGTTGGTTCAACTTCAAATTGACATGTCGACTTTTCAATTCATCTGCTGGATTTGTGGGTGATATTTTTGAGGAATGGAGCCAATAATGTTCCCATTAAACAGAGAGTCACTGTGAATGTGATCTTCGAAGTGTGATCTGTCATTGCAGGGCCATAGTTGGACTGCCTGTCCATGGAAAATGCACATCTACCCATGGTCCCAATTGGGAATTTATTTTAATTATCGACATCATCAGGGTTTTATATAATGCCTGTTAGTGAATTGCTAGACACCATAAACTATTTCTCACAGGCGTCTGGATTTAGGTCCCGATATATCTACTGCATCTGGCAAGAGATGGCTGCGGAGCTGTTTATTTTCCTTTGAGGTGTGGTACAGCTTACAAACCAGCAACGTCTTCGTTTTAAATTTGTTTGTTCATGGATTTCCTGGTCATCTCATTCAGAGAGCCCGTATTCTTTTTTTTTTAGGAAATCAAACGGTCTCTTTTTAGTCGTTACTTGTGATGGACGTCAAGCCAGTGCATAGGAAGTGAATGCTCTACAACTCGTATTAACTGGGCTTCGTCAGGTTTTCCATGAAACGCTCACGTAGAAGACCGATATTGTGGGTGCTCGGGTTATTTTTTATGTATTTCTTTCAGCAACGTAGGAGTTGTACCCAATGTCGCGGGGCCAGATTGATCGAAGGTGGCAAAACAATCGTATTCAAGGTCCCAAGCAGTCTTTCCAGGTGCGGCAGAGCTTCACCTGCACCTCCTCCAACCTCATCTATTGCATCCGCTGCTCCAGATGTCAGCTGATCTACGTCGGTGAGACCAAGCGTAGGCTTGGCGATCGCATCGCCGAACACCTCCGCTCGGTTCGCAGTAACCAACCTGATCTCCCGGTGCTCAGCACTTCAACTCCCCTCCCATTCCGAATCCGACCTTTCTGTGCTGGGCGTCCTGCATGGCCAGAGTGAGGACCACCGTAAATTGGAGGAGCAGCACCTCATATTTCGCTTGGGCAGTTTGCACCCCAGCGGAATGAACATTGACTTCTCTAATTTCAGGAAGTCCCTACTTTCTCCTCCCATTCTCAGCTCTCCCTCTGGCTCCACCTCTTCCTTTCTTCTTCCCGCCCCCCCCCCACCCGCACATCAGTCGGAAGAAGTGTCTCGACCCGAAACGTTGCCTACTTCCTTCGCTCCATAGATGCTGCCTCACCTGCTGAGTTTCTCAGCATTTTTGTCTACCTTCAATCTTATTAATGTTTGCCAGGAAACATGACAAACTTTACAACTGTCATCCTTCTGATATTATCACTTCCCTTGCTATGGGTATTCAAGCTAGTTGAACGAAAGTACAACCGCGGGAATTCTAAAAGTGATATTTTTGAAGTTACTCTTTCAGCTGAACTATTATTCCCGTTGCGGTTTGTTTTCTAACTTTTCCGCGTCCAACCTCCACTAAATGTTATGTAGAAATATTACTGACATTTTGTATTAACTTTGTATTAATCGACGTTACTATCCAAGAGGGACGAAGAGAAAAAAATGCTGATCCCGTCAGCGTCCCTGACAAAAGACAAACTCTATCTAATCACATTTTTCAATACTGACGCTCCTTTGCCGATCTGATTCACACCCGGGCACTTACAAAGTTAAACGCGATATGGGTTTCTGTCACCAACACTTCACCAGTTGAGACTTTTAGACACTGATATTTCGGAAAAGGCTGTTTCATCAACTTATCAACATATTATCACATACGTTTGTACGATGTTCCATTCACCGCTACCCCATTGCCAATATTGGACTATAGAACCGATGCGCTACAATGCTGAGAACTATATTCTTCATTCTGTATCTCACCTTTTGCTTTATCTAGCGTGTCTGAGCTTGAACAGATTTCATTTATATATGGTATAGGTGATCTGTTCGGATAGCGAGCAAAACAATGCTTTCTTCACTGTTCCTCTGTCAATATGACTAAACTACACCTAACCCTAAACCTTAATAGAGTCATACAGCGTGGAAAAAGGCCCATCGGTCCAATTTGCCCACAACGAAAAACATGTCCCATCCACACCAGTCCCACATGCCCCATGTTTGGCTCATATCCCTCTAAATATGTTCTATCCATGTACCTGTATAAATGTTTCGGTAACGTGCGGTAATACCTGCCGCAACTATTTCCTCCGTCAGCGCGGTCCACATATCCACCACACTCTGTGTCAAAAAAGCACCCCCTACCTTAAACGTATCTCATCTGGTCTTCAATTCCCTTCCTGCGGGAAAGAGATTATGTACGTTCATCCAATCTATTCCTCTCACGATTTTGTAGCTTTCTATAAGACCACCCCCCATCCCCCTACGCTCCAAGGGATAGAATCTTATCCTGATTACCCGCTCCATTTTACCAGGCCCATGAGTCCAGGCAACATTCTCGTCAATATTATCTGCACGCTTTCCAGCTTGATAACTTCTTTCCTGTAACTTACTTCCCAAAAGTGAACGCGATACACTGAATGTGGTCTCACCAAGGTCTTATATAACTGCAACATGATCCACAACTTTTGTACTCAATACTGTTTGACTGTTGAAAGCCAAAGAGTTCAAAACCTTTTTGCCCGCCCTATCTACCTGAGACGGTAATGTATGTCATCCAGATTTCGTCATTTATCTAAGAGACACTACTACTTGATATGTAATATACCAAGGCCCGTCATCACTTTATGCACCTTATTTCATTCTCCGTATCGTCTGTTGTCTTCGCAGAACATTATACTAGCCCATTGAATCAACTTCAGCGAACGTAGGAGCACATTTGTAAATTTATTTTACTGAAATTGTGGCGACCAGAACTAAATGTAATAATCAACAGGTGGTCCAAAACGTCTTTTAGATCTATTCGATTGTCTTTTACAATCTATGGCTATGTATTTCGGTCTACTATTGCTTCTCTACTGTCCTAGATATTTCCCCATTTACACTGCATTAATATGTCTTTCGGCGAGATCTTAATATGTTATTACGTGAATTTTTTCCTTACATTTTCGTCGCTGTTGTTTTCTGCCCAGCTAACCAGAGAACATGAGTGCTGTGAATTTCCGTATTATTTCTTTTTTAGCGCGAAACCAATGATTTTTCTATCGCTTCGGTACAGTTCTTTATCACGTTGCATACAATTACGTGAAACGAATAACAGTACAAAACAAAATAATGGACAACTGAGATTCTTTGAACTCGAATTGAACATAATTCTGGTGATGTAAACATCCGTGAATTACTTGCCACCAGTCTCAGAAATATTTTTGGACAGGAGTTACCCCTCTCTAGTTGCTATCCCATTCGCATCTACAGCTTTGAACACGTAGCTCTTATGGATGTTATGAAAATACCTTTTTGAAACTCACTTATTGCAAGAAAATACATTGGCGTTTCGATACGAACACACTTTAGCTAATATGCCAACAGGAATTTAAATTACTTAATTTGTATTTTTGTTTCAGATTCAGAGGTTACGTTGAGTGAAGAAAAGTTGAGATCATTTGGTAAGTTTTAAGTGAAGCGCAAATCGCATTGTTCATGTCCGAATTGTTGAGCGAAGTCACGTGTGGGGGCTTATGGAGCATTGGATTTCGAAAATATGCATATTTTTCAAACGTGAATATCAAGTTTCCAGATTGTAGTCTGTTGTATATTTATGTTTTGACCTTTCCTTCCAGTCCGATCGTTAAATTATATAAAACATCATTAAAAATAAAACAATATAGATATGAGTTGCTCAGTTCCCCATACCATAATAAATATTACGCTTGATTGTATAACCTGACTTCGTTTCCTGTGAGGCACACTGAGGGACGAAATGAATATTGCTATGAAATCGCATGTAATGCTCTTTCACTGTGTATTGTCTATTTTGTTGCGTTCGTCATAATGTATAAAAAGGCAGGTGACTTCATCAAAGCGAAATTAGTTTCAAATAATTCACTCTAAGGTTTATTAATTAGAATGTTCCCACAAAATACTAAACAGCGAATTCTGTGCAACCCTACTGTGAGCAATGTTTGATGTATGGAGATGACTACTCTTCCAAATGTTATCTTTGACATTTTTGAAGCGTTCCATTTTTCTCCGGTTGAAAAAACCCAATGTGAAAACCTCAAAAAATATCCTCCATCAATTCCTGTCAAAAGTGTGTGTACTTGTGTGTTTTGTTCTTTGCTTATGAATTACACGGCATGGGTAAAACATTGCTCGCTCTGATTTTCCTTTCATGGACGGAATCTGAAATATATCTTGGTCGGATACATGGATGTTCAGTTCTGTAATAGCGTTTATTGCTACTATTTGAGATCTGCATGCTGAAAAATAACTCTCCTCAGAACTGTCCGGTGACCCATGGTTCCGGAATTCGTCCTTCGCCAGAGTTGGCGCCAACAAGTTTTCAGATCCATTAAAGCAACAAGAAAAACATACAGTAAAACGTACAAAGCCAACCCAAAATATAAACCACCTAATCCACTGGAACTCAATACTGTTACAACAATATAAAGAAAAAAACCCGCGTGTGACGTTTTGCAGCCAGTTTTCTTTTTCGTCCAAATATAGAGGGAAACTACTGTCGCAGAGAAAATTTGGCTCAGATTGTCCCGGCAATCAATAAATAATTGACATATGTGTGCATCGTGCTTCTGACGAGAAACGTGTCCTATTATGGAATTTATTGTTTTTTATCCCCTTTGATCAGCAAACAATCTTCGCTGCGAACCAGGTATCGCAGCTCTCCACGCGTTTGCGCTGGTATTACTAACCAATTGAATAACAAGGAAAGTGATGTGGTCAGGAGATAACACTTTAATTTCCTCAATTTCTGGTCATACTTATAGATAAATCGAGTAGTCTGGATTATAGTGAGAAGGGATTATCAGTATTACAAGTATTAGAAAGTGCTGTAGTTTGCATGTTTTCTCCTTTTTAGTGCTGGTTGTGTATATATTTTTTCGTAGTGAGATATATGCTTCCTGATATACTTCTGCTATTTTATAAGATAAACGCGTTAATGTTTTGGACTCAGTGGTTGAGGCAATTAATAACGTTATGTCCACTGGCCCACGACATTTCGAAAACTGCTATATTCAGGCATGTGGGAATATAAGGCAACTACAGAAGAACAAAGTAAAATAACTCATTAGTCTTTCAAGACATGAAGCAGGTTTTGGATTTGCGTGTTTGAAATAAACACCTGTCCTACGGTAGCCAAAATGATTATATCAAATATAGTGGGAAGGGTGTCCAACCTACAGTTGTTAAGATCGATCAGGTGTCCTCATCAACGTCCAATTTCATTTTATCAACATAAATATGCGGTACGTGCCTGTTGAACTTCGTGTTCATTACATGTTATATTCATTTATGTTTTCAAGAGCAAAGTGACTTACTACTTCAAAGGATCAGTAAGTTTGAAGAAAATAGATCTAACGTTTATATATCTGATCCGAGATCTTAGCTCTTCTGCAGGACTTGGCAAAAGTTGTTGACGATGTAAGCAATGATTATAGAACAGTTAAGAACGCTTAACCGTATCTCCTTGTGTAATAACACCGGTTTCTTTCATTCGCCAATCATTCTGAATACGCATACCTTGGACATTCTCTTTGGCCTGATGATGTTAGTGCCAGATCATTTTCATAATGCTGGGGGAAATGAATGCAAGGTCAGTGCAACGATTTGAACATTTATTGTGCTCTTATTTTTAGACTATGCTGCGATTAAAGTGGACCCCAATTTCTGACTGTTCAACCGTCATCTCTATTTCACTACAAGATTCTCAGCAGTTGCACAAAAGACATAATATTGCCTTAGCGTCATTTCCTGGTCCAAGAAACACGTGTGTCTCTTAAATTAGTCGTCAATATAATTAATTTTCATTTGCTATTTATTCGCACTCTACAGTCTTCAGGCACCTCTGCTGCTATGACCTTCGAAGGTAGACACTAAATGCAGGAGTAACTCAGCGGGACAGGCAGCATCTCCGGAGAGAAGCTCTGGTCTTGGATTTTGTTTCTCTCTCAGCGGTAGACTCACCCGCATCAGGATCATAGATTCATAGTGTCATAGAGTCATACAGGCCCTTCCATCTAACTTGCCTACGACGAACAACATGTATTATCTACACTAGTCTCATCTGCTTGCGTATGGCCCACATCCCTTAAATCTATCCTATCTAATTACCTGTCTAATTATTTCTTATACGCTGTGATAGCACCCGCATCAACTACCTCATACGGCATTGCTTTCCATATACCTACCATCTTTTGTGTAAAAACTTTGCCCGTCGGGTTCCTATTAAACCTCCCCCCTCACCATATACTTAAGGACGCAAATTTAGTTATTTATTCGTTGACAAGAAAAGAGACAGCGTGATGCGTCCAATGATATCTTGAGTTAGAATGGTTATTTTTTCTGCTGGGAAATCAGCTATCCTATTTCTTGTTGCACTATGCTTCACTGATTTAATTTGTTTCCATGCATGTGCTGTGCTGGAATCAGTAGGTCTCATTGCTCAGCTACTCGCACCCATCCCTTCCCGCTTTCAAACAGCAGTAACAGCCCCTGCTTCTTCACTCATCAGCCTCTATATCACGCATATCTTTCTTCTGAATTTACGCAAGCTCTAAATACAATTCCACCACGTCAAACCTTCACTTCCTCCTCCAATTCTGCTTTCCGGTGAGTGCATATTTTTCACGTCATTGCTTCACCATCCATCCTTATCACCCCACCGCGACCGCGGCATTTGCCCAACGATTCGCACCTCCTCACTCATCATAGTCTAGGGCCCTCATCTACACTTCAACTAATTCCAAAATATGTATGTATATTTCTGGAAGATAAATTAATCGCTTAATTGACAAGCACAAAACTATCTGCTGTATCTGTGGACTGTGCTTAGATTTGAGCCGTATTCGCGAATATTTCCGTAATAGTTTCCATGTATCTTATGTCTACAGTTGCAGAAAACTTGAAGCAAGAGGAAGGTGGGTTTTACCATGACAATCGTACTAGCAAACCGTAACCGAAACCCTAACTAATTCGCCGCTGTTCGTAAAAGGGAAAAGTGTATTATAAAATCTTATTTACAAGTGTCCTGAAAGTGCAATGGCGTTTGCTTCATTCATGTAATTCACTGTATGGAAAATTATAATATCTTACCTCGACTTCAGTGACAAGCAACGTGTAGCTAATTGTTTATATCCAACATAAATAATATATCCGTCCATATTTTAGGATTTGTGGCGTCCTCTGTACCATGACTCACGCACGTGAAATGTTGTTTTGCTGTGAATGCGAGGTTCCAGAACAATTTCATTTAAACTGTGTCCTGTTACTTGATGTTCACAGCTGACCAATTTCGTGGTCAAACCATCGGAAAATACGATTTACGTTATATCATTTCATCGTCTGTGAAGAATCAGTTATAGATTAAGTAGAAAGCGACGTCTGCAACACTCTTTAAGAAAAGTATTTGCCATTTATGGCCATTCGACATACCCATGTTCTCCATTCTTGACATTAACGTAAAAGTAATAGGATTGATTGTGAGTATACCAGCTATTTCTGAATTACCTCGGAGAGGTAACTACCCAAAATACTGCCCCGACGCAGTGTGAATGGATTCGATTGGCGTGGTCGTCACCCAAAGAGCTGTTGATATTGTTTATCGATGGGCTGAAGAATTAATCGCTATTGAACTCTATGCTCAGAAATTGCATTTGTTGTTCAAAATCAATAGCAACTGGGGTTCTAACAAATACTGACTCACATTTATGAAAGTTTATAAAATTGATATCTCGGGCAAGGGAGGCAAGGATGATGGATTCACCTGACATATGAGAATCCAAGAGTCAAGAGTAAAGAGTGCTTTATTTTCATATGTTCCAGATAGGACAATAATATTCTTGCTTGATACAGCACAACAGAATATGTAAACATAGTACATAATGGGAGAAAAAAAGATCAGTGTGTACATACACACATGAACACATAATAAATAAACAAATATTGTGCAATAATAATAAATATTCTGTTGTAGTTCAGAGCTTATTTGCTGTCGTGTTTGATAGCCTGATGGTTGTAGGGAACAAGCTGTTCCTGAACCCGGACGTTACAGTTTTCAGGCTCCTGTACCTTCTTCCCGATGACAATGATGAAATGAGTGTGTGGCCAGGATGGTGTGGCTCTTTGATGATGTTGGCTACCTTTTTGATGCAACGACTTCGATAGACTCCTTCGATGGTAGGGAGGTCAGAGCCGGTGATGGACTGGGCAGTGTTCACAACTTTTTGCAGTCTTTTCCGCTCATGGACGTTCAAGTTACCGCACCAGGCCACGATGCAACCAGTCAGTATGCTCTCCACTGTGCATCTGTAGAAGTTCAAGTGAATCATCTTTGATATACCGAATCTCCGTAGTCTTCCCAGGAAGTAGAGGCGCTGATGTGCCTTTTTTTAAAAATAATTGCATCAGTGTGCTGGGTCAAGGAAAGATCTTCGGAAATATTCACGGCCAGGAATTCGAAGTTTTGACCCTCTCCACCATCGACCCATTGATGGAAATAGGATTGTCGGTCCTCATTCTGTCCCTCCCAAAGTCCATAATCAGTTCCTTGGTTTTACTGATGTTGAGAGCCAGGTTGTTTAGTCAATCGGTCAATCTCACTTCTACACTTTGACACATCACCATATGTAATTCGTTCAACAACTGTGGTGTCATCGGCGAACTTGGTGATGGAGTTCGCACTATGTCCGGCTGCACAGTCATGGGTATAGAGTGAGTAAAGCGGGGGCGGGGGGAAGTGCTGAGCATGCAATCTTGAGGTGCCCCCGTACTGATTGTTGCTGAGGATAAAGTATTTTTGTCAATTCGAACAGACTGTAGTCTGTGGATGAGAAAGTCGAGGATCCAATTGCAGAGGGATGCGCAGAAACCCAGTTCTGTGAGCTTAATGACCAGCTTGGAGGGGATGATGTTATTGAACGCCAAGCTGTAGTCTATACTCAACGTAAGTGTTTTGAATGTCCATGTAGTGTAAAGCGAAGTGGAGAGCCAGTGAGATCGCATCCTCAATTGACCTGTTGTGGCGGTAGGCGAACTGTAGTGGGTCGAGGTTCTTGTGGAGGTAGGAGTTGATATGCCCCATAACCTTCTCTCAAAACACTTCATCACCACAGACGTTAGAGCTACTAGTCGATAGTCATTGAGGCAGGTCACCTTACTATTCTTGGGCACCGGTATTATTGGTGCCCTCTTAAAGCAGGTGGGAACCTCAGACCTCAGATGTGAGAGGTTGAAAATGTCCGCAAAAACTCCAGCCAGTTAGCCTGCACGGGTTTTGAGAACTCGGCCGGGTATACCATCAGGTCCAGGCGCATTCCGAGGGTTCACCCCCCTGAAGGATCTTCTTACGTCGGCCTCTGTGACTGTGACTGTAATACCATCAGGGCGAATGGCGGCTCGGGAAGGCACATCAGTGTTCTCCCTATCAAAGCGTGCGTAGAACGGATTGAGCTTGTCAGGGAGTTTGAGCTGTCGTTTGAGCTGCCTCCTGATTTCGCCTTGGAGGAGGTGATGGTATTCAAGCCCTGCCACAGTGGCCGAACATCTGCCTCATCCTGCAGCTTGGAGCAGAAGTCCCTTTTGGCCTTTTTGTTGGCCTTGTCAAGGTCGTATCTGGACTTCTTAGAGATCTCTGCGTCACCAGACCTGAAAGCCCGGGATTTGGTCTTGAGCCGAATGCGCATCTCATGGTTCATCCAAGGCTTCTGGTTAGGAAACACTCGGAAGGTTGTGTTGGAACACAGTCCTCCACACAATTCCTTATGTAGTCTGTAACGACTGCGGAGAATTAATTCGGGTACGTTGCTGAGTCCCTGTACATTGCCCAGTCTAAAGACTCCAAGCAGTTCTGTAGCTGTTCAGTAGAATAAAAACATGCAGGCACAGGATTGGGTAGATGGTGCAATACACAATGCAGTATATTTAAATGATAATTACTCTGGTGCCATAAAACGTGGCGTTTCCTCAAATTATACCTATCTCCCCTCGAGAAATATGAACACAAATCAAGATGGATATTACGCATCCAGTTTTCAGATATTTGTGGCCATCTCGCGGGTATTTCTACGGGTATCAAATAAGTGCTTGACAATTTCTAAAATCAATTCGGCCGATGGCAGGAGGAGAAATAACTAGCACTTATTCACATGCATGTAAAGTCACTAACCAACAGCTTTGTTCTCCACTGGAAGAATAACTCACTGCTTATGATTTGTCTGATAATGATTGTTACATGACAAAATAAATACATGCGTGTTGGAACAAACGAACAAACATCAAAGCATAGCGTTATCAAAATGCAATTCTTGCAATTATCTCCGTCAATGTGTAGTCATTAGCTTAGATGAATTACAAAGAGTTTTCAGCGAGGAAAGGGGAGAAAACATCTATATCTGGACCGTTGGACAAAAATCGGACACACTACCATCTACATGCATTCATGATTAAGAAACACATATTTTGAAATGTTCGACAGTTTACTGGAAGGCAGGAAATATTTCAGGAGATTAACCGATTAAATAACGATTATCTTCCTTTATTTATGGTCAACATTGTAATACCTGAAGCATATCTTTAATTCGAAAATTATTTAGCTAATTATTTTTCATGCATCTTTCGGATGGCTGCCAAACAGAAATACAATATAGGCCAACTTATGATACATTAAACGCGTAATTATATCTCATCCCATCATGTTTTAGAAAATTGGGTTCAGTGTAAGGTGACGTCAACAGAGCGTGGATTACAAATTAGAGATACCTCCACCTTCTAATTCTACAATTGCAAGTTATTGATTCGGGGAAGACCATATTTTCAAAACCAAATGGGCCACATCGGCTGTACAAATGTAAAATGACGTCAGTTGTTCGTTGACCGGGGTCTTATTGTAAATACGTATTACATGAGTAACATTATAATGACTGTAAGGTATGACAAATGCAAGAACAAATAGGCATTGGCGTGGAATATTCCATGAATCTGATTCTTCTCGAAGTGCATTTTAAGTACCTTTGAAAAGCCTTATGTTTAAAATCTGGTTACAGAAATTGATCAACTTCAAGAACATTTAAAAGAAGCCAGTGAGTAATGCTTCCTTCCTTTCTTTCTTTCTTTATTTTTTTCTTTCTTTCTTTCTTTCTTTCTTTATTTCTTTCTTTCTTTCTTTCTTTCTTTCTTTCTTTCTTTCTTTCTTTCTTTCTTTCTTTCTTTCTTTCTTTCTTTCTTTCTTTCTTTCTTTCTTTCTTTCTTTCTTTCTTTCTTTCTTTCTTTCTTTCTTTCTTTCTTTCTTTCTTTCTTTCTTTCTTTCTTTCTTTCTTTCTTTCTTTCTTTCTTTCTTTCTTTCTTTCTTTCTTTCTTTCTTTCGTTCTTTCTTTCTTTCTTTCGTTCTTTCTTTACCTCCTTCCCTCCTTACCTCCTTCCCTCCTTCCCTCCTTCCCTCCTTCCTTCCTTCCCTCCTTCCTTCCTTCCTTCCTTCCTTCCTTCCTTCCTTCCTTCCTTCCTTCCTTCCTTCCTTCCTTCCTTCCTTCCTTCCTTCCTTCCTTCCTTCCTTCCTTCCTTCCTTCCTTCCTTCCTTCCTTCCTTCCTTCCTTCCTTCCTTCCTTCCTTCCTTCCTTCCTTCCTTCCTTCCTTCCTTCCTTCCTTCCTTCCTTCCTTCCTTCCTTCCTTCCTTCCTTCCTTCCTTCCTTCCTTCCTTCCTTCCTTCCTTCCCTCCTTCCTTCCTGTACAGATTTTGAGGGCATGTTTGGCAGATTAAGGCCAGTTGGAACAGAGGGCAAGAAAGCAGCATAATCTGGGGAGTTGTGTTGAGAACTCAATAGTGCACTTTCAGGGAGCTGTAAGATGAATAGTATACTTGATTAAGGATATGGGAAGAAAGACATAAAAGTGGCTAGTATGGGGGTGAGTTCAGCGGCAGGTGTCTGTGGAAAAGGGCAGATGGGATACGATAATGGGACAGGCTGATAGGAGGGCTGTGAATATTGTACATGGAAGGGTATGTTTGAGAGGACCTTAATAGATAGGAGCAGAGAAAAAAACGACAAATGTCATGCAGCTTAACTGAACTTGTAGTATATATTCTTTTGCAGTTGGTTTGTAGAGTATCCATGAGGAAAATACCATGGGTTCTCCTGTACTTTGCATTTGGTATCAGTCAGGTAGCCGACGAGACCGAGGATAGGCTCGTCGGTGTGAGAATTGAAAATCAATTGAATGCCAAAATAGGAAAATTCAAGGCAACCCAAGAAAGATAAACGAAAGTGCCGAGGTAAGGATAACTCCTGCGGTTGTGGAGATTGAGTTGAGATTAGTTTATTGTCACTGGTACCGAGGAACAGTGGAAAGCTTTTGTTACGTGCTAACCAGTCAGCGGGAGACAGTACATCATTACAATCGAGCCATGCATAGTGTACAGTTACATGATAAAGAGAGAGACACGAATAACGTTTAGTGCGTGATAAAGCCAGTAAAGTATGTTCAGAGATAATCCGAGGGTCTCCAATTAGGTAGATAATAGTTCAGGACCGCCTCTAGTTGTTGGTTGGATGGTTCAGTTGCGTGATAACGAGTGATACGAGGCTGCCGCACAAAATAAGTGAATATTGGGTGAGGAGGAACACTGAATCAGCGAGTCTATAAACGAAGTCAATTTCCAATATTGAAAGTGGAAGAAAGGAAAAATATTGCCGAAGATCGCATCTCAGCATTGACGCCAACAGATTTTTCGAATGTTCCATTTAACCTAGAAAGCTTTCATAGTTAACTGGAGAGGGGGAATATATTTATCCCGAATAAATTTGTTGTTATCTGTTGTGGGAGTTATTTGGGGCAAGGTCTTAAAACAAACAAACTAGTTGTGTGGAAGGTGAAAATCCTTGATAGCCATTGAAGTCTGGTTTGAAGGTCCAATTTTGAGACAGGCGGAAAATACATGTAATTCACGCCCCTCCCGACACACTCACGCACGCACACACACACACGCGCGCGCATACACACACAAACACTCACAAACACACATAAACACATTAACACGGACACACACACACACGGACACACACAGTTATTTTGAACTATGTATGAAGACTTTGTAAACGGTAGCAACGTTTTGCTGACGTTTTTATTGTGGTTCAATGGTATAAACAAGCACAACTTCGTTAAACGTCGTGTGTATGGACGAAGAACAAGATCAACGTAATCTTGATCATAAATCTGTTTGAATCAATTTGATCCATGCAATTTGAATCGGAATTTTTGACACTTTTTTTCTATCGCACTATTTTCAATACTTTCAATGCAGCTCTCAAACAAACTAATACATAAAAACTGCATGCACGAGCATCACTTTTAAAAGCCGATTTTATGTTCAAAAGCGATTTAAATAATGTTATATATTCCATAGCAATTTGAACAGTAACTGAAATATTTCTGGTTACAAACTTTCCTAAATAGAATGCGAATTGGCGAAGAAAACTGCGGGTAAATTAATTATTTAGATATGTGTAATGATTATTGTCGAGATTTGTTTGTTGACAATCCTTTTTACATTTCTATAGTATTATTGGAGGTACTGCTTAGCACAAAGATGCATTTGGAAGTTAAATCTCATGAACGTGCGCCATCTGAATCTTTCAGTGTCCGCAATGACTACTCATGCGACAAGTATTACTAGGTGCATCTTCTCACTGAAGAGATGAAGGTACTGCATCTGGAGATGAACGCATTCAGGAGCATTAGAGGTAGGAATTTTGGCGAGGCGATCACGCCTATGGTCCAGGCAATAATAGCTGAGTTACCACGAGCTAAAGGAATAGACACAGAGTGCAGGATTTTCTTAGTGGCCATTCCCCGCCAAAGCATGTACCTCGTTGTGGATACTGTTGGGTGGGGAGGTGGCTGTTTCGGATCAACCAGCAGCAACCAGCAGCAATTGCACAAACAGGAAGACAGGGAAACTTGGGGAATGCTACTATTGATGTCGTCGGGATAGATCGAATTGTGCTCGAAGTACTGGACAGCTTAAAATGACTGATCAATCTCGGAGACATGGCAAGGTATATCGTACGACACCATGGGGGGCCCTGGCTGTACATCACTGCGTACTACTGATGCAATTTCTGAAGACTTCAGGGTAGACAATGTCATGCCTCTATTTACGAGGTGCTGTAAAGAAAACCAATGGAAACTACAGAGCATTAAGCCTGACAATTGTGCTCGGTACGTTATTGGATGGGACTTGAAGAATAAGGCACAAATGAATATTGAAATGCGTAGGTATATTTGGAGGCGTCAGCACAGCTCCTTGCGTGGCAGCTAGTATTTCACGAATGTTATCTTGTATTGTTGACGTGGCTGACAACTCTGATGAGGACGGTTGACGCATGATTCTAGCAAAGCTATTGAAGAGATTCGGCACTGTAACTTACACAGGAAATATAGATCACACGGAATCCAGAGAGAACAACACAGTTAGACACATACTTGACTCAGGGGCAGGAAATATATGGTGGTTGTCGAAGGGGTTTTCGCACCTGAGCCTCATGAATAGTGGTGCGCTTGAGGGGTCGCTGCTGGGCGCATTATGATTATCATCTATTTCCGCGTTTTACATGAAAAGTGCGGTTAGTTTTTTTTCGGAGGTCACAACAATGCGTAGTGTAGGAGGCAGTGAAACAGTGAAGAGGGTAATCAATGCTTCCACAGTATAGGGCACATACCTAGTGAGTGCTGTCGAATAGAGGGACGCAGGAATACATGGAGTGCTGTCGAATAGTGGGACGCAGGAATACATAGTTTATTCAAAGTGGCGTCGCATGTACACAAGAAGACGGTGTTACCCAAGCCTCAACTGTACGGCCATCGGATTTCGCAGTTAGGGCATTAGGTTGCAGTTGTCCTTCAAAATGACGAGGTTACTCTGTTTCGAAGCAAGCCATGTGAAATATGCATTGTTAGAAATATTGTAGAGAATATTTATGAAGATGTTGCCGGTACTCGAGGACCAGAGCCATGGAAAGAGGTTGGACAGGTCAGAGCTATAGCACTGCCAGTGCAGGTGGCTGAGGGGTGATCTTTCTGTGTGTATAATATCATGAAGGGCATAGATGGATTAATGCCTAGTCTTGTTCCCGGAGGTGGGTTCTATGAGTGATATGGAACAAATGCGTACTCATGGGACTAGTCCTGATTGGCACCTTGCGCGGCTTGGACGAGTTAGGCCGAAGGTCTTGTTTCTGTATTATGTAACTCTATGCCTCTAAGAATCTAATGACTCTGATTCTACGACTCTGCTGATGATGCGTCTTGGCTAATACTCGAGACGCTCAACCCAAATAAAATACAATAACGGAAGGGTCATCCGAATAGAGAGAGAAGAAATGACGTCAGCTTCAAAGGATCGAAAAGGTGGCTGGGACCATCTGAAACATTAATTGAATCATGCCTTCCATCTCAAATGTGCTTTATGGAAATTCCCCAAACTCTATGATTCAGCAAATGCTTTTTTTGCCGTCTCGGTAACAACGCGGAAGAAACATGCGGCCTTTAACCAAAGCAAAAATATACATCGAATTTGTTTCCAGGTCTTGGAAATGCCCAGTTTTCGCACGTGTGATTAATATACGTGGACAGTGCCTTAAGGCCGTCAGCATGGGTTGTGTTCCAATGAGCAGAATTACGTTGACATTGGAAAACAAAGAATTGAAAACGGCCCAAGCTCAGGGATGCAGTCGGGGATAAATTATTCCAGTGACCCGTAGACTGAGATTAATGACAATAGGCACATCAATTTTCAGGACCGCAAAGCGAGATCAATTTAATATTTGAAGTTGAAACAACCGATAATAGGGTGCCATTAATCATAGCGTCACAGAATCGTGCATGAAGGAAAGAGGACATTCGGCATGATTCACCTATGCCGACCTAGATCCAAATCTAAGCCCTCCACAATTGCCGCGTTCGGACCAGTTCCCTGAAAAGATTCCTATCGATGCACTTGTCCATTTTTTAATTACATATTCCCAAGTATCCTATTAAATCTAGCCTCTCTCAATATTAAACTAGGGTCTATAGTTTTTGATTCCCGTAACCTGTGATAAAGATAAAACACAGATATTAGATCACACCCTAGCCTCGTGCGCACGAAGGAATAAAGTGCAAGCCTGCCAGACCTCTTCCTACAACGCAGGCCATTGTGCCTTCATTGATTCTGCCAATAGACCCTTCCCAGCTTTTGCCTACTTGATTCCAGGCTCAAGCCCACTTAATTCCCGGCTTACGTCTGCTCCCCTATCCCATAGATAAAACCAGCCATGCATGTGATCCCGGCTGTCTTTTCCTGATCCATGATCCCCTCTTTTCCTGACGAAAGCCTCCATTTCTCTCGGCAACCAGGGTTTCCTATACCGACGTACATTTCCCGTCAGTCTAACTTGCACTCTCATCATTAGACTTTTATTGATATACAACTTATTGGGACGTTCCATTGCTCGGAAACAACCTACACCAATCGTATGTAGCAAGTTGCTATCTAGTACCATTAAATTTGACTTCGCATCGATTTAAAGGCAAACAGGCATGTGCCCGCAGGTCCAATAAGGCAGGCCCATGGAATTTTCAGTTACTTCCCTTGCCCACTTCCCTTATAGTTCAAACATTTCGCTTCCTCTGTAACGCCCATTACAAATTGTTTGAGTCAACCTTATTGGACGCGCTTAACAAATGTCTTTGGCTGTCACACACTGACAGTCACAATCTATATTGGGACAATTAAAAATCCCTAATATGCCAACCTATTGCAGTTCTATGTAATCTTTCTCAAATTACCGTTGTCTATTCGCAGGCCAATAATACAATTACAACAATACGACAATCCCTTTTTATTCATCAACCGTACTGTATGAACCCAAAGTCATGTCATCTCCAACTATTGCCGTGCAGGTCTCCTTAAATAATAATACAATTCCCCTTCGATTTTACCCACACCTCCATCACGTAAGTAGATGCTCTCTCGTGAGAATTTGATATGTCAGATCTGTTTCCGTTTAGCCAGCGTCTTCTAACCGCAAGTCTCAGTCGCACGTTTCTATCGAGGCACGGGTTCATCAACCATATTTGTCAGACCTCTAGCATTGAAATAAATCATCAAACTGTCCTTGTTCAGTCCCTGCCGGGTTTCCGCATATCCTGTCGACTGACCCACTGAAACTGATATCTGGCCTTCCTACTGACTGACTGACTACTGTATTTGCTCTCATCCCTCTTTTACAAGTTTTAGCTCTCCGAAGTAGCTCGAGCTAACCGACCCGACAGGAATCTGGCCCGCTCCAATTCAGGTACAATGTGTCCATTTTCTGCAAATCGCCCCTGCCCCAGAATAAATCCCAATGGTAAAAAAATATCGGAATCTCTGACGCCTATACCATTTCCTCATCCAAAGATTCACTTGGCCACTATCTTTCTATACGTAACCTCACAGTACGTGGCGCCGGAGGCAATCTGATCAATTACTCCACATACAACTGAAGAAATTGTTATTCTATTTCAGAATTGGAAAACGCCACGGAACAAATTAAAAATGCCGGTGAGGGGTTGGTGGGATATACTGTAATCTTTCCATTGAACGGTGTTTAATGTTATAGCTAATATTGACGTAATGTGCAAATTTAAATTGAGAGGCAAAGATCAGAGAACATTTGTGGGGCACACTTTTTACACAGAGGATAATGAGTGCCTGCTTCAGGCTGCTAGGTGTTGTGGTGGACGAGGATAGGATAGTGGCTTTTAAGGAGCAGTTGGATCGGCACATGGATATACAGAGAATAGGGGGGGGGGCATGGATTGGAGGCAGGCTGACGGGAATGATCAAATCCTCGTGTGGGAAGGAACTGCGAATGTTGGTTTACACCGAAGTTAGACACAAAATGCTGGAGTTACTCAGCGGGACAGGCAGCATCTCTTGACAGAAGGAAAGGGTGACGTTTCGGGAGATGTTTCTTCATATTGAGAGGCAGGGCCGAGGGAGACATAGAGATAAGGAAGGGTAAGGTGTGAAATTTTACTTTAAACTATAATGGCTAAAGGCTTGGTTATGGAAATTCATGTTGAACTTGTTCGAGAAAGTGAATTTGATTTTAAAACGTAAATAAGGAGCAGACTGATAATTTACTCGCCTGCTTTAGATGCAGATCAGAACATTTTCTTTACATGAGGTTGGAACAAGAATAGTTTGTTTATCATTAATTAAAACATATAATATATAAATATTAAAATATCCCGATGGCTAGAGTAGTAAATAGATGCAGGGAACCTTCTTGAGCTAAAGTCCCAATCTTTAGATGGGTCAATTAAAGAGCCAAACTCATCATTAATGGAAATATGATTTTCTTCACTACCACAGCTGTGTGAATCCATTCCTCTTCGGTTTGCAAAGGCAAAGGATATCCATGCAGCCTATAACATACAGCATTTTGGTCGACTAGTTTTTACTTTGATGTCATCCAACATGATGTTATGATGTCATGTTGGACCTATGCTTAGCAAAGATCCGACGAAACCGATGAACTCGCCTGCAAACCCTATTTCAGGATGAAATATGCCTTTTTAATGCCATTATAAAAAAATCGCATTTGGCTGTGTAATCACTTGTTTGAAACTATATCATGTTTTCCCTTTAATTTAGAAGCAGACAAATCAAATAAAGATAAAGGTGAAAATAATACTCAAGATACTCGTATATCCTTTTGACAATGCAGCCTATATAGTCAGTGCTACTAATATAGAATATAGAACGGTGGAAAAGCTGCAATATGGCATCCTGATTATGATACGCAATGTGCCGACCAATGATTCAAGCATACGATATGCTTGAATACAGATTTGCGATATGCCGTATTTACTATTCATTTGCGTTGTCACTTTCAATAAGTTATGGTCGTGATCCACAACGTCCCTCTGTACATCAGTGCGTTGAAGGCCATTAAGTATACATTTTCTCCAAACATTACATTTCTAAAAGTGCAACAGCACTCACTTGCTCGGGTTAGTCTCCATCTGCCTTTCATAGACCTCGGGAAAAATAACACACTGCCACCGCAATCCTTGTGCTTCTATGGAGAAGATAGTTCTGAACAGAAACATGCAAAATTTAGTGGATCTCGTGCATCTTAATCTTGGGTGAGTCTGCGATAATTATTTTATAAACGGAGTTACTTGACTTTTCTGAAACCTTTAATATGATAACAGATTTGCGGTTGGTGTTATCTGGACGTGAAAATGGTTGAATGTTAGCTAAGCTATAGAGTCATTAACTAAGATCCACGCGGATCTTTTGCCTTGTAGTTCTATTTTTGTATAACATAGTTGACACTGTTCATTTCGTGATCCGTGTTTTTTTCATAACCATCTAGATACTTTCAAGAGAGTGCTAGATAGGGCTCTTAAAGATAGCGGAGTCAGGGGATATGGGGAGAAGGCAGGAACAGGGTGCTGATTGCGGATGATCAGCCATGATCACATTGAATGGCGGTGCTGGCTCCAAGGGCCGAATGGCCTACTCCTGCACCTATTGTCTATTGTCTATTGTCTATTGTCCATTGTACATCTGTGGTGTCAGTTCCGGCAAATTCTATGCCTAAAAATGGATCTGGATGAGCGATTTTAGACTTGTTAATTTGATAGACCGTGCATGATTCAAAACTGTCAAAGGTTTCAAAGGTCATTTATTGTCACAGGTAGAGTGATATGCGTATTACCGCACAGCCACACGAAAAAAAGCAACAAGACACACAACTACATAAAAGATAAAATAAACACCCACCACAGCGGATTCCCCACATTCCTAACTGTGATGGAAGGCAAAAAAGTCCAACCTTCTTCCTCTTTATTCTCCCGCGGTCGGGGCAGTCGAACCATCCATCGGGGCGATCGAAGCCCCCGCAGCCGGCGGTCGAAGCCCCCGCATCTGAGCGATCGAAGTTCCCGCGTCGGGGCGATCGAAACGCGTGCGTCGGGGCGGTCGAAACTCCCGCGTCTTGGAGTACCCGAAGTCGGTCTCTGACCAGAGACCGTGGGCTCTGTGATGTTAAGTCCGCAAGCACCGACAGTTGGAGCTCCGAGGTCGACCCCTGGCAAAGGGAACACGAGCTCCGCGATTGTAAGTCCGCAGGCAACCGCGGTGGAGCTCTCAACATCGCTCTCCAGCAAAGGCCGCCTCGATGTTAGGCCGCAGTACGGACGGTGATAAGTTACGAAAATAGAACGCATCTCCGTCGAGGTAAGCGATTAGAAAAAGTTTCCCCAACCCTCCTCCCAACCCCCCATATAAAACAAGCTAAAGAACACTAAAAAAACATACATTTAACACATACAATTAAATCACAAAGAAGGAAAGGACAGACAGACTGTTGGCGAGGCAGCTATTACTGGCGCCACCCGGTGATTGTGCCTTTGGCTGCAAAATAATAAAGCGTGTCCACTATTGCCACAAACACTCTCCGCGATAGCAAACTTATCTCTATTCGTTTTTTCTCACCTGTGCAACACGCTTCTGTTAGCTCAAATAATTATTTCACTGCTTTCTTAATAAAAATCCAGATTTGACAATACTTCCCATCCTTTCAAGTTAAAGTCCTGCCCGTAGCCCTTTGTTATCGTGTTCACTGTATGCCACTGTAGGACGTTTGATGTGATTTGTATATTAAGTATTTTTTAAACTACACTTTTAATTAAAAAAAACACGAATTCGTTTCCGAAGGACATACTACAAGTTACTATACTTCAGAGTACTAAAAGAAAGAACAGAGATAATAGATCCATATACAACAATTTGCAACGGATGAATGAACATATTTGATAAGGTTTCTGTTTTTCAAAACATTTTTAGATTGAGAGAAAATTGATCAAACGTTATGGCAGTTAAGAGCTTGCCACCAAACATTTCACGTGTGAGTGGCTGGAGAGTAACCGATATTTTGCTGGCCATAATAAGCAGGAAACGTTCAAGCAGCTCCGAGAGAATATCCTGTCCTCGAATGAATATTCTGTTCTGTGCACCGATGAGGTGCAGCCAAATTTGAAACTGTGGGCATCTCGACTGTATAAGGAGCTATGCAAATATTCTGGAAAACATAGCTATGGGGGATTATTTTGCAAAGGCGCAGGAAAGGTATTGGTCTTGTTGCTGCAGAATCACATCCCATTTCTGTGTTGCTTCAATTAATTAGATTACAAACCAGTACCAGAACCATCAGAAATGCGAAGGTGAAAACCTGTGATGCATATCCGTACCCCTGACATTGGCGGAATAAAATAATGGATCCGAAAATATATTTTGGGAGATAGCAGACGTATCTGCAAGTAGGATGCACGAAGTGCTATTTTTTCAAATTTACGTCGGATAACGCGTTGATTGACTGGGCAGATTGTGCAAGAAGAAGGACCTCGATGTTGTGGACAGAGTTACAAGCTCTGCGGAATACACGATCTTCTCGGCCATTGCTCTCCAATTAAATTGTGATGAGCATCATTGTAAATAGGATATACCAACGTTGTGGGGATGGTTTGATGAATTCAGCATGTGTCTGCCTATGGGTAAATAGCACTGAAAATTAATAAAGAATAGTGAAAAAAACAAATGAATCAGACTCACCGAAATACTGAAATTGGCGAACCAAGAGAGTAGCGGAACATGATCAAATGAAAGAATATTGAAAATGAGAATAGAAGATGTTTTCAAGGTTTGTTAGCTGCGGATTAATCTACACGTGTAGGAATATGTCTCAGCAATAACAGACACCTAAAAACCCGGCATGAACCATTTCTAAATTGTCCTCTTATACCGTTACCAGGAAATATAAGGATCGGTGCCGGGGCCACTACACTTCAGGTTGTATATTAATGATTTGGATGAGGGGTTTGAAGCCTTTGTGGCCAAGTTTGCAGATGATATGAAGATAGGTGGAGTGGCGGGTAGTGTAGAGAAAGCAGGGACTCTGTAAAAGGACAGGCAGATTGGGAGAGTGGACAGAGAAGTGACATATGGAATACAACTTAGCAAAGTGTGGTGTCGTGCATTTTGGTATTTGGAATAAAGGTACAGAATATTTTCTAAATGAGGAGAAAATCCAAATTGGAGGTGCAAAGGGACTTGGGACTGCGCTGTAAGATTCCCGAAAAGTTAATTTGTAAGTCGAATCAGTAATAAGAAAGGCAAACGAAATCCTAGAATGAAACTTATTGAAATACCTGGATAGAGTCGATGGTGAGAGGATATGTTTTACTTGGGAGAGTCTCGCACCTGAGGCCATAGCCTCAGAATTCCAGGACGTCCCGTTAGGAAGGACATGAGGAGTAAACGGCCGCGGGACTTACCATCGCCCGCTGGGGGCATTAATATGTGTGCCCCAATCGCCTCGACGCTGGAGGTGGACTGCTGGACCGCGGGAGAAGAACAAAGGGAAGAGATAAGACTTTTGCCTTCCATCACAGTGAGGAGGTGTTAGAGATTCACTGTGATGGATGTTTGTGTAAATTGTGTTACGTGTGTGTCTAGTTTTTTTTGTAATGTCATGACTGCAGGAATGACATTTGGTTCAAACCTTGTCTGTTTAAATGACAATAAAAGGCATTCCTTCTTTTCTATGTGGAGACCAATACAATTGATATTTTTAAGGCAGAGATAGATAGATTCTGGTGGGGTGAATTGTGAACGGAGGAAGTCTATGCTTCATCCATCTGAGGAGGGGCGGGACGAGAGAAGTATGCGGGACGCAGAGGAGATGCCGATGAGAGATCCGTCTCGCACAAGCAGTGGGTGGGGGGAACTGTGTCTTCTAGAGAAAGAGGCCATCTCAGGTGTCTACAGTGGGAAGCCACATCTGAGGAATTGACGCGCCAGAGACACAAAAGAAGAGAGCAAGCGACAGCGTTGTTGCAAGGGACAGGGTCTGAGGTGGTCAAGTTAACCTTGCGAATCAGTTAGTTATCGTAGACGTCAGTCGAATGTCTGAACCCTATTAGGGAGACAGGGATACCCTGAAAGCAGTGAGTGGCGTCGTAGATTGTTCAATTAAATTTGCGGGCAGGATGGAAGTTAATGGTACCGTCGATTAAATCAACGAATTTATTTAACTAAATAAAGAGGAGATTTACAAAAGTCTGCCACAACCTTGAACATTCTACATGGTAATCCTCGTATTGTTATACATTATCTGATTAAGTTTAACTCTATAGCACTCAAAAGATTGGATATAATTAGAATGGGATTTTTTCCAATTCGGTATTTAATACCATGAACTTTCGCGTTGATGATGATGGCACATCGATGCCGTTTAAAATACGCTTGCTCCACTACGATATTGCAGCGTTAGTGAAAACTACGAAATTGGACACAGTTCGTTTGTTCATAGCTACATTCGCGGCACAAATTTGAGCTATATGTATATTCGCCCATAATGTCTCACTCCTATTTTGATGCTACCTGACATGGCAATGTTTAGTACAGCGTGATAATCTAACTATCTGCCATCCTGCCAATGTGATCATTGGATGGGAACAGCGATCCGTTCTGCAATATTTGTTTCTCACACTCACTTCAGCAAGCATATGCTCTGATCTGCAGCATGTCGCCATGCTCCAGCTGAATATGTATTCATTCTGTGGGTGCCACGATGCTCTACGCACTTATTAGGCCACTGGATCACATGCTACAGTGACACTATGACCGAACGCAATACATTCGTTTATTTTGATTATATATTCTTATGTATATTAGTTGCAAAGGAAAGTTATGCAGTACAGAATTTGTCTTTGCATTTCAGATCTCGATGCTTTGGGCGAAAAATTGAGCGATACAGGTTAGACTACCAGAAATTAAATCTACTTGAACATGGAGTACGAAATCTATCAACCCATATTCAAAGTAATCAGGTGGTCCGCAGCGAACAATTCGAGATCCTTCAAAACCAAAATGTGCTCATTCTATGTCAACCAGAATTGAAATCAGCTAGTAGACACTTAAAGTGGTGCATACTATAAGGCCTATTCGCAAACACATCGAAAGCAAAATTCTGGCACGAGATATCCAGGACACGATTAATGACTACTAAGCAGATAATTTCATTGTCTTAACGTAGGCCAAATGAAATCAGTAAAACACCTTTATTGTTCATTATAGTTACGGCAATCTGGAGCTGGGGAATTTATAATTAGATTGAGTATATGACCAGAAAGAAAGGCTTATTGGTTGAAGAATTTATAAAAGTTGCTTGTGCGAAACAGCATTTTTTTCCATGTTTCTTGACAGAGAGGAAGCTGAAGGAAACACAATCCGGTAAAGCCGGGAATGAGTTAACACACAATTATTAAATCAAAAAATTGCAACTTTGAATTTCGATGTAATTCTTTTAATATATTTTAATGTATTTTTTACCCTATTCTCCCCACGCCCACTGCTTCAGAGCTTTTCGGGCAGTGCCAACCTGACGGTAAGCTAAACCGATCTTTTGGCGAACAAAGTCATATTTAAATTTCACCAATGATATGCAAATGCAGTATTATGAACAAAAGGTAGAACTTCAACGAGTTTCCAAGAAATGTGTAAGCTATTTATTTGCACCACGTAGAAAATCATTTAGAGACCGGAAATGTGGGTAAAGTAGCGCGGATCTTCTGCTAGGACCAAAAAAGAACGTTTACAGATGAAGAATTCTCATTTTTCAATCGCTTTCCGATCCCAAATGTGGAGAAAAATACATAACATATTTCCATTAGTTAAAATGGAGCACAAAAAGGATGGCCTTTTCCGTAACCAGGACTGAACGAGAAGTTCAATATTAAGTAGGAGCCCGTCCTCCGAACCGGAATATTCTATGGGATCAAGGGTTAGATTAGGTCCCCTGAAAGACCGAAGGAGTACTTTATGAGTAATAGTCAAGATGAAGAATATGGAGTAAGTGAGTTCGTGGAAGGATATGCTGATGGGTATGCCATTTAGTGTGTGATGACAATGAAGTTGTTAGATGTCTTGGAATACATGAGGCTGAATAAATCCTAAAGGCGATATGAGACGTTTTCGAGAATGCTATGCGAAACAATGGAGAGTATTGCTGGGTAGATTTTGGAATCTTCATTAGCCTCAGGCGAGGTACCAGATGATTTGATAACAGCTATTGTTGCTGTGTTTTTATAACGATTGCAAAGGCCACATGGAACCAGTGGAACATATTTGGAGAAAATAACGAAATACATAAATTCAGTTCGAAAAGAAAGGCAAGAGGATGGTGGGGTGGGGGGGGGGGAGGGGGGGATGCATGGGTGAGTTCAGCCTAGATTTGCGACCGAAAATGTCTTTCTAATTAATTATTTGGTTGATTATATGGCAGAAAATGGTTGTGGACGAATGTTTTTTTATGATTTACAATCTGCGACTAGTAGTGCAGCACAGTGATTAGACCTGGGCCTTTACTGTTTGTGGCATATATCAACGAGTTGCAAGATAATGTATTAGGTATGAAAACCACGTCTGCACATAACAGGAAATTGGCTGGTTTTCTGCATAGAGAAGATTATGTCATTGTAGAGTAGAATATAGTTCGACCGCAACGTTGACTGGAACGTTGGCAGATGGAACTTAGTCTCGACAAATGCAAGGTAACGTATGTTGAGTAGTGAAACATGCGCATGGCGTGCAGAATAAGTGGAGGACAATTGGAGTATGGAATGTTTATGAACCCGGCGACAGAGACATTTAAGTACACAGTTGCCCCTAAGTAGCAACACGAATGTAGACTGTGTTGGCAAAGCATACCGATCGTATACCTTCGTTTGTCGAGGCAGAAAAAGAACAAGTGTTCGGACGTTATTTTTTAACTTTACAAAACTCTGTTTAGGCTGCACTTCGAGTATTCTTTGCTGTTCTAGTCGGCACACGGTAGGACGCGTGTGATTCCGCTTGATAGCATGCCGTTGAAATTCACCGGGATGGTGTCGACATTAGAACACTTCGCTTATGGGTGAATATTAGATTGGTTGGTTTGCGCTTTCTGGAGCCAAAGTGGATGGGTTAACCTTATGGAAGTGTATAAAATTAACAGAGGATATATATGCGTAGGTTTCTCGCTTTAGGATTGTGGTTTTGAAACAAAAAGGAAAAAGTTAACGTCAGTGTTAGAGTTGCGGGGTGACATTTGGTATTACATATAATGTCTGAAATCCGGAAAGTTCTGTCAGAGGAAGTGGCGGACATTGATACAATTGCTATGTTTAGGACCTTTTCGGACAGGTATTTAAATAGGCAAAATAGTAAAATACTGTCGTAGTTCGTGTAAATATGCTTGGTCAGGACTGGCTACGCTGCCGTGGGAAACATGGTGTGCCGAAGAACCTGCTTCTGAACAGCTCCTTCATTCTATGAGTCGTGGGAGAAAACCGTTCATTCTTTGTTTGGTCAAAAATAGATAAACAGTGGATGATACCATGATACCTCATACATTGATTTGCTGATGAGGAAAGCAAAAGAAAAAATGCAAAGCTCCCGGGCAGGAAATTGCATACATTAATTGACCCAAGATTTCAACCAGAGGTTTAGTCTTCTGGAAATCTAGAACATTTGAAGATGGAGTAAAGAGAATAAAATTCGGCACCAATGTTGGGGCCCATTGCTTAAAAATCAAGAAGAAAAATAAAATGATCTTTATCAAGTGTGATCAATTATGCAAAAACTGATATTTTTTGCAGGAAAATGTCTCTGTTAGTGATTTCCTTCAACATTTCATTTGGTTTACGTTACATGATGACCTACAACGCTAAATAAAACTATATTTCATCGGTATTTGAGGACTTCAGAGTCAAATTCCAAGATACATTTATAGCGTTATGTCTTAACTTGTCTTCGCGCAGAATGGTCTTGAATATCTCAATATGTGTGTGAGATCAGTTGATTAACTGGATCGAACAGTTATTTTCGCGTTATTGGTCGTTAGTTTAGAAAGTTAATATGTTGGCCATTGTCTCACAGGAAGCTGAAGTTACCTGTACTCAAAGCAGTACATGCTACTTCTTGAAACCCGGGACATTTCTTGTGAAAATAAGCTTGCCTATTGGGTGTGGCCACGGCGGAGGGTTGTGCACATCCTTCATGACGACAGAAAGGCAGTCACTGGGATTGTCATATAATTTAATGGCAATAAATGATTTAAATGTCATTCTTGTTCAACTAGATAATAAATCCTTAGATTACCATTCCTCGTGGCATTTCTGGTAATCAGTGCTTTCACCGTGTGGGCGAGGGAATATTCAGACTTCTAAGACTACAATACCTACAATATCAGGATGGTTATTGGCGATTAAATGCAATTAATTTCTAGGTTCAAGGGTAATTCCCAATCATTGATTTCTTTATTAAGAATGGATGGACTGGTACGGTATGAATAGATTTAATTGTTGTAGTTTATGGCCAGGATGCATTGGTGCTGTATTCAAGTGTAAATCCCTGTAATGGTTCGTATTGACTCGAATCACGTCTATTTAAGAGGGAAAATGTTGCCCGAGGGACATTCGTCGGCTAGTTGCCTTTTCCGTACTCAGGGCTTTCAGACAATTGCTTACATCACGAGGAATGAATAACATATTGACGAGTGGCATGTTAATGATGGAGATACAAGGAAATGCAGATACGAGTAACTTGAGCAAAACGCAAAGTTTTGGAGTAACTGTGCGCAGCAGGCCACATCTGCGGAGGGTATGGACAGACCGCCTTTCGGGACTGTACCTGTCCTCAGACTGAATGTAGAATCGCGAGAGTTAGAACAAGGAAGTGGGGCAAGATAAATCCCTTTAATTCATGACTGAATATAGCTGAGGGTGTTTGCTTGGCAGATGGTGTAGTTACTTACAAAGTCTGTAGATTCAAGAGAGAAGCATGCATGTGTCAGGTAAGGTGAGATGTGAAGTGACATTTGGAGCCACATGGATGTTTATGGGCACAAGAGGACATGGAGAATGAAAGGGATGGGAGGCAAAAGGGAAATAAATATCGGGAATGCGAGATGAGTGCAAGATGGTGGGGAAATGAGCACGGTGAATGGACATGGAGATAGTGAGAGAGATGGGTACTCAACAGAATGGTTGGGCATAAGAAAGAGAGAAGGGGTGAGGTGCATTAGTCGCAATAAGTGAATTCAATGTCCATCCGTTGAGTTATTAGCGCACCAGTCAAAATAAGTGTCGTTCCTCCTAAATGATCATTTAATTGTTCAACTACATGTTATACCCCCAAACGCCGCTCTGTTTCCTTTGCGACTTTCTGCAACACTGGTGCCCTTCACCTCTCCTAGTTTCCCTCCCCCTGTCCCCATCCATTTACACCCCTACTTCTGGCTTTACATATTATTCCTCTTCTCTCGCCAATGTGTTACCCTTTCGTATCTAGCCTTCATCGCTCATCCCGCTCATCTGCCACTCAATGACAATGACAATGGCAAATCTGCCACAGCCATCTGCATCGATCTATCTTGCCAGATTTCGTCACGCCCACACCCCGCCCGTTTTACAATCAGAACGGAGTGGGATCTTGACCAGAAACGGTTTCTGTTCATTCCCACCACAGATTATTCGTGGCCCGCCGAATTGCACCTGCAAATTCTGTTTAGCGTGTTAATAATGCCAAATTCGACCAAAGGCCAAGATGCGTAATGCTACACAATACATTTTGTGCTGGCCTTCGTTGTTTCTGTGGATTCTCAAGTTTTTTAAAATATATCATATACTTCATCTGCGTTGTCTAAGTTCAAAACCTTACAAAATAGAACAACCTATTTTGATGATTGTTTAGAATTTTCTGTTGCGGAATTCTTAGATCAGCTAATTGAAGAATATTGTATGCCGTTTCTTGCTGACAATCACTGCCCTCTGATTGTTAAACATAGAGATCATACGTCGGAATCGACATGGAAGAAAAAAATGACTCGCAGTTATCTCTGCTCGTACTATATTAACGGCTCTCAACTCAGCAAACCTTGTCTTTCGTTTTGGCAGAAGGGAATGGATAAAAAGACAATGAAACGGATTCTTATTTCGATTCAATGCTCTCCATGTTTAACAATCAAAGGGCAGTGATTGTCTGCCAGAAAAGGCATACAATATTCTTCGTAGACCTGGAGCAATGCACCATAGGGCACGGGGTCGATCTTTCCCCCCAGCCTAAGACATAACCCAACACATCCTCCTCGTCTGCTGGATGTGCTGCGTCTGCCAAATAATCTCCGGTCTATAAACGAATACGAATATAAACACTGGTTAACAGCAATTTAATTGTTGGCTGAACTTGTTGTTATAGCATGCACCATTTACGAATAAAATGAATATATTCATCTACTTATTGCAGTAAGAATGCTGATTGATCAATTGGGAGGTAAGGTTGCAAATGATTATTTACTTTATGTACCGACTGAAAATCTGTCACTCATAGAACTTGTCTGCCCTCTGCCCTCTGCCCTCTGCCCTCTGCCCTCTGCCCCTCTCCCGCCCACATTTCACAAACGTTCAATAGAAGTGGTTAATCAGCACTAAAACAGACAAAAATTCATACACGTCATTTATAACTGAATACGAAAACATGTTAATGTATGTTATTTTTGGAGATACGAGCGGCTAATGCCACATGCGTTTTTATCATACATGTTATTGTACTCTCCGCCCATACCTTAGAACCTAGGCAATAAATTAGAATATTGTGTTAACAAACTGACGGCTCTCAATCAAGGCAAATTTATATCGCTACACGGTCAGAGTTCACTTTACTCTGACGAACTCCCTTTTTACGCGAAAACTATTGCCGTGTATGTAGTAAACTTATTATCAGAAATACAAACTTGATTTAAATTAACTACTTTCGCATCCGTTAATGAATGGAAGTCTTTGCTAATTCCAAATACATTCAATAAAATATCATGCATTTATTATTTGTAAATTAACGCTGCTTATGTATGTTATTTGCTTCCCAGATATGCAGAAAATGAAAAACGAACTGAAACAAAAAGGTCAGGATTGTTAAGAATTGTTTGGATATAACGAATCCAGCGTTTGACTGTGCACAATGATAGATTGTTGAGTCAAAACCGTCTAAGAGAGTGGCTTGTTTTAAGTATGTTGGCAATGCCAGTTCACGCTTTTCACCTAAAACATGGCTGACCATTTAATTTGTATTGATCGCGATGGTTCTCTCTTTTGTCACCACACGCACACAGATTGAATTCCAGGACGCAACTACCCCATACATAACCATTTTCTTCCTTTTCCTCATAGCCTGAACCATCCGTAAATGTAACCGTGAATATGTTTCTGCTAATGTCCACCCCACGATCTATTTACACTTCCCAAAATAATGATGACATTATGCACCTGTATCTTATAACTTCTGAAGACATTTCGTTAAAGGAGAACATTCTTGTTCTTCATGTCTTTCTCAAACACAGCTCAGCTGGATCCGACAAATATCTACTTCCACGCGTAATATAATTATACCCAGAGTTAACATGCGTTCGCTAGATACAAATCTTATTGTCGGGTGCATGATACAAATACGTGATGGATAGGCCAGTTTCTGGGATTTCTTTATATGCATCCTCTATTATTGTATACACGCTAAGTAGGTAACATGAAGTCAATGTCTCCCCATAGTGTTTGTGTGAAATATTTTCATTTCTGGCAGTATGTGAAAGAGTTGTCTGGTGAAAGTCCAACATCAATGCTCGACGGACATGAACGCTATTCATTCAACGATGACAGATAAATGGCAGTTGGCTTCCCAGTGAATCTAATTAGTGAACTACAGAAAAATCTTTTATTCGGAACACGCTTCCACAGAAAGCAGTGCAGTAGCGGTAGTGAGCTTGAAGACATAGTCATTGTTCGTCAGTAGTAGAAGGAATGAATGGTTGCGTGGCTCCATTAGTTACCACTCATGATTGTCCATTTGCTATTCTGCTTTTTTTTTCTTACCATGTTACAGATCAAAGACTTATTGAAAACAACTTAGGTAAAAGTTTTGCCAATGGAATCATGTTCAATATTGTCGAATAATCGCAGAAACCTGATTGATAACAATGTACTAGATCATACGAAATCTACGCTGAAGCTTCAATATAACAGATGTGGCTGACGTTTTGTTTTAAGGACGGCTGTGCTACCGCACTGTGGTGCACAATACAAATCACCGCCTTTCGCTTTGTTTCTGAACATAATTGGATGTGGTACCGTTTTGTCCCTCTAAATTAGACCATCGGTAGCTATCCAGTCGCTATTGCATTTCTCTGAATGAATCGTCCATTGGCGTCAAAGAGTTAACGAAGGTGGTCATTTCTTGTTGTGACATCGTTCTCTTAAATAATGTCGATGTGTTGAGGTACTAGCGCATATTCAATAAGCTGAACATAAATATAGTATTCTTTCTTGATATATGTTTTGAAATACATTAATTGCATTGTCAGCATGGAAGCAGACGCTCTCTGGGTTGAGTTTCACAAGGCGGTTACTGACTGTAGCGGTAGATGTTTATATCGTTCAAGAGATTACTCCCTCTAGCCACTAAGTGGAGTACATGATTAAGGAGAATGCCGTTATCCGCACGTGAGCTTTTCTTCAGAGACCTTCAGAGGTTCTTCACAGATAAATCTTCGTAACACTGTCTATTGATTAATAAATTGTTCATTGTTGATGAAAAACAATAAGGTATACATCCAACCTTCTACCGACTCTAACATTATAATCTTCGTCAAGCTCCAGCATATCGCTTTTAAGGTTAGAAAAGTCCGCGTGTCTCCGTTACACTTCACATGGTCAAAGGGTATACCGTCCTCGTGCTGGTCCAAAACTAAACTAAAAACTAAACTTCTGCGCAAGTTACTTAGCTCCAAACACGCCATAGAATACGTCATAAATCCCACCCACATAATAACGGGCAGTCTAAAATTTAAAGACACATGCCATAATCAATGGCACACAGAACAAGCCAAATGGCCACTACATACCGGCCCCTAATTGTTTCGATTATATTGCGAGGCAATTATTAATAAACATCAAAAAAGTAGCCATGAAGGCTTAACATATATCAAAAGCAAAAAATCAGGGAATTGAACCCCGTGGCTCCTCGTCATGGATTTGAACCCCGGTCTCCCGGGTGACAGGCGGGGATACTAACCACTATACTAACGAGAAAAAAGTAGCACGCACTATATATCCGCAATCAGAATTCTCCATCAACTCTTCCATCTTCACTTTCGTCTTCTAGAAGCAAGCATAACTAGGTTATTAATCTTATTAAAACAGTGGTTTTAGTTTAAAGTCGTACTGTGCGCACCAAACCCTTAAAATCAGGCATGTTACCCAATATATAGTCCAAAACATAACAGTCCAAAGCTTTGATAGCAGGAACGTCTTCCTCCATGTCCGATCAACAATGGATGTGTTGTAACAGTAATGCTGAAATGTGAAAATCCTTCACAAGAATACCAGGATTTTTAGCAATAATGTTCACCATTAGGTTTGATTTAATTTCCGGATCATTAGCAGAGATTTCCAATCCCAGTTCATGCTTTGGCCAATCTCTGTCAGGCTTACAGAGAGACTCTAGTTCATTGATCCAACTCTTATCGCTTAAGAAGCGGTTCGCTGTCAGTTCTCTGGAGACTTGATCCGCTAGATTTTCTTCCGTGTTAACATATTTCAATTGTGCAGCATTAGTAACTTGCTCTTTCCCTGGGCAGATTGCCTCTGTCCAAATCCAACTCTCTGGTTTCTTTGGCACTATCATCTAGTGGAATACTTTCACAATTGTCGCTGATCCACTTGGAAAGTGTGAATCCTCCCTTATTGCAAAGGGAAGTCAGATATTCTACTGGTAGAATTGATTCCTGCTCAATGGACATGGATTTTAAGCAATCATCCACGTAGAAAATTATTTTTCAAAGTGGTTATTACCTCCTCTGGAATATAATCTTCATTGTCCTCTGCGGTCCTCCTTAAAGCAAAGTTCGCACAACATAGTGATGACACTGCTCTAAAGAGATGTACCTTCATCCGGTATTCAACAAGACCTTGCTGCACATCCCCTTCAGGCCACCATAAGAATCGCAAGTAATCAATATGTTTACCTGCTACTTTCGCTTGATGAAACATCGCTCTGATATCAGCCATTAAAGCAATTGGTTCTTGTCTAAATTAATGAGCTCAAATGAGTGAGTTGGCAAGGTCTGGATCTTGCAGTAGTTAACAGTTAAGTGATGTTCCTTCAAAGACTGCAGTACAGTCAAAGACCACCCTCAAGGTCCCTTTATTTGAGTGATACACCGATGGTGCGGAATATACCAGAGCTCACCATCACCCCGATTCAGTTGATTCGTTGGTCCCAATTCGGAATAATCATTATCAATCATATCCTGTAAGAAGTATGTATGTTTCTCATGCAATTTCCTATTCTTAAGAAACTTACGTTTCAAATTCTGGATGCGTTGCTCTGCCATACGACGATTATTCGGTAGATTAACACTTTCTTATTTGAAAGATAAGTCCAGACACTAATGTCTGTCAATCTTTACAGAGTAGTTCATAATATCCATGAACTTGAACTCTTCTTTCGACATCTCGTCAGATTCCTTGCTGGTACTTTCATTGAAGTCATGATTGTATGGCTTCATCACCGGCATTTCTAATTTATCAGTAGATATTTGATTAACAGCAATGGTAGGATAGTTCTTATGATTCCTGTTTTCGTTATTTCTTTTCAAGAAGCCATAGATAACCCATCCAAGTCGGGTTTTCGTAGCATACGGTCCATCACCTTGGCTCCTAACAATCTGTATAGATTCCAATGCTTTCAAAACATTCGTTCCGATAAGTAGATCAACAATAGAATTAATTTCAGATATCTTGACATCCTTCAGGTGAGGCCATTGTTTCAAGACTTCATGTCTGGGTATATTTCGACGACCAACAGGCATGGTTCCATGTGTAAATACTTCATATATTGGTATAAAATTATCTTCATCCAGACTGGATAAATCCATACTTGTAATGTAATGATTCGTGCTCTCTTTATCTTTAGTCATGGTATGCAGTCGTTTCCTAGTCTCTTCTCCAGTATTGGTCAGTCTTCTCGTCTGGTTTTCTGTGCAAAAGGTAATCGAACTTCCGTGATCCAAAAACGCATATGTTTGCAACACTGTATTCGTCTTGCTATTCCTTACCTGTTCTGGTAAGATAGAAAAAATACAAGCTTCAACCCTGGCCCCAATATGAGCAGTTACTTGAGGCGAGGTGATAGCATCACTAGTGGTTCGCTTTTCCTTCTGTTCTTTGCTCCGGTTAATCCTCTTCTATTCGCTCTAATAGCTCTTCATCTATTTGTTCTAGTTCTTCCTCTTCCCAATGCTCTGGTACCTTCTTATCAGTGTGAAGTGCTTCATGATGATATTGCCCGCACTTATAACAAATTATAGGACACTTACAGTCTCTCACCATATGTCCTTTTTACAAACGTCCAAAACAGATTCCCTTCTCTTTCAAGAAATCCATCTTTTCTTCATATTCTTTCATCTTGAATCTTCGACACCATCTTATGGTGTGACCAACAATCATATAACAAACAAAATACTATTTGCTTGCTAGTAGACACATTTCCTTCCATACCATCTGTCGTTTCCACAGGTATGTTTGTGATAGCAAAACGACTTCTCATAGATTCTGATCTTTCTTCAGTTTTAATAAAGGTAGAACCTTTGTTAGTTGCAATCGGTTTATGATTTTCAATAGTCCCGTAGTGTGGCTGTAACATGTACCGTACTTCCCTTTCTAAGAATTTCACCCGGTCTCGTAGCCTGGCTACTCGCTTTTTCTTATCCATTATTTTGCCTGCTTCGTCTCTCCACTTTCTCTCAGTCTTCTAATGATGACTCCAGTATTACTTGCAAGATTCATTTCCTCCATGTGGCCAAGATTTCTCATCGAGCCGCAACAACCTCACAGAAATATTGCATAATCTCTCAATGCTTCCCCATCTTCCGGCTTGATTTATTTCCAAGCATGGGCGTTCTCCATGTATGCGTTAGCGATCCTCTGTTCATTACCAAAACGTTCTTTAAGTAACTTTCCAGCCTTTTTATAGCCATGGCTGTCTGGCTCATTTTTACAACTTTCTACAAGTATCTGAACATTTCCACGTGTGTACTTCACCAGAAATCGTAAGGGCACTTTTTCATCTGTAATTTTCGTTTCTAATATTTTTTCTAATGCACTTACGAAAGCTGCATACCGCAAAGGATGTCCATCATATGTAGGAATTTCTACTGGTGGTAGAGTGAGAGAGGTAGTTTGTCGAGCTATGATCTGGTTAAATTCAGCTTGCCTTTTCACCAATGCCAATAATCTTAATAATCTTGATAATCCTGATAATCTTGGCTTGGGTTCAACGAACGATACACAGGCCTCCCTGGCTCATACTGGCTTGCTCGAGCCTGTGCATCGGGCCTTGGAAACGCGTGCTCCGCTATTGGTTTGTCCCGAGCATCTGCAGACGCTCCATAAGTACTTTGTTTCGATCTAGCACTCATTTGCTGAGATGAAGTTTTACCCATCTTACTCTGTTCCAATGGGTTTCAAAGCCATGAAATCCGGTGGACCTTGATTGTGGAATTGATACAACTGCTGACGCACTTGGACCAGTTTTCCTCTTTCTCCAGAGCTCACCGTCTTCGATGATCTATAGCTGCATCTTGAACCCTTTCTTTCCAATATCTCCTTCTTTGATTTGGCCACCACCATCTTGGTGTCTATTTCCAGTTGTTCCTTTCGTCGCCTCATCTCTTCTTCTTGTCGTCGCATCGCTTCTTATTGTCGTCTCATCTCTTCTTTTTGTCGAATCTTCTCTTTTTTCATCTTCTCTTCTTCTCGCTCAATCTCATGTTTCTTCTTCAAGGCATCTGCTTCTATTGAGAGAGCGGCTAGATCAGCTTCAACTCCCAATCGAGCAGAAACCCTTGATATCAAACTGACTGTAGAACCAGATTTGTGTCATGATCTTCGTGTGGACATATTCGAGGTACTATCTCGTGGTGTAATCTCATCTTCAATTCCGGCACATTGTTGCATCGCACTTCCAGCTGTTGAGCGCGTAAGTTGTGGTATAATTTCAGATAACCACTCCTCTGCCCAGTCATTGTATCCATTGAATACATTCACCCTTGGCTCCCACCATTGGGTGTGTCTTTCACGTTCTTCCTGAGATGGCTCTAATTCCAACAGTTGGCTCTGCTTTTCTGCGAGCTCTTTGTAGGTCGCATATCTGGCCTAACTTACTTTCCACGTTGTTCACTTTGTCATCTGATCCCATTAGCTTCTTTAAACAATCAAATAACCTCCATATCTTCTTCCACAATTTGTTTCTATCCTTCTCGGTTTTTTTCAGTTAGGCTGCTTGAGTATTATCTGTTTCTTCTCGATACATGCGTTTTCTGTAGCTTTCAAATGACTCGTTAACTTGTTCCCATATCGAGTTTTCCTCCTTCTTAGTTTCTTTCAGGTAGGCAGCTTGTCCTTGACTGAGCTTGACTTTTCCACCTTGTAGTCCCTCGGGCATGGCCCTTTTTTCATCTTCGGGCTCCATGGGTTTAAACAGGTCTTGGCAGATAGCCAAGTCTTTAAATTGGTCGAACAAAGTCCTCTGCTGGTTGGTTTGATTTTGGTTTCTCAACATTTTATCAGGACAATAACAAACTGAGATTGTTGCCAACATCTCATCAACATCCACGGGCTAGCAGTGACATTAATTCAGAAGGAATGTGCGTTATCAAGACTTCAAAACAATTCCCAAGGTCGGACTGGTTGGATATCTCCAGACAGTAGAAAACACTTTTATTGGCTATGTTCCAAGCTAGTGGCTAGCTTTCTGGCTCTTCTTACATAAGCCGTTTAAAATTAAAGCTTTGCAGCTTCAAAATTCAAAAAAATAATAGTCGCTTTTACTCACAATATATGTGATAATGTCTTCAGATAAGCCTCCTCGCTGTCGAGAGACCTCGAAGCCATCTCTGGCCGAGATCTATTGTCTTCAGTTCCTCGGCTGGAACCGGTCTTGTGGCCAAAACCTCTTTCGAGATCGTAGCCAAATCTTCTGTCCCACTCTGGGACTGGCTCATCATCCGTCAGAGGTATCCTTTGACTTAATGTAGCGGCAGATTTTTATATCCTTCAAGAGATTATTCCCTCTAGCCACTAAGTAATGTACATGTTTAAGGAGAATGTCGTTATACGCATGTGAGATTTCCGTCAGAGTGCTTCTTCACAGATAAATCTTCATAACACAGTCTATTGATTAATACATTCTTTATTGCTGATGAAAAACAATAAGGTATACATCCAACCTTCTTCCGAATCGTACACTATAACCTTCGTCAAACTCCAGCATATCGCTTTAAAGGTTGGAAAACTCCTCGTGTCTCCGTTACTTTTCACATGGTCAAAGTACAATACCTTCCACATGCTGGTCCAAAACGAAACTAAAAACTAAGCTTCTGCGCAAGAAACTTACCTCCAAACACGCCTTAGAATACGTCATGAATCCCACCCACATAATAACGGGCAATCTAAAATATAAAGACACATGCCATAATCAATGACACACAAAACAAGCCAAATGGCCACTACACTGAACCCTGTCTGCAGTGCCCGGCCCGCATTATCCCAGAAATTAATCTGCTGAACGTGGTGTACATATTCACTGTGGCAGTTTTTCGTTATTGGTTAGCACACCGTTTCCTGCCGTGAAATCAACTGAACGTTATAGAATTAAAACGAACGTCGCAACTCCTGTACTGACATTGGAAAAAGCGTACCATACCGTAGGCAGCCTGCGTTTGAATGGGGACTGTCTGAAAGTCCCCTCACTATAGAAATCACGCATATTGAATTTCTCAACTTGTAAGAATAAATAATATTGCTTTCCATATACTCCCGACAGGTTAGCTGACTTCACATCTTGCATATTATATTTCGTCTGCCCTCGTTCACATTACATGGTACATATTATTTTTTTTTTACATTGAAGCCTTTATAAAGTCAAATTCCACTGGCTAACCGCTCTGCATCTTCTGTGCATGCGTGCAAGATACACGGCTGAGTGTGCGGTATCATTGATCCGGGTTGGCTGGGACCTCAGCAATATTCAAAGCTGTGAGAAGTTCTAAGCGGTGAAATGTCTCTTCGTTCCCATGTTTAGTTTTTCTAGATGAACAACCTCAAAAGGGCCTTTAATCACCAGAGTATTGATTTCCTGTGTCTGAGTATAGAATTCTCATTTGAAATTCTTGTCACTCATCGAAATTTCACATTCTGATCGGGATTTTAGCGCTCCATTAATTCGTTATCAGCCATTTTATACTGAACATATAAAGACATTGGATATGTCATAATTGCTATGTCACATTTGCTAACGATTTGCGATTTTGCTCATTCGCACCGTGAGCTACGCTACTGCTGTGGATTGGCAGCCAAAAGAGAAAATATGTGCAGGAAATTGATTCTTACTCCACAGTAAATTACACAAGAATATATAACATGCTAGTTAACACGACAAATAGCCCAGTTGCACAAGAAGTTCCGTCTTCCATCTGGACTGCCGTTCTAATTGTTGTCTTATCTGCGTATTCGTTTATAACTGCGGTAACGTGCAATCACCAATTTCCATGCAGGAAAACTTCAAAAGTTACTGCTTGCAGTGTCTTTTGACGAGAATGCTATACAGTCAAGCCTCATCCTCCCATGACTGCCTCAAAAATGTCATGGTTAAATATCGATACGCATATCTATATCGCCCCATACGGAAAACAATATTTCCACATCTTGAACATTCATAGGTTCATAAATCAAAGAATTGGGCTTTTCGATCCGTCGAATCCACTCCGCATTTCAATCATGGCTGATATATATTTGCCTCTCAACCACATTCTCATGCCGTCTCCCTATAACCTTTGATTCCCTTACTAACCAACGACCTGTCAATTTCCGCTTTAAAAATAACCAATGACTTGACCTTCTCAGCCGTCTGTGGCAATAAATTCCATAGCTTAACCACCCTCTGACTAAAGAAATTCCTCCTTATATCCCTTTTCGTGGTACGTTCTTTATTGTGAGGCTGTGCCATTGCCCACAGGCCTTTCACTATTCAAAGTTACATGAAGTCCCCTCTCAGTCTATTCTCCAGCGAGTACAGACCCAGAGCCGTCAAATGCTAATCATACGATAAACCGACCACGCCCGGGATCATTATCGTAAACCTGCTCAAGACCCTCTCCAATGCCAGCACATCCTTCCTCGGATATGGGGCCCAAATGCGGTCTGAATAGTGACTTATAAAACCTCAGCATTATATCTCTGTTTTTATATTCTCCTCTTCTCGAAATAAAATATAATATTGCATTTGTCTTCCTCACGACTTATTCAACTTGCAACCTTTTGGGAAACGTGCACCAGCAATCCCACATCGATTCAGTATTTTCTATAATTTAACACACTACGTTGTATAAAAGCGATAAAGCCTACCATAACGTTCTCCACAAGAAATCTCCCAAATTCAATGTGTTATTCCGGGACAGCTTCTCCCGGAACCGCTTACTTTGGAGGTCGCATCTTTCCTTAAGTAAGGAACACTATATAGTACAAAAAGTTCCTGATGTGGAGGCAACACGGGCCGTTATAACTGAAGTGTTCCTCACCGCTTTTATATGCAATTCGTCTATTTGTAACATCATAGAAACATAGAAACATAGAAAATAGGGACAGGAGTAGGCCATTCGGCCCTTCGAGCCTGCACCGCCATTCAATATGATCATGGCTGATCATCCAACTTAGTATCCTGCACCTGCCTTCTCTCCATACCCCCTGATCCCTTTAGCCACAAGGGCCACATCTAACTCCCTCTTAAATATAGCCAATGAACTGGCCTCAACTACCTTTTGTGGCAGAGAGTTCCAGAGATTCACCACTCTCTGTGTGAAAAATGCTTTTCTCATCTCGGTCCTAAAGGATGTCCCCTTTATCCTTAAACTGTGACCCCTTGTCCTGGACTTCCCCAACATCGGGAACAATCTTCCTGCATCTAGCCTGTCCAACCCCTTAAGAATTTTGTAAGTTTCTATAAGATCCCCCCTCATTCTTCTAAATTCTAGAGAGCACAAGCCAAGTCTATCCAGTGTTTCTTCATATGAAAGAGATGACATCCCAGGAATCGGTCTGGTGAACCTTGTCTGTGCTCCTTCAATGGCAAGAATGTCTTTCCTCAGATTTGGAGACCAAAACTGTACGCAATACTCCAGGTGTGGTCTCACCAAGACCCTGTACAACTGCAGTACAACCTCCCTGCTCCTGTACTCAAATCCTTTTGCTATGAATGCTAACATACGGTTCGCTTTCTTTACTGCCTGCTGCACCTGCATGCGTACTTTCAATGGCTGGTGTACCATGACACCGAGGTCTCTTTGCTTCTCCCCTTTTCCTAATCGGCCACCATTTAGATAATAGTCGACTTTCCTGTTTTTGCCACCAAAGTGGATAACCTCACATTTATCCACATTATACTGCATCTGCCATGCATTTGCCCACTCACCCAGCCTATCCAAGTCACCTTGCAGCCTCCTAGCATCCTCCTCACAGCTAACACTGCCCCCCAGCTTCGGGTCATCCGCAAACTTGGAGATGTTGCATTCAATTCCCTCGTCCAAATCATTAATATATATTGTAAATAGCTGGGGTCCCAGCACTGAGCCTTGCAGTACCCCACTAGTCACTGCCTGCCTGCCATTCTGAAAAGGACCCGTTTACTCCTACTCTTTGCTTCCGGTTTGCCAGCCAGTTCTCTATCCACATCAATACTGAACCCCCAATACCGTGTGATTTAAGTTTGTATACTAATCTCTTATGTGGGACCTAGTCGAAAGCCTTCTGAAAGTCGAGTCATAACACATCCACTGGTTCTCCCTTATCCACTCTACTAGTTACATCCTCGAAAAATCTATAAGATTCGTCAGACATGATTTACCTTTCGTAAATCTTTGCTGACTTTGTCCAATGATTTCACCACTTTCCAAATGTGCTGCCATCCCATCTTTAATAACTGACTCTAGCGGTTTCCCCACTACCGATGTTAGACTAACTGGTCTGTAATTCCCCGTTTTCTCTCTCCCTCCCTTTTTAAAAGGTGAGGTTACATTAGCTACCCTCCAATCCTCAGGAACTACTCCAGAATCTAAGGAGTTTTGAAAACGTATCACTAATGCATCCACTATATCTGGGGCTACTTCCTTAACTACCCTGGGATGCAGCCTATCTGGCCCTGGGGATTTATCGGCCTTTAATCCATTCAATTTACCTAACACCACTTCCCGGCTAACCTGGATTTCACTCAGTTCCTCCATCTCATTTGACCCGCGGTCCCCTGCTATTTCCGGCAGATTATTTATGTCTTCCTTAGTGAAGCCAGAACCGAAGTAGTTATTCAATTGGTCTGCCATGTCCTTGTTCCCCATGATCAATTCACCTGTTTCTGACTGCAAGGGACCTACATTTGTTTTACCTAACCTCTTTCTCTTCACATATCTATAAAAACCTTTGCAGTCAGTTTTTATGTTCCCTGCCAGTTTTCTTTCATAATCTGTTTTCCTTCCTAATTAAGCCCTTTGTCCTCCTCTGTTGGACTCTGAATTTCTCCCAGTCCTCTGGTAGGCTGCTTTTTCTGGCTAATTCTGGTTTCATCTTTTGTTTGGATACTATCCGTGATTTGCCTTGTTATCCACGGATGCACTACTTTCCCTGATTTATTATTTTGCCAAACTGGGATGAACAATTGTTGTAGTTCATCCATGCAGTCTTTAAATGCCTTCCATTGTATATCCATCGACAACCCTTTAAGAATCAATTGCCAGTCAATCTTGGCCAATTCGCGTTTCATACCCTCAAAGTTACCTTTCTTTAAGTTCAGAACCCTTGTTTCTGAATTAACAATGTCACTCTCCATCCTAATTAAGAACTCAACCATATTATGGTCCCTCTTGCCCAAGGGGCCACGCACAACAAGACTGCTAACTAACCCTTCCTCATTACTCAATATCCAGTCTAGAATAGCCTGCTCTCTCGTTGGTTCCTCTACATGTTGGTTTAGAAAACTATCCCGCATACATTCCAAGGCATCCTCTTCCTCAGCACCCCTGCTAATTTGATTCTCCCAATCTATATGTAGATTGAAGTCACCCATTATAACAGTTTTACCTATGTTGCACGCATTTCTAATTTCCTGTTTGATGCCATCCCCAACTCCACTACTATTGTTAGGTGGCCTGTACACAACACCCACTAGCGTTTTCTGCCTCTTAGTGTTTCGCAGCTCTACCCATATCGATTCCACATTCTCCAAGCTAATGTCCTTCCTTTCCATTGCGTTAATCTCCTCTCTAACCAGCAACGCTACCCCACCTCCTTTTCCTTTCTGTCTATCCCTCCTGAATATTGAATATCCCTGGATGTTCAGCTCCCAGCCTTGGTCACCCTGGAGCAATGTCTCCGTGATCCCAACTATATCATAATCATTAATAGCTATCTGCACATTCGACTCATCAACCTTATTACGAATGCTCCTTGCTTTGAGACACAAAGCCTTCAGGCTTGCTTTTGCAACGCTCTTTCCCCTTATACAATTATGTTGAAAAGTGGCCCTTTTTGATTTTTGCCCTGGATTTGTCTGCCTGCCACGTTTACTTTTCACCTTGCTACCTATTGCTTCTACCCTCATTTTGCTCCCCTCTGTCTCTCTGCTCACACATTTTAGAAACCCACCACCTCTTATTCTCTTATTATTTTTTTCCTTCTTTCCGCCCTACCTGTTGGGTCTGAGTGCTTCCCTTCTCTGCCTCCTGCCTCACACACTATCTATTAGCTTTCTCTCTTTGAGTCCCTCCCCCCAACCGTTCTAGTTTAAAGTTTCCGCAGTAGCCTTTGCAAATCTCCCCGCCAGGATATTGGCCCTGTTATGGTTTCTCGTCAATTACACTGGTCGCATACTTAAATGCTGTGAGTTATCTACTGGGACATGGATAATCTTCGGCACCAGAGGGCGTAGCAAACAGTTAATAGTGAAATCAATTTCGTGTTCTTCTTTCCTTGCCTAGAATGGACAGATTTGCAGAAAAGTCTGCGCGACTATTTATCTAGTCATATAAACGATCCTAGTCATATAAATTAGAAGGACCCGGCGTGACGGGGCCGCCGCGAAGAGAGGCATACGACCCGGCGACGGGGGATCGCCGTGAGGGAAGGGAGTGGAAGGAGAACAAAGTAGGATCCGGCGTGGAACCGCCATGAGGGGGGAGAACAAAGGAGGGCTCGGTGAGTGGGTACGGCAGGAGGGGGGGGCGAAGGAGGTCGTGAGGGGGGGGGGAGGGGGTTTAGAACAAAGGAGCTGGCGCGAGATACTTTCCAGGAGCCTTTAACGTGGCAATTATTTGCATACCTTGGGCGTACAAGCAAAGAATTTCACTGTGTCTTGTCACATGTGACAATAACATTTTCAATTTAATCCAATTCAATATCCATGGCCAATCTATCTTACTTGAGGTTCATTCGCCAACTGTGTTTTCTACCTACGTTTATGTCGGCAAGAAAATTATCCAACGAATCTCCGCTGCCCGCATTCAGAACATTACAATGAACTATGGAACGACAACGCTACGACACAGATCTTCGTGGCATTCCACGTATTCCATTCTGCAAAGCTGAAATGAAGTGTCCGTGTTCAACTTCTCTCTTCCATGTTAATCATTCAGTTTTCTATTGCAGTTAATAAATTGTAATTTCAAACCATATCTTAGATAAATTTGATTGATTGACTGGATAACACGATTTCTTGACAAGTAATGAGAGTGTTGAAACGTTCCCATTTTATACAGCTCATTCTTTCCTCGAAAAAATGTTCTAATTGCGAGATTTGTTTAATTTGTTAATATATGTAAGCTTCTATGTATCTTTAACCCTACTGTAATTTCGGGGAATTTCTTTGATACTTGATGCCCGATTCGTTTGAAAATGTTGCTCATGAAAAGAGCATTTCTCAACCATATATAAATAGCAAACACATGTATGAGAACGTGCATGTTTAGTTTACTTTTTCCCTTTTGTTGAACTGGCTTTTCCTCCAAAGATACTGTTTGATCTGCCTAGATCTTACAGTAATTTATCGGTTGCAGCAGTTTCCATAATCTATAGTTCTGTTATTCTCCTGATCAACTATCCTGTCGGAAATGTCATAGATATCTCCATAGCCATTCCAACATAGCATACCAATTCACTCAGAAGCAAAAATCTCCCTCGGATCTACGTTAAACCTTTTTTCCCGCGGAATCATAAATGATGCTCTCTCCTTTTCGTCACCCTTACCATTGTACGCCGAAGAAGGAGCGTGCAGACTGGAACTGTGAGGTGCCACAGCAATAGCCATTCGATTATTCTTCCTGGTCTGACTAAGATGATGTATATTATACTTTCGTACTCAATTATGCTGGTAATCATCATGCGATTTGTACCTGCACTATTACATATCCATTGTGTTTTTATGAAAAAACATTTCCAGAAATAATCTGTCCATTTCCCATTGTTCTCTTTCACTTCTTCACCCCCTTGGTATTCGCATTATGCTATTTTACACGTAATCTGCTTCACAACCCTGATATTATTTTGCTTTGTTTTACCTGAGTATGACACTGAGAACTTAGACAAATTATTGTTTGCTCTCTCATTTTAACCTCCTGTACAACCAAGGAAATATTTGAAGCCCTTTGCACCCAGCCTTGTGTATCTGTTCATGGTTATGCAGAAAAGTGCGGACCTACTATCTGTGAAGTAGATGAACTGTACTACAGTCGATGTATTTTGCAGGTTTATTTTAAGCATCAAATTTCAACAAAGAATTATTGTTTCTTTTGCAGAAATCTATACTCTGAAAATAGATCTAGATATTGCAAGTAAGGGTGCTTTAAATATGTACTCTCGAACGGAGAGCATAAATGTGACAGCATGTAAATTTCCACTGCTTTACAACTGGACGGTTATGATCTGGTACCTGCAGAAAAGAAAGCGCAGTCACAGATTATAATAACATCCTGAATTGCTGGACAAATCTTGACGGACAAATTCATGTTGCATTTCTTTGCATACAATTGTGATTAAGCACCTAGTCGATCTTGCTCGTTTTTATTGAACGCTTTTATTCGAGCTAATGTACAACCAATTTTATTTTATATACTATGTTTGCTTAGGTAATAAGGTCGAAGAGTTGAACGTGCAGATAGCAATTAATGATTATGATATAGTTGGGATCACGGAGACATGGCTCCAGGGTGACCAAGGCTGGGAGCTGAACATCCAGGGATATTCAATATTCAGGAGGGATAGAGAGAAAGAAAAAGGAGGTGGGGTAGCGTTGCTGGTTAGAGAGGAGATTAACGCAGTGGAAAGGAAGGACATTAGCTTGGAGGATGTGGAATCGGTATGGGTAGAGCTACGAAACACTAAGGGGCAGAAAACGCTGGTGGGTGTTGTGTACAGGCCACCTAGCAGTAGTAGTGAAGTTGGGGATGGCATCAAACAGGAAATTAGAAATGCGTGCAACAAAGGCAAAACAGTTATAATGGGTGACTTCAATCTACATATAGATTGGGTGAATCAAATTGGCAGGGGTGCTGAGGAAGAGGATTTCTTGGAATGTATGAGGGATAGTTATCTAAACCAACATGTAGAGGAACCAACGAGAGAGCAGGCTATTCTAGACTGGGTATTGAGTAATGAGGAAGGGTTAGTTAGCAGACTTGTTGTGCGTGCCCCCTTGGGCAAGAGTGACCATAATATGGTTGAGTTCTTCATTAGGATGGAGAGTGACATTGTTAATTCAGAAACAACGGTTCTGAACTTAAAGAAAGGTAACTTTGAGCGTATGAGACGTGAATTGGCCAAGATTGACTGGCAATTAGTTCTAAAAGGGTTGACGGCGGATATGCAATGGAAGGCATTTAAAGACTGCATGGATGAACTACAAAAAATGTTCATCCCAGTTTGGCAAAAGAATAAATCAGGGAAGGTAGTGCATCCGTGGATAACAAGGGAAATCAGGGATAGTATCAAAGCAAAAGATGTTGCGTACAAATTAGCCAGAAAAAGCAGCATACCAGAGGACTGGGAGAAATTCAGAGACAAGCAGAGGAGGACAAAGGGCTTAATTAGGAAAGGGAAAATAGATTATCAAAGGAAACTGGCAGGGAACATAAAAACTGACTGCAAACGTTTTTATAGATATGTGAAGAGAAAGAGATTAGTTAAAACAAATGTAGGTCCCTTGCAGTCAGAAACAGGTGAATTGATCATGGGGAACAAGGATATGGCGGACCAATTGAATAACTACTTTGGTTCCGTCTTCACTAAGGAAGACATAAATAATCTGCCGGAAATAGCAGGGGGCCGCGGGTCAAAGGAGATGGAGGAACTGAGTGAAATCCAGGTTAGTCGGGAAGTGGTGTTGGGTAAATTGAATGGATTAAAGGCCGATAAATCACCAGGGCCAGATAGGCTGCATCCCAGAGTATTTAAGGAAGTAGCTCCAGAAATAGTGGGTGCATTAGTGATAATTTTTCAAAATTCTTTAGATTCTGGAGTAGATCCTGAGGATTGGTAGCAAACGTAACCCCACTTTTTAAGAAGGGAGGGAGAGAGAAAACGGGGAATTACAGACCAGTTAGTCTAACATCGGTAGTGGGGAATCTGCTAGTCAGTTATTAATGATGGGATAGCAGCACATTTGGAAAGTGGTGAAATCATTGGACAAAGTCAGCATGGATTTACGAAAGGTAAATCGTGTCTGACGAATCTTATAGAATTTTTCGAGGATGTAACTAGTAGAGTGGATAGGGGAGAACCAGTGGATGTGTTGTATCTGGACTTTCAGAAGGCTTTCGACAAGGTACCACATAAGAGATTAGGATACAAACTTAAATCACACGGTATTGGGGGTTCAGTATTGATATGGATAAAGAACTGGCTGGCAAACAGGAAGCAAATAGTAGGAGTAAACGGGTCCTTTTCACAATGGCAGGCAGTGACTAGTGGGGTACCGCAAGGCTCAGTGCTGGGACCCCAGCTATTTACAATTTATATTAATGATCTGGACGAGGGAATTGAAAGCAACATCTCCAAGTTTGCGGATGACACTAAGCTGGGGGGCAGTGTTAGCTGTGAGGAGGATGCTAGGAGACTGCAAGGTGACTTGGATAGGCTGGGTGAGTGGGCAAATGTTTGGCAGATGCAGTATAATGTGGATAAATGTGAGCTAATCCACTTTGGTGGCAAAAACGGGAAGGCAGACTATTATCTAAATGGTGGCCGATTAGGAAATGGGGAGATGCAGCGAGACCTGGGTGTCCTGGTACACCAGTCATTGAAAGTAGGCATGCAGGTGCAGCAGGCAGTGAAGAAAGCGAATGGTATGTTGGCCTTCATAGCAAGAGGATTTGAGTATAGGAGCAGGGAGGATCTACTGCAGTTGTACAGGGTCTTGGTGAGACCACACCTGGAGTATTGCGTACAGTTTTGGTCTCCAAATCTGAGGAAGGACATTATAGCCATAGAGGGAGTGCAGAGAAGGTTCACCAGACTGATTCCTGTGATGTCAGGACTTTCATATGAAGAAAGACTGGATAGACTTGGCTTATACTCGCTAGAATTTAGGAGATTGAGAGGGGATCTTATAGAAACGTACAAAATTCTTATGGGGTTGGACAGGCTAGATGCAGGAAGATTGTTCCCGATGTTGGGGAAGTCCAGGACAAGGGGTCACAGCTTAAGGATAAGGGGGAAATCCTTTAAGACCGAGATGAGGAAAAACGTTTTCACACAGAGAGTGGTGAATCTCTGGAACTCGCTGCCACAGAGGGTAGTTGAGGCCAGTTCATTGGCTATATTGAAGAGGGTGTTAGATGTGGCCCTTGTGGCTAAAGGGAGCAGGGGGTATGGAGAGAAGGCAGGTACGGGATACTGAGTTGGATGATCAGCCATGGTCATATTGAATGGCGGTGCAGGCTCGAAGGGCCGAATGGCCTACTCCTGCACCTATTTTCTATGTTTCTATGTTTCTATGCTTAACTAATAATGGCCATTCCAACCACGGATATTGAACATTGACATTTCTTCTGAACAAAATGTCAAAAAAATGCATTGAAATTTTACCTTGGAGGAGGAAACGAATAACACATAATAATCCGCAGATGCGGCCAAAATCTAAATCCTTATCACTCTACGTCATTATTTTACGGGGCATACATATGCGCACAATAAATCTAGTAAAACCATAAGCTGTGCCTTCCAAACAACTGCAGATATATATTTTAACAATAAGACTATTCCCGTACGCAAGCAGGATAATTAAATTAGTTAATGCAAGTTTTCGTCAATCGGATATCTTCATTTCATCTGCAGATTGGCTTCAAGGAAAAGAATAGAAGGATGTTGAACATTGCGTATTCCTATTAACTGACTGTCGACCAAAGGATTGGAGTGTGTGAGGGGGCAGGTTTTCAATGCAAACATGTACGTCGTTTTAGCCTTTTGGGGCTTTTCAGAACAACAAAATTTGAACTTCCAATGAAACCAGATTTCACAATTATTAACGACCGTTGCATGGGACTAAACTCATGCAATGACGTCGAAAGTTAGTGAATTGCGTGTAAACCGGTACTTTGATGCAAGTGTACATTTCAGTTGTGCAACGATTTGTTTTTCTTTAATGCTTCTCAGAAAGGCAACAAAGACAATGTGACGAAGGCAAGTATGAAAAATCAGTTCGTAATCTTCTGCCAAAATATATGAGATAACATTTATTGGAGTTGCTCTTCGCGGCAGTCTCTGTCATCGATTTATATTCAATTTACTCCTTAAAGCTACCTTATGCTACTGTAAAACAATGATTTGTTCATGCATAATACCAATTCCTAAATTCTTCTGACACTGTATCTGCACACGAGCATGCAAAAATATTCTAATATTACATATCCTGCGCTATCTAAGTACCAAACAATTGAAGACTGTGTAAGGAACGGAATGGCGGCGCATTGATAAAATAACTAAAATATATCCACGGCAGTTTGATGTTAATCTAAATGCCGAGGAATGTGAAGCTCTCAAGCATTTCGACTTCGGCAGCCGTGATGCTGGCTTGGGCATGTACTCCGCCACGCTTCCTGAAGTCGGCAACTGGCTCATTTGTCTTGATGACGTCGAGGGGCAGGTTGCTGTCCAAACACCAAGTTAGTAACTTCTCTATATAATTTCTGTACTTCCCCTCGTCATTGTTCCGGTCCGGTCCATCACAGTGTGTCCATCACAGTTTGTCCACACAGTCGTGATTGAACAGTATAGAGAGCATAGTTAAATTAACGTAACTAAAAAAAGGAAGATCAGGCAGTAAATTTCCACTTCTAACACATTGTTCAAAGAACAAAACGCGAATGTGTCGGGCACCCTCACACAACTCACACAAGTTCTGAAAGTGATACTGCCTCTTAAGACGCAAGTGATATCGAAAGCATATTTCCTGTAGAGGAGCAGATTCGTTCAGTATTATACTGTTCTACCTGTTGTAGCATTAATTCAACATTCTCCGGAAACCAGCAGACGGCGGCACAATGGCGTACCTGCTCCCTCACAGCGCCAGAGACACGCGTTCGATCCTGTCTTGGGGTGGTGCCTGTTCAGAGTCTATACGTTCTCCCTATGACCACGTAGGTGTTATCCGGTTGCTCCCGTTTTTACCCAGAATCCAAAATGTACGGTTTTATAGATTGATTGGCTTTGGCAAAATTGTAAATTGTCCCTCGTGCGTAGGATAGCGTTAGGCTGTTCTGCGCGGACTCATTGGGCCGAACGGCGTGTTTACGCGCTATTTCTCCAAAGTGTACAATCTACAGAATCAATTCAACAAACAAATATAATTTTGCGTTTAATTATTTTCAATAAATTCAAAATAAACTCATACGTTGTCAACGCGCATGCTGTTTGCTGACTCTCACAGCTTATTCATTCACTATAAACACAATCTAATTTTCACTCAACAATCCAAATAAGAGTGAAATATAATGATACACGCCACTTGGAATTAATGCAAACACGTTGTTACTCCAGTAATGCGACACATACAGGCAGTGTAGCTCATTCTCCCGTTCTCATTACTGCCCTAATCAAAACTGGTGGGACTGCGGATAATTTCATCACGTTCGCGACGCCTATTGTCGGAGTAGTCTATTGTCCTCATTATACCCATATATATATATCCATATCCCCATATATATTTATATATATATATCCATATCCCCATATATATTTATATATCTATCCATATCCCCATATATATATATGTATGTATATATATATATATATATATATATATATATATATATATATATATATATATATATATATATATATATATATATATATATATATATATATATGTATATATAACTCCTCTAACTAGGCTGGTAACAAGCATATATATTTATATATATATATACAGTGGCTTGCAAAAGTTTTCATACCCCTTGAACTTTTCCACATTTTGTCACGTTACAACCACAAACGTAAATGTATTTTATTGGGATTTTATGTGATAGACCAACACAAAGTGGTGCATAATTGTGAAGTGGAAGGAAAATGATACATGGTTTTCAAATTTTTTTACAAATAAAAAACTGAAAAGTGTCGTGTGCAAAAGTATTCAGCCCCCCTGAGTCAATACTTTGTAGAACCACCTTTCGCTGCAATTACAGCTGCAAGTCTTTTGGGGTATGTCTCTACCAGCTTTGCACATCTAGAAACTGAAATTCTTGCCCATTCTTCTTTGCAAAATAGCTCAAGCTCAGTCAGATTGGATGGAGAGCGTCTGTGAACAGCAATTTTCAAGTCTTGCCAGAAACTCTCAATTGGATTTAGGTCTGGACTTTGACTGGGCCATTCTAACACATGAATATGCTTTGATCTAAACCATTCCATTGTAGCTCTGGCTGTATGTTTAGGGTCGTTGTCCTGCTGGAAGGTGAACCTCCGCCCCAGTCTCAAGTCTTTTGCAGACTCTAACAGGTTTTCTTCCAAGATTGCCCTGTATTTGGCTCCATCCATCTTCCTATCAACTCTGACCAGCTTCCCTGTCCCTGCTGAAGAAAAGCATCCCCACAGCATGATGCTGCCACCACCATGTTTCACAGTGGGGATGGTGTGTTCAGGGTGATGTGCAGTGTTAGTTTTCCGCCACACATAGCGTTTTGCATTTAGGCCAAAAACTTCAATTTTGGTCTCATCTGACCAGAGTACCTTCCTCCACATTTTTGCTGTGTCCCCCACATGGCTTGTGGCAAACTGCAAACGGGACTTCTTATGGCTTTTTTTCAACAATGGCTTTCTTCTTGCCACTCTTCCATAAAGGCCCGATTTGTGAAGTGCACGACTAATAGTTGTCCTGTGGACAGATTCTCCCACCTGAGCTGTGGATCTCTGCAGCTGCTTCAGAGTTACCATGGGCCTCTTGGCTGCTTCTCTGATCAATGCTCTCCTTGCAAGGCCTGTCAGTTTAGGTGGACGGCCATGTCTTGGTAGGTTTGCAGTTATGCCATACTCTTTCCATTTTCGGATGATGGATTGAACAGTGCTCCGTGAGATGTTCAAAGCTTGGGATATTTGTTTATAACCTAACCCTGCTTTAAACTTCTCCACAACTTTATCCCTGACCTGTCTGGTGTGTTCCTTGGGCTTCATGATGCTGTTTGTTCACTAATGTTCTCTAACAAACCTCTGAGGCCTTCACAGAACAGCTGTATTCATACTGAGATTAGATTACACACAAGTGGACTCTATTTACTAATTAGGTGACTTCTGAAGGCAATTGGTGGCACTGGATTTTATTCAGGGGTATCAGAGTAAAGGGGGCTGAATACTTTTGCACGCGACACTTT
>CM075981.1:18231386-18276397 GCA_038087875.1 Malacoraja senta | reverse complement strand
GTACAGTGCATGCCAAGGATTTGAGAGAGAATTATAATTTGCAGACTAAAATGTAATTACGCAATTTTCATTGTGTTCGGCACAAGGAGTGAAAGAAACAATGTGATTGAAATTCTGGTTTGTAAATCATAAAGGGAAGGTGGAAATAGTGTTATTGACGTTTGCAGATCAGATATGACTGTAGTTTTTTGTGTTATTTTAAACAATGAAAGCTGCATCTGTTACATTTTACTCATTAACGCTCAGTTTATGGCAACATTCCGTCTTTTCATATCTCCACATACCTTTCTAACACCATTTAGGAAGAATGGGCATGGCGGTAAATATAGTGTCCTTTGAACTCGGATTGTGCGCTGAAAGGGAGTTCTGAAGGAAGAGTACGTTTGCTCTGACGTTTCCTGTTCTTTCGCGGAGTAATATAGTCATAGTGTCATACTGCGTGAAAACAGACCGTTCGGCCCAACTTCCCCACGCCGACCAACATGACCTATCTACACTTGCCCCACCTGCTTGTCCTTGCCCCCACTTTCCCTATATGCATAAACTAACATTGCACACAAACAAATGTTCTAATAGCATTCTGATGTTCTGATCGGAGAGGGAGAGAGGGAGAGAATAACAGGAGAGACGGACAGGCAGAGATAGACGAACCGACACGTAAGCAGGCTAGTATGCACGTTTGCAGCAAGCCTGACAGATAGTTAGTAATACACACAGGCAGGCAAAAAGATAAACGAGTAACGAAATAAACCAGGTAACCTAAACGTAATGCGTGCGATTGATAAATAATCAAAACTAATATAAGACGGAAACGCCTGACACATATGATATGTTTTGCAACTTGTGCCGAATGAGAAACAGAACAACTATCACTTGCTGCGTATTCCTCCAAATCCAAGGCATAGCTATGGGCACGCGCATGGGCCCCAGGTACGTGTGTATGGTACGTCGAACATTCCTTGTTTGAGGCGTACCGTGGCCCTACCATCCGATACATTGACGACAGCATTGGTGCTACCTCCTGCACCCACTGACTTCATCTGTTTCACCACTACCATACGGCACTCAATTTCATCTGGATCATTTCCGACATCTCCCTACCGTTTCTAGACCTCACCATATCCATCGCAGGTAACAGACTACCGACCGCATCTGTACCCATGATAAGGTGTTCAAAACCAGGGCATCGGAGATGTCCTCATTCTTTAGGGAACGGGGGTTCCTCTCTTCTACTATAGATGAGGCACTCACCAGGATCTCCTCTATATCCCGTAGCTCCGCTCTCACTCCACATTCCCCTACTCGCAACAAGGACAGTATCCCCCTTCTCCTCACCTTCCACCATACCAGCCGACGCATACAACATATAATCCTCCGACATTCTCGCCACCACCAACGGGATTCCACCACTGCAAACATCTTCCCGTCTCCTCCCTTTCTGCTTTCCGCAGAGACCGTTCCCTCCGTTACTCGCTGGTCAATTCGTCCCTTCCAAACTAAACCACCCCCTCCCCTGGCACTTTCCCTTGCAACCGCAGGAATTGCTAAATTGTCGCATTAATTCGCCCCTCGACTCCATCCAAGGACCAAAGCAGTCTTTCCAGTTGAGGCAGAGGTTCACCTGCACCTCCTCCAACCTCATCTACTGCACCCGCTGTTCCAGGTGTCAACTGCTCTACATCGGTGAGTCCAAGCGCATGCTTGGCGATCGCTTCGCCCAACACCTCCGCTCAGTTCGCAACAACCAACCTGATCTCCCGGTGGCTCAGCACTTCAACTCCCCCTCCCATTCCGAATCCGACCTTTCTGTCCTGGGCCTCCTCCATGTCCAGAGTGAGGCCCTCCGCAAATAGGAGGAACAGAACCTCGTATTTGGCTTGGGTAGTTTACACCCCAGCGGTATGAACATTGACTTCCCCAATTTCAGGTAGTCCTTGGTTTGTCCATCATTCCCCTCCCCAGCTCTCCCACAACCTATTGTCTCCGCCTCTGCTTTCGTTTTCCCGCCCCCCCGACATCAGTCTGAAGAAGGGTATCGACCTGAAACTTCGCCTAACGCTTCGCTCCATAGATGCTGCCTCACCCGCTGAGTTTCTCCAGCTTTTTTGTGTACCTTCGATTTCTCCAGCATCTGCAATTCTTTCTTAAACGTCTGAAATCCAGAATCGCTGTCTTTACCACATGTATCCAGTGACATGTTTCTGCTGATAACACCATCTCAAAAGCACATAAAAAAGCACGCAGTTGCGGTTGTTCATATACTCGTTAAATTGTTCGCAGGATGTAACTTCAAGACTTCATCACGAGTGTACTCCGAAGAAGCAGGGTTACCATTAATTCTCTAGCGTTTCAAAATGTTTCTCACGGCGATGTATTCGACAAACGCGATTGATCAATAAGTGGTAATGTTCGCCATAACACATCCCGGATGATTGATTAAAATATGTATAATTGATACAATGTGATACAGTTACGAAAGGCAGCGATAAGAGTATAAATATTTTCTATTGATCTTGATATGATCACTGTTGTTTCCATCAGAGATGAAGTTCCAACTATGTCAAGAAGGTAGGTTGTGACTTTGTTCTGTGCTTTGTTTTTGAGCCTGTATGTTTTTGCCGTGAATTTTTAACACTTCGTTGCTTATGTTAATAGGACTTGAAGAACAGCTTCATCGCAAAGGTAATCACCGACATCTAATCAGAATACAGTGCTGAAGGCAGCCTAATATTTTCATTTTGACATTCACAAGGAACCGATTGTAAACCACTTTTAAAAATTGAACCACAGTCCAATTACTGAGACCCCAGAATCGTTTGCACGCCCATTTCTTCTTTGACAATTGGAATTTGAAATGTGACTATTTGTGTGTTCTTCGATTCGCTGAGATTTACCGTCTTTCCTCCTTGTGAATGAAACTAACATCGTCTTCAAACCAATAGTAGTTTAAGTTCGCCCCCATGCCTGACTAAACACTTATTCACCAGTATGGACTACTTATTTATGCGAAGCAGGGCATTGTGAAACATTCCGTGATTTAATTTGTCTGCTATTGTTCCCCCCCCCCATTATAATCTCCCCTGCTACGGACTCTTCGTGATAACATTTGATTTCCCTATTGCTATTATACACACAAATCTGTAGAAACCTTCAACCTCCACTCATTAGCTTACGCTCAAATTTGACGCTCCCCTACTTATTATTTAATGTGTATTGTTTATGTACTTCTGAGGCTGATTATCTTCTTCTGTTTTATGATCTTCGCATCTTATACTATCCCTAACTTATTTCATATTCTACATTTGAGTTAAAACAGAGCAAACAATTAATATATTCAACCGTGCTCTTCAAATGCACGGCAATTACATTGTCATACATTTAATTGGCTTTTCCAAACCTATAGTGTTCGTCTCGAGATATATATATTTTCATAGGTTTATTGAAGTGACCGTTCTTCCTCAAAGGACAATGCTGAACATATATCGTTTCAGTCTATGTAACGTGCCAGAAAATTAACACTCTTTATTCATTTATTCTGTTATATTTGATTTGCATACCAAATGTGTGCCCAGTTTATTTATTCGGGATATCACACCATTATTGGATATACACTTATGGAAACGAGCAGCTATATTTATTCAGTCTCTTAACGGTACAGACATAACACAAACAGAAAATGTTACATAGAATGTTTAACAAGGAACTTCAGATGGTGGAAAAATCGAAGGTAGATAAACATGCTGGAGAAACTCAGCGAGTGAGGCAGCATCTGCGGAGCGAAGGAATAGGTGACGTTTCGGGTCGTGTCACTTCTTCAGACTGATGTGATGGTGGTGTGGGCGGGAAGAATAAAGGAAGAGGAGGAGACAGTGGGCTTTGGGAGAGCTGGGAAGGGGAGGGGAAAGATGGAGAAAGCTTTCTCCCTCTTTCACCTCCCTCTTTCTCCCACCACCCCCACATCAGTCGGAAAAATACGAAGTGGTGCAGTTATAAATAACGCATATGATTCCATTGGAAAAAAGAGTTCAGTTGCTACCATTGTACTATTGATGATCATCATGCAGCACGGTCACTTTGACATTTACGAATAAATCTGTGACATATTTTGGACGTTTAATTTCGCCTTACCATCATACGATCCGCCAAGCAGGTTATCTGCATCACTCACGCTTCGTCGAACCGAAAGTTATTTGCTCAGTTTTGCATATTTTCCTCGATACGACTGAGCATAAAGAACATGAAGACAATTCAGAGCGATAAATAATAATTCACATTCAAGATGTGTAATCATGGTTCCTGATTGGGAAATTATATCAGACAGGTTCAAAAATATATGAAGTGTACAAACTCAGAAGTGAAAAATAGCAGGCCTGATTAAATGTCACCGCAAACAAGCACGTTATTTCCCAGAATAGAAGTTAGAAAATATAAAAAACATTTCTTGATGTTGGAAGCGATAGTATTATTGGTCTGCTGGAAGATACAGTTAAGTGCTACACGACAAATCATTTATGCCGTTACAATATTCACCGGTACCACAGTAAAGCACAAATCTCTCAAAGCTGCCTCATTGGTTATGCTGTAAAACGTTTACACCATTTCCCCAGCGACACTCAAGTTATTTATTCGTCAGACAGGGATACGAGTATTTTCTGAAAGCGATTTTTCGAATAATACCAGTAAATAAGCCATACTATCGGCCACCAAATTCCATGTCAATCAAAAACCTGTTTTTACAATGATCCCGTCCCTCCAATATCCCCAAATATGTTTCTTCACTATCCAATCAATTACCTATAAACTGCTATTAGATTTCACGCTGGGTCTATTTATCCAGTGGACGACATCGACGTTCTACCCATTCATCAGTGGCAGAAGATCCATCCGCAGCGTCACCGATATGCCATGCTGGAGAAAGGCGAAACGCCTGCCTTATATTTATCCAAATGTACTTAGATTACTACAAATTTTGTCATTAACATAACACGAGAAAACAGATGAGTCGAGAGCACGACTGTTTTTTTTCATACGCAGATGCCGAACTATTTGCGAAAAAGATAGGTAACGGCATATATTTTTTAAATTACTATAACTGTACTTTCATATATTCCGGCGAAATATATCAAATACAATATGTGGAGATCCATAAAAATAATGCTTCGTTTTTCCTCGATATCTAGTAGTTCCGATTAATCTAGGGAGAGTGCAGATCCTAGATATTGCCAGGACTCGAGCTTGAGCAATAGGGAAATATTGGGTTGACTGGGGATATCTTCAATTGAGGTCAGGAGCTGAGGGGGTGATGTTATAGATGTGTATAAGATCATGAAGGCAATACATAAGGTGAATGCATATTGACTTTTCGTCCAGGGTATGGTAATCACTAACAGGTTTAAGGTGGGACGAGAGGTGCTAGAGGATTTAATAGGAAAATAAGGGGGTATCCACTTCACTGAGAGGGTGTTGGGTATGTGGAAAAAAATGCCAGAGATGGTAGTTGAGACACGTTATTTAAAAGTTACTTGGACATGTAAGCGGGTAATGGAGGTTTAGATGGATCTGTCCCAAGCGTGGGCAAACGGGACTAGCTTATTTGGACAATTTTGGTCCGCATGTCCGACTTGGAGTGAAGTGCCTGCTTCCGTCCTGTATGGATCTATGACGCAAATTTTAGCTGATTTTGTTCAGTCTTAAACATTGATGTTAACAGTGCGAAATTATGTCGAAAATCAGCAACACGGATATTTCCACGAATATCCGTTTATGTCCTATTTTTGATTGAGCATTTTACGTTTTATGCTTTCGCATAATACTGATAAGCTAATTCACTACAAATTTTGCTACGGGAAATAAACCATGAACAATTTAATGCCTAGCGGTCAATCCAGGGCGCTCGTAATCAAATGTCTATTGAAATAAATATGGAAAATAATAATCGTTTAGTTACTCTTATAACAAGCCCTGACACTAAAATACGAATCCAGAAGTTGTTAATCTTCACTTTAAAAAAACCGCCAAATGACATGACCTCAACAGCCGGAGGTGGTAATTACTGATCAATACAATCGTCCAGATTACTAGCATAAAACGTGCATAGTTGCCAAAAAATATGGACACAAAATCGTGGAGGTATTGACAGTTGCTGAGATGGGCCGATGGGAGAAAAGGGAGAAGTCAGTACAAATGCCGAAAGCAATACGTTTTAAAAGAATCAAGTAATTCAATTTTAATTAAATTCTTTTTTTTAAAGAAGTGGAACAATTAAGAAATTATCTTAAGGATGCAGGTATGGGGCACAATTAATTACTGAATCACATTTGGAGAAATTTGTTGATTTGAGTTCATAGCAGTGAAGATGCTAATTAATATTGAACGTATCAAGTCCCCTAAGCTATAATGAGGCAACTTTGAAGACTGGATGAGAACGCGTGCCAGGTAGGATAGCCCCTCATTCAGCATACCAGGACATATTATCTAATCATGTCCACATTGTGAGTATTAATAGCTTAACGAGGTATGGTTAGCGGCATATATCACAAAATAACACCACCCAACAAAACCGAAACATGCCAATCAAGTAAGCGTGAGGAATTTCAGCACCACTGAGCTATACTGTGCGAAAATTCACCGACAATAGGTAAACCAGTAGTATTGACTGATCCGTACCAAGTTGAGGTATATGATAGAATATACTATCAGTCTCCCGCTATCTCTAATATATCGAGATTATATCTTTAATATAACGTGAATATGTATGTATGTATGTATGTATGTATGTATGTATGTATGTATGTATATATGTATGTATGTATGTATGTATGTATGTATGTATGTATGTATGCATGCATGCATGTATGTATGTATGTATGTATGTATGTATGTATGTATGTATGTATGTATGGATGGATGGATGGATGTATGGATGGATGGATGTATGTATGCACGTACGTACGTGTGTGCGCGCGCACGCGCGTGTGTGTGTGTGTGTGTGTGTTTGCAGATGCTATTTATTGGTAATGTTGCGCTACATAGTTTTAGAAACATATAATGAACAACTGGTAGGCGAAAGCAGACATTAGCGCAAGGAAATCGTGTCACCGAACTTAAATAATTTAAATATATCACATACCATCCAATATTGTAAACGTTAATTACTCACGTTACTATTGAATATTTATTTAGAACAGAAAGGAATCTGCAAAGCCGAAGGTGAGAATAAAATAGAATGTCAGTGTGAACACACATTGGTGATATACTTATTGTGTTTCAAAGCGTAGTGTTTCGCAGAGAATTGCAGCGTGCTTGCTTAGGAAGGGCGGGTCGGTAAACGCTTGTATGTTTCTGCAGGGGAGAGGGAGTGTAGCTGTCCTGGGTAGTGGATGTGGAACGGAAACTGACGAATCGATTAAAGCAGTACGATTGCCTATTATATCAAATTTTAACGACAATTTGGAGAACTTTCTTCCATGTTAGCTTGAATTAGATTGGCGTCCGAACTATATTTATTTTCATATAACGTTAATCTATGGCAATAATCCACTGTGGACAGAAACTAACGTTAGCTTAGGACTTTGCAGAATTATCGATTTTTGTTGGTATGTGTGAGAGAATGTGCTTCAGGATTACAAATTATTAGAATAGGGGTTGAGTCTCCGGCTAGCTGGTGGGGACTAGTTTGGGTGATTGTGTTCTCCGCTATCAAATTGTGCAAGCACCACCAGTCCGAACAACTAATTCAGCTTCATTCCTATTGTGTTCCTATTCTAACTGTTGATCAATACATTATAACATACGCTTTACCTGCCTTCAGACCAGGCAACAATGAGAGAGATCTGAAAGTGTTACAAGCCAGTATTAAATCCATAAAATATACTGCTCTCCTGCTAGAGTATTGTAGTTAATTAATTATGCCATTCATTTTAACATCATATAAACTCTACACTGTTATATAAGAAACAAATATATATTCACGTGAACATATCATCGTGAATACGTAACTCATAGAGTCACAGATGCATGGAGTGATACATTGTGGAAACAGGCCCTTCGGTCTAACTTGCCCACACCGGCCAACATATTCCTGCTACACGTCCCACCTGCTAGAATTTGGTCCATATCCCTCCAAACCTGTCCTACTCATGTAACTGTCTAACTGCTTCTTAATAGACAATAGACAATAGACAATAGACAATAGGTTCAGGAGTAGGCCATTTGGCCCTTCGAGCCAGCACCGCCATTCAATGTGATCATGGCTGATCATCCCCAATCAGTACCCCGTTCATGCTTTCTCCCCATATCCCCTGACTCCGCTATTTTTAAGAGCCCTATCTAGCTCTCTCTTGAAAGCATCCAGAGAACCTGCCTCCATCGCCCTCTGAGGCAGAGAATTCCACAGACTCACCACTGTCTGTGAGGAAAATGTTGAGAGAGTCCCTGCCTCAACTACCTCCTATGGCAGCTTGTTCCATACATCCACCGCACTTTGTCTAAAGATGTTACCCCCAGATTCCTATTCAATCTTTTCTCCTTCACCTGAAACTTATGTCCCCTGGTCATCCATTCACCTACTCTGGGCAGTCCCACCTGCCCGAGTTTGGCGAATATCCCTCCGAACATATCCCGTGGATTTTGATTGCGACTATTGTGAAGTCATCCTCGCGGTGGTTAATGGCAGTTTATGCATTATCTTTACTTTAGCGACTGAATCATTGCCGTGTGGCAGACAAATCCATTCCAAAAATATGAAGATAAATACATATCCACAGAATGCTTCAGTGATGGTATATAATTTCCTGTTTCACTCCTCTATTTAATCCTCTATTTAATCTTTCCATTGGCAGAAAGTCAGATTCTTGAAACATCAGCAGGTACGTTTTAAAGTTATTACTAGACCAAGTGCAGACCCGCTGGGTCTGTTCCCCCAACGTGCCGTTGCGGGGGGGGGGTTGCTGCGGCTTCACGCGCGCACTAATCACACCCCACACACAAAGGGGGGGGGGTGGGGGGGGGGGCAAGAGCGGGTAGAGGGAGACGGTTTGGGAGAGGGGAAGGAGGGGCAAGAGGGAGGGGGAAGATGGGGGTTGAGATTGGGGAGGGGGAGGAGAGGAGGGAAGGGAGAGAGAGGGGGGTGGGGAGGAGGAGGAGAGCGGGGCGGGGGAATGGGAAAGAGGGTTAGGGGGTGGCAGAGGAGGTGAGATAGGGAGAGGGGGTGAGAGAGTGGGAGAGAGGGAGAGAGAAAGAGGGAGAGAGGGGTAGAGAGAGGGGGAGAGAGGGAGAGAGAGAGAGGGGCGAGAGAGAGGGAGAGAGAGTTGAGATAGGGGGGGAGGGAGGGGGTGAGAGAGAGGGGGAGAGAGGGAGAGGGGGAGAGAGAGAGGGAGAGAGGGAGGGAGAGAGGGGAGAGAGAGAGGCGGGAGAGATGGGAGAGAGAGGGGGAGAGAGAGGGGAGGGAGAGTGAGAGAGAGTGGAGAAGGGAGAGGGGTGAGAGGGGCGAGGGGAGAGGGGAGAGAAAGAGAGAGAAGAGAGAGGGGAGAGAGGGAGAGAGGGGAGAGAGAGGGGAGAGAGTGAGGGTAGAGAGAGAGGGGAGAGAGAGAGGGAGAGAGAGAAAGAGAGAGAGAGGGAGAGAGGGAGGGTGAGAGAGAGAGAGAGAGAGAGGGAGAGAGAGAGGAAGTGAGAAGGGGAGAGAGCGCGGGGAGAGATGGCAGAGAGGCAGGGAGAGAGAGCGGGAGAGAGGGGAGAGAGAGAGTGGAGAGGGCAGGGGGGAGAGAGGGGAGAGGGATGAGGGGAGAGAAGGAGAGAGGAAGAGAAGGAGAGAGAGAGGGAGAGAGAGAGGGAGAGAGAGAGAGGGAGAGAGAGAGAGTGGGGACAGAGAGAGAGAGAGAGGGGAGAGAGGGAGGAAGATAGACGGGGGGTTGAAAGGGGGGAGAGAGAGGGGGAAGAGAGAGGGATAGAGGAAGGGAGAGAGAGGGGGCAGAAAGTGGCGGGGGGAGAGGGGGGAGGGAGAGAGGGGAAGGGAGAGAGGGGGGAGGGGAGAGAGGGAGAGGGAGAGGGAGAGTGACACGGGGTGTCACAGGGGAGAGTGAGAGACAGGGGGGGAGAAAGAGGCGGAGAGAGAGAGGGGGGGAGAGAGGGGGAGGAGAGAGAGAGAGAGAGGGGGAGAGAGGGAGAGGGGGAGAGAGGGAGAGGGTGAGAGACGGAGGGGGAGAGGGAGGTGGAGAGGGAGGGGGAGAGAGAGTGGTGGAGAGAGAGGGGGAGAGGGGGGAGAGAGTGGGAGAGAGAGAGGGGGAGAAAGAGGGGGGAGGCAGGGGGGCGAGAGAGAGAGGGGAGGGAGAGGGGTGAGAGAGAGGGGGTGAGAGAGGGGGAGAGAGTAGTTGATAGAAAGGGGAGAGAGCGGGGAGAGAGGGGACGAGAGGCGGAGGGGGGGCGAGAGGGGGAAGAGAGAGGCAGAGGGGAGAGAGAGAGAGGGGTGGGGGGAGAGAGAGAGAGGAAGAGAAAGAGGGAGGGGGAGAGAGTAGGCGAGAGAGGGGGTGTGGGAGGGGGGGAGACGGGGAGAGAGGGGGCGAGTGTGGTTGAGAGTGGGAGAGAGGGGGAGAGAGGGGGAGAGGGGGTAGAGGGGGAGAGGAGAGTTAGGGAGAGAGAGGGGGAGTGAGGGAAGTGGGGAGGGAGGGAGAGAGAGGGAGGGACAGAGAGCTAGAGAGAGGGAGAGAGGGACATAGAGGGACACATGGTGTGGGATGGAGAGGGAGGGAGAGAGAGGCAGAGATAGGGAGAGAGAGGGAGAGAGAGGGGGAAGTGGGGAGAGAGAGGGGTGAAGAGAGGGGGGAGAGAGGGGGCAGAGAGACGGGGTGAGTGAGAGGGGGAGAGAGAGGGAGGAGAGGGGAGAGGGGGTGAGGGAGGGGGAGAGGGGAAAGAGAGCGAGAGAGAGAAGAGAGAGAGAGAGAGAGAGGAGGGGAGAGAGAGAGAGGGGAGGGGAAAGAGAGGGAGGGGGAGAGAGCTGTGGGAGAAGAGGGGGAGAGAGAGGGTAGAGAGACGGGGAGAGACGGGGAGAGAGGTGGAGAGAAGGGGTTGAGAGGTGTTGAGAGGAGGGAGAGGGGGAGATGGGGAGAGGGGGAGAGGGGGTGATGGGGAGAGAGGGAGAGTGAGGGAAGGAGGGAGAGAGAGGGAAGGAGGGAGGGAGGGTCAGAGAGGGAAGGGGGAGGGAGAGAGAGAGGGAGGGAGAGGGAGAGTGCGAGAGAGAGGGAGAGAGCAGGAGAGAGAGGGAGGCAGAGGGAGGGAGGAAGGAAGAGAGAGGGAGAGAGAGAGGAGAGAGAGGGAGAGAGAGGGAGAGAGAGGGAGAGAGAGGGATAGAGAGGGAGAGAGAGAGGGAGGGGGAGATAGAGAGGGCGTGGGCGTTTTTGCGTCTGGTTTTCGAGGAGATACGTTTCAAATGCAAAATGACACACACAGACACACACACACACACACACACACACACACACACACACACACACACACACACACACACACACACACACACACACACACACACACACACACACACACACACACACACACACACACACACACACACACACACACACACACACACCACACACAGAGTTTTAAAAGTATATAGATAGATATGATGATCTGAAATTTATCTAGGAATTGATACATTTTCATCGAACCTTGAATGGTTCGACCGATCCGATTAAACATTGAACAGGGCGAAATAGAAACATAGAAACCTAGAAATTAGGTGCAGGAGTAGGCCATTCGGCCCTTCGAGCCTGCACCGCCATTCAATATGATCATGGCTGATCATCCAACTCAGTATCCCGTACCTGCCTTCTCTCCATACCCTCTGATCCCTTTAGCCACAAGGGCCACATCTTACTCCCTCTTAAATATAGCCAATGAACTGGCCTCGACTACCCTCTGTGGCAGAGAGTTCCAGAGATTCACCACTCTCTGTGTGAAAAAAGTTCTTCTCATCTCGGTTTTAAAGGATTTCCCCCTTATCCTTAAGCTGTGACCCCTTGCCCTGGACTTCCCCAACATCGGGAGCAATCTTCCTTCATCTAGCCTGTCCAACCCCTTAAGATCCCCTCTCAATGTCCTAAATTCTAGAGAGTATAAACCAAGTCTATCCAGTCTTTCTTCATAAGACAGTCCTGACATCCCAGGAATCAGTCTGGTGAACCTTCTCTGCACTCCCTCTATGGCAATAATGTCCTTCCTCAGATTTGGAGACCAAAACTGTACGCAATACTCCAGGTGTGGTCTCACCAAGACCCTGTACAACTGCAGTAGAACCTCCCTGCTCCTATACTCAAATCCTTTTGCTATGAAAGCTAACATACCATTCGCTTTCTTCACTGCCTGCTGCACCTGCATGCCTACTTTCAATGACTGGTGTACCATGACACCCAGGTTCGCTGCATCTCCCCTTTTCCTAGTCGGCCACCATTTAGATAATAAATGGAGATGATCTGTGGACTTTGGCCATCGCAAATAGTTTAAAAATACAATCTCGTTGTGAGTTGGCGACCAGCAGCTGCTACAACCGGCTCAAGTCACGAGATCATATTTGTTTTGCTGGGGCCTGGTTATTTACCAGGTTAGGATTATGTATGTTCGTTTCTAATTTGCACAGTTCATAATGCTACCTTTAGGAATCTGCAAAATTATTTCCGTGTGGAGTTTTTAAACAATTCTTGGATGCACCCTGAAAAGCGGTATTCAGTCAAAAGCGGTATCATAATGCGTTTACCTTCTGGTTGTTATGTGCGAACAGAAACGGTGAATTCCAGGCGTCGTGTACCACGGTGATTGTGAATGATGAACTTATGGATAGGCACAAAAAGCTCGAGTAACTCAGCGGGACAAGCAGCATCTCTGGAGAGAATGAATGGGTGACGTTTCGTGTCGAGACCGTTCTTTGTCTCGACTCGAAACGTCACCCATTCGTTCTCTCCAGAGACACTGCTTGTCCCGCTGAGTTACTCCAGCTTTTTGTGTTCGGTTTATACCAGCATCTGCACTTCTTTCCGACACATGGACTAATGTTTGACTGTTATCTGTTCACTCTCCAATCGTATTTCAAACGTACGCCGATTAGAACAAACTTTGTATTTAAATGTGTAACCGATATTACTTCTGCTTCTGCTCCTGCCAACTTAAAAATGTTGTTAATGGGATATTCAACTGTTCATTGTTTTTTCGTCATAGAAATTGAAGAACTGACCAATGCTTTAAAAAAAGCAGGTGGGGAAGAGCGATTTGCATGGCATTGATTATTTCCGTGTCCTCAACTACGACATATACGTATTGGCACGGAGATTAAACGAGATAATGATAACGGATATTTTTAGAATTGGATCAAATAATCAATCTATCGTTGGAGCTATTGCATAAAAAGTACCGCTTCTGTAACATCACCTGTGAACTTACGCAGCATTAATTTGAATTTGTGGGAACATTTTAAGAGTAACGCGCGATAATGTTGCCCAGTCTCGACAGAGTAAGTACACAAGTCGCTGTCAACATAAATCTTTGGCAGTGATGTCAACCTACAATTTAACAAAAACTGCTTGATACAGAGTGGATATATACGATGGGGTCAGTTGGTTTACATCCCGATCACCAAATAAGGGGGGCCCGAAATATCAGAAACATTTGAGTCACAATGTAATAATTCCTACGCCAATGTAAACTTATTTTGCTTCGTGAAGGATCATAGTACCATGAGTTGCAAGATGCAAGCACACATTCCTAATAAGTATCGTGATTTAAATCCTGTGTCTTTTTCTTTGAAAATTGGTTTACAGGAGAACTTTTAAAACATTGTCGGGAAGGTAAGTAAGACCAAGGCGAATACATCTTAATTTTTCTTCTGTCTGGGCGTTCAGACATTGCATAGATGCCGTATATATAAAAGACGCGTAAGAATTGGGCGTTGTGCGTATTTGGGTTTTGAATATATTATACCAGAATAATAACAGATCAAGGTTTGGCACAACATTTTGTGGTCATTATGGCAGAAACATACTTGACATATATATCTGGGAATAATAATAGTTCTGCGCAATTTCAGCTTGACCAACGGTAAATCAACCGAGTCTCATGGTGTCAGGATCCAGAAAATAAGAATAAGACACTTAGAGTGTCGTGGATGTAAAGGAAACACATTTCGGGAAAATTCCGCTGACAAAAATAATGATATCCTCACGACATTTAAATGCAAACCATGAATACTTGTAGAACAACTTAACAAATGACTACATTTAGAAATCACAATTTTATTGTACAATTTCATGCGAGTTTAAATGACAACAATGTTGTACTTCTTCTTTCGTGTGGCGTGCACAGCATAAAGTTGTAGGACAACTTGTTCTATTTGATCTTCCTTCTGTGCACGTCGAGTTGATTGCATTAGTCGAAACAGGGCGGACCACGTTAAGGTTGCAATCTTCCACCCCAACAATGTTGTACGTTTCTTGTCAATTGATTGATGACAAATTGTCTGTGCTTTAATGTAATTCTACATATCCATTGATTTTTATCAAACGCAAAATGCTGTTTGGTAACTCAGAACAAAAAAGGCCTGAAGTCACAACTAATGGTTTGCGAAGCAATAATTTGCCCGAAAAATGTCCTGTGAGACAGCTGTGTGAAACGTTCATAGATGCCCCGGGGAGTTAAGTCAGAACAGGGTATTAGGTTGCTAACAATCTTAAGGGTATCATTTTGCTGTTTAGCCGTTTGGCCGTTCAATATCAAACTAGCCCAGTATGAGGCGAACTTGGAAACAAAAGATTGTTCGAATAATAAGCAAACTATTATACGACCTTGCAGTACTTACAACTCGGGTTATATTAAACTGAGAAATGCGACGTAAATATTCATTATTATGCACGTTTCAGAAATGAAACAGATGAGGGTGGCTCTAAAGAATGCAGGTAACTCCGAAGCTATGCGGTGCCAAGTCGTAAAACAAACGCACACAAACAGAGACATGCGCGCGCACAAATCTACACAGTCAAGGATGCGTTCCCAGACATTACAATGCGCCATATATACTGACGACCACGACAAAATCGGTTTGCAGATGTCACCACTATGGTGGGCCTGGAGCACGAAATATTACGAGATCGGAGTGCATAAATGAGATTGAGAATATAGTAAGTTGGTGAATGGACAACAGCCTCTCTCTCAACGTCAGCAAAAATGGAGCTCGTTCTCAAGTACAGGAAGCGTTGCGGAGTACATGCTACAATCAATACCAATATTTAGAAAGTGGACATATTTCAGAGCTTCATATCCCTTGACCTAATTATTGCCAACGATATGGCGTGGCCCAATGCCTTTACTTTCTCAGGAGACTGAAGAATTTAGGCATGTCTTCTTCAAACTACTTCAGGCACATCATGTAAACCATACATATTGCCTCACAGCTTGTTTTGGGAATAGTTCTGCCCAAGCCCGCAAGTAATTGGAAAGAGCTGTGGATGTAGCCCAGTCAACCCAGGACCGGACTCCTCACCATGGACTCCATCTACAAATCCCGCTACATTGCGAAAGTAGCCAACGTAATCAATACTTACACCACCACAGTCTTTCCCTTTTTTATCTCCGTCACGGTCGGACAGGAGATACAGAAGATTGAAAGCGCACAAAACCAGACTCAGGAAAACCTTCTTCCCGTCTGCGGTCGGTCTTCTAAACGGCCCTACCATATGCTGGGGGTACTGTCCAATTCAATATTTCTCATTGCGGGCTGCACCTTGTTTCTGAAACTGGTGCGCTACAATGCAGCGAAGTATTTCGTGTACTCCGTGCCTTTCCATTTACTTTACCAAATGCATTTTATTTTTTCTTGAATGTTTCCATGTACTCTATTGTATTACGTGGTTAGATAGCAGACAAAGCGGAAGTTTTCACCGTAAACTGTACGTGACCATTATAAACTTAAACTGTCAGCTAAACTTACTATTCAAAATTTCCGCAATTGTTTACTCGGATTTACTATTATTTACTCAGCTACGAATTATTACCTTGCGGCACAGATTATGCATGCAACTGAAAAAGGAATGATGCCGAACAGTTTTGGCCACTGACATCAAAACCCGCGCATGAACTTTGTCAACCCGGATGAAACTTAACAACGTACGAAATTGTAGAAACGGCGGAATGCTTCCCCAGGGACATATACTTCATCTTTCATATAACATTGGAGTCAAGAATATGTAATCCAATGGAACCTTAACTGAAAACAATCGCTCGAGGATGAAAACGCGAATAAATGCATCTTTCGTTATTTTCCTACTTTTTGCACTATTTTTCCTGGGAGACGTGCCATTGAGGTCTCCAATTATTTCATGCCCATGAATTCCGCACATAATGCTGTATTTGATAATCCGTCGTATTCCATTGCGATTTTTCATTTATTCCACTGACAAATTTCAATGCAATACCACTTGCTGAATAATATCGAACATTTAAATAGCTTTGGGATCATAACAGTGATTACACTGACATCTTGCGAGCGAAACCTTTCGATAATTATTTTATTGAAAATCACTCGGCATGAAAAAGGCAGCGCACTTATGTTTTTTTTTCTTCGCAAAATTATTCACATCTCCATTGCACAGTGGACATTTTTCAATCTGCTCGCTTTATCACAACGCATACACCCACTGTTTTACGCACCATTTTATGTAATTTTCAATCAGAATAGTCGGGGCGATATCTTGCCCAATCACTTAGATGCTGCTGCACACGCTGTGTTTCTCCAGCATTTTTGTCTACCTTCGATTTTCCAGCATCTGCAGTTCCTTCATAAACACTTTTTATTGTTGCCCGGTTAAACCTTCATGATGTTGAAATCCAATTGTTCTAGAAATCTTTTCTATTCATTTGCGTATCCGCATCACTGGCTTGGAATGACATTTGTTGCAACACTTTCCATCTTGAATGCCTGATGCGTGCGCAACAGTTCTCTAAATTACAACAGGCGCGAACGCTAAAACATTGGGATTAAATTATTTCTCTCACATTCAGCACCCGATGGTCCAAGAGACTGAAATCTTAATATACGTCCGAACAAGCGTGGTATTGTGAATTCTCATTTCATAAAATAACTAGCACACTCTTTCTGCCTAAATATCGATCAATTTCCCCAAGTATATGATCACCGAAGATCTCGCAGTCTCGGGCAGAGACTGATGTCGGGAAACTCCAAGCCGCAGGAGGTTCGGCATGCCCCGACACGGGAGTCCGAGCGACCGGCGCGGGGAGCTGTGATCCGCCCGATGCGGTAGCTTGACCCCCCGATGCTGAGGGCTCGACCTCTGGTTGCGAGAGCCAAGATCGCCACGACAACGGAAGGTTCGAGGGCCCCGACCGCGGGAGAACAAAGAAGGGGAGAAGATTTAACTTTTTTTTGCCTTCCATCACAGTGAGGAATGTGGGAGAGTCGCTGTGGTGGATGTTCATGTTAAAAATGTATTTGGGTGTCTTGTTGCTCTTTATTGGTATGACTGACCAATCACAGTCTGAATTTCACTCTACCTTAATTGGTACGTGTGATAATAAACTGACCTTGAAAGATTGAAACCTTGAAACGTTCGCAGCTACGATTTAAAGGTGATTATATTCATTTATGCTTCATCCAGAAGTAGAGTTATGGCAGTGTCAGAAAGGTAAACGAGAGGAAAATATTGCTGTCGATATATTATTTATCTTCTTAAAACTACCAGAAAATTAATAATTTGTTTTGTTTCATACTTTTTAACAGAGCAACATGGACAGTCTGTAGCTAATGGTGAGTGACAGAAGTTATATTGTCCCTTTGATCAAACCATTCACATTATTGGTGTTACCTCTTCGTGAATCTCTGACTCCGCAGTATATTGCTAATTCCATTACCGTCAATTGCTTTTATCGTTTCATTCCCTCGCAGTCCGACTGCTGGCAACATGGAAAGTGCATTCCAGAATACCAGTCCTCTTCGGCCTGATCTGTATTTTACAACAATGATTGAAGTGTTTTTCCGATAGCAATCTTGTAGGTAAACGTTTCTGTGAGAACAAAACTATAACCAAACACAACCGACGTGACAGTCTAATGGAAAGATGATCATGTGCGATATACGTTACGCATGATATATCTTGCGGATATACATTACGAGAGTGTGTGCCCAGAAATTCCCATAAGAGTGTATGGTCAGCTAAATTGGCGAAAACATTGAGAAGAGTGGAAGGGAATACTGAACTAAAATGTGTTAATTTTCAATGCACGCTGTAAACGGAATAATGTGGATGAGTAGAAAGGAACCGCGGGTGCTGGGTTATACCGAAGATATTTGTGTCTAGATCAGATGGATGAGCTTATAGCGGAATCAGAAATTGGTCGATACTAAATTGTAGTCATCACGTGTTCGAAAGAGAATCAGAGCTGAGAAATGAGCACTCAGGGATACACATCATTTCGAAATTAAACGATATAAAGATGACGGATATGTTTAGAAATATGTCAACTAACCAATCAATCGTTTGAGCTATTGCATCCTATAAAAGCTACAGGCATGTTGCCAAAGAGTGTGGAGTCTGCTGGGAAGGAATGCAATTCAAGCCTTGTCAACAGGCGACAGGACCAGAAAGTGTCGAAGCCATGTGGGTTGAGTTAATAAACTGCAAGGGTAAAAATACCACGATGGGAGATATATACAGGCCTCCGAACAGTAGCCTGGATGTAGGGTACAAATTACATCCTTTTAGATTTTATAAATATATAAAGGGGAAAAGGATATCTAGAGAGAGAGTGGGACATCCCAGTAATCAAAGCGGTCACCTCTGTGTGGAGCCACAGGAGATGGGCAAGGTCCTCAATGAGTATTTCTGCTCTGCATTTACCGAGGAGAAAGATAGCAGGATGGAGGAACTTGCGGCAGTCAATTGAAGTCTTGAGAGCAGTGAGTATTACCGTCGAAGAAGTACTATCGTGTATGAATGTAGACAAATCTCCAGGACCTGATCAGATATATCCGAGGACATTGCGGAAAACTAAAGAGGAGATTGCGGGAGTCTTGGTAGAAATTTACGAGCTGTCCTTCAATACATGAGAGAAAATAGACAATAGACTATAGACAATAGGTGCAGGAGTAGGCTATTCGGCCCTTTGAGCCAACACCGCCATTTAATGTGATCATGGCTGATCATCCCCAATCAGTACCCCGTTCCTGCCTTCTCCCCATATCCCCTGACTCTGCTATTTGTAAGAGCCCTATCTATCTCTCCCTTGAAAGCATCCAGAGAATCTGCCTCCACGGCACTCTGAAGCAGAGAATTCCAAAGATTCACAACTCTCTGTGAGAAAAAGTGTTTCCTCGTCTCCGTTCTAAATGGCTTATGCTTATTCTTAAACTGTGGCCCCTGGTTCTGGACTCCCTCAACATCGGGAACATGTTTCCTGCCTCAAGCGTGTCCAAACCCTTATCAATCTTATATGTTTCAATGAGATACCCTCTCATCCTTCTAAACTCCACAGTGTACAAGCCCAGCCGCTCCATTCTTTCAGCATATGACAGCCCCGCCAACCCGGGAATCAACCTTGTAAACCCACGTTGCACTCCTTCAATAGCAAGAATATCCTTCCTCAAATTAGGGGACCAAAACTGCATACAATACTCCAGGTGTGGTCTCACTAGGGCTCTATACAACTGCAGAAGGACCTCTTTGCTCCTATATTCGACTCCTCTTGTTCCTTGAAGGTGGAATATCATGTAGGTAGGGTGGCAAAGAAAGCTTTTGGTGTGCTGGACTATATAAATCCGAGCATTGAATATAGAAGTTGGGATGTTATGTTAAAATTGTACAAGGCATTGGTGAGGCCAATTCTGGAGTATGAAGTACAATTTTGGTCGCCTAATTATAGGAAGGATGTCAACAAAATAGAGAGAGTACAGAGGAGATTTACTAGAATGTTGCCTAGGTTTCAGCAACTATGTTACAGAGAAAGGTTGAACAAGTTAGGTCTTTATTCTTTGGAGCGCAGAAGGGTAAGAGGGGACTTGATAGAGGTCTGTAAAATTATGAGCGGGTTAGACAGAGTTGACGTGGATAAGCTTTTCCCATTGAGAGTAGGGAAGATTCAAACAAGGGGACATTACTTGAGAATTAAGGGACAGAAGTTTAGGGGTAACATTAGGGGGAACTTATTTACTCAGAGAGTGGTAGCTGTGTGGAATGAGCTTCCAGTGGAAGTGGTGGAGGCAGGTTCGATTTTATCCTTTAAAAATAGATTGGATGGGTATATGGACGGGAAAGGAATGGAGGGTTATGGTCTGAGTGCAGGTAGATGGGACTAGGGGGAAGTAATTAAAGAAAAAAAATGTTCGGCACGGACTTGAAGGGCCGAGATGGCCTGTTTCCGTGCTGTTATGGTTATATGGTTATATGGTTAAAGGCCAACATGCCATTCGCTTTCTTCACTGCCTGCTGTACCTGCATGCTTACTTTCATAGACTGTTGAACAAGGACCCCCCTGATCCCGTTGTACTTCCCCTTTTCCCCACATGACACCATTTAGATAGTAATCTGCCTTCCTGTTTTTGCTACGAAAGTGCATGACCTCACATTTATCCGCATTAAACGTCATCTGCCATGCATCTGCCCACTCCCCCAACCTGTCCAAGTCACCCTGCATTTTGATAGCATCCTCCTCTCAGTTGCCACCCAGGTTTGTGTCATCTGCAAATTTGCTAATGTTGCTTTGAATCTCTTCATCCAAATCATTGATGTACTGTACATTGTAAATAGCTGCGGTCCCAGCACCGAGCCTTGCGGTACCCACTAGTCACTGCCTGCCATTCTGAAAGGGACCCGTTTATCCCTACGCTTTGTTTGCTGTCTGCCAACCAATTTTCTATCCATGTCAGCAATACCCCAATACCATGTGCCCTAATATTGTCCACTAATCTCCTATGTGGGACCATATCAAATGCTTTCAGAAAGTCCAGGTATACTACATCCACTGGCTCTCCCATGTCCATTTTCCCAGTTACATCTTCAAAAAATTCCAGAAGATTAGTCAAGCATGACTTCCCCTTCGTAAATCCATGGTGACTCGGACCGATCCTGTTACTGCTATCCAAATGTGCGGCTATTTCATCATTTATAATTGACTCCAGCATCTTCCCCACCACCCATGTCAGGCTAACTGGTCTATAATTCCCTGTTTTCTCTCTCCCGCCTCCTTGAAAAGTGGGATAACCGATCCTGAGTCTATAGAACATTGGAAACTTATCACCAATGCATCCACGATTTCTAGAGCCACTTCCTTATATACTGGGATGCAGACCATCAGGCCCTGGGGATTTATCAGCCTTCAGTCCCATCAGTCTATCCAACGATTTCCTGCCGAATGTGGATTTCCTTCAGTTCCTCCGTCACCCCAGATCCTCTGGCCACTACTATATCAGGACGATTGTTTGTGTCCTCCTCAGTGAAGACAGATCCAAAGTACCTGTTCAACTCATCTGCCATTTCCTTGTTCCCCATAATTAATTCGCCTTTATGTGCCGGAAGATGGAGGGTGGCAAATGTTGTGCCTCTATTCTAGAAGGACTGCAGGGAAAATGCTGGGAACTATAGGTAGGTAAGCTTAACATCTGTAGTTAGAAAGTTACTAGAGAGTATTCTGAGGGATAGGTTATACAGGCATTTGGAAGGAAAGGGCTGATTATTGATAGCCAGTACGGTTTTGAACATGTGTGATCGTGTCTCACAAATCTGATTGATTATTTTGAAGACGTGACCAAAAAGGTCAATGAGGGCAGAGATGTAGATGTTGTGTACATGGATTTCAGTAAGACATTCGACAAGGTTTCGCATAGTAGGCTGGTCTGGAAGGTTAGATCGCATGGGATCCATGGAGAGATAGCTGAATGGTTCGCAAATTGGATGCATGGAAGGAAGCAGAGGGTGGTGGTGGAAGGTAGACAAAAATGCTGGAGTAACTCAGCGAGTGAGGCAGCATCTATAGGCGAAGGAATAGGCGACATTTCGGGTTGAGACCCTTCTTCAGTCCGATGTGGGGATGGGTGGGGGCGGGAAGAAGAAAGGAAGAGGCGGAGACAGTGGGCTGTGGGAAAGCTGGGAAGGGGTGGGGAAGACGGGAGAAAGCAAGGACTACATGAAATTGGTGGCCAATTTTCATACCGCAGGGGTGTACACTGCCCAAGCGAAATATGAGGTGCTGCTCCTCCAATTTGCGGTGGGACTCACTCTGGCCATGGAGGAGACGCAGGACAGAAAGGTCGGATTCGGAATGGGAGGGGGGTTGAAGTGGTGTGCCAACGGGAGATCAGGTTGGTTAATGCGAACTGAGCGGAGGTGTCGGGCGAAGCGATCGCCAGGCCTGCGCTTGGTCTCACTGATGTAGAGCAGTTGAAACCTAGTACAGCGGATGCATTACTTGACGAAGGAGGAGGTGCAGGTGAGCCTCTGTCTCACATGGAAACTCTGCTTGGGTCCTCGGATGGAGTCGAGGGGGAAGGTCAAGCGACAAGTGTAGCATATCCTGCGGTTGCAAGGGAAAGTACCAGGGAATGGGGTGGTTTGGATGGGAAGGGACGAATTGACCAGGGAGTTACGGAAAGAGCGGTCTCTGCCGAAAGGGGAGGAGATGGGAAGATGTGGCCAGTGGTGGCATCCCGTTCGAGGTGGCGAAAATGTCGGAGGATTATATGTTGTATGTGACGGCTGGTAGGGTGGGACAAGGGAGACTCTGTCCTTGTTACGGCAAGGTAAAATTGGGCCTTGCGGGGCTGTGGAACGATGAGTTTGGAGGCTTGGGAGGGCAGGTAGCCGAAAGTGATGAAGCTGGTCATTGCGTTTGAGATAATGGCATGGTGCTCGTCTGTGGGGCTCATGGTCCAAGGATAAGTAGGAGGAGGTGTCTGACAGTTGGCGCCTGGCCTCAGACCAGTAGAGATCAGCGTGCCAGACTACCACGGCACCTCCCTTCTCGACAGGGTTGATCAACCAGTCGGGGTTGTTGCAGAGTGAGTGGAGGGCTATACGTTCAGGGGGGAGAGGTTAGAGTGAGAAAGGGGAGTGGCAAAGCTGAGGCGGTTGATGTCCCGCCGGCAGTTTACAATAAAACGGTCTAAAGCGGTTAAATGGCCATGAGGGGGAGTCCAAGAGGAGGGGGCCGCTGGAGACGGGAGAAGGGGTCATCGCTAGGGGGTGAAGACTCCTCCCTTGGAAAACGCTTGGTTGCAGAGGCGACGGAAGAAGAGCCCCACATCGTGGCGGACGCGGAACCCATTGAGTGGGGATTGAGGGGAACAAAGATGAGGTGTCTGTTGAGGAGAGACCGTTCGGTATCAGAGGACGGGAGGTCTGAGGGGATGGTGAATGCACGGCAAGAATGGGGGATGGGGCCGCAGGAAGGCAGGTGAGTGGACGGAGGCCGAGGCGATGTCTGGTAGGGGGGTGGTGGGTAGTCAGGAAGGAGGGGGGTGTGAACATTATAGTGTGGGTGGGGGGAGCTGGTGTCACATGGTACTGGGGGGAAGGGGAAGAGCCAGCGGAACACCCACTGAGGTTCCCTGTGTTGGGGGGAGCATTAGGACCCACCACAGTCAGACCCCGTGGTGTGAGAGTCTGCAGCGTGGAGACTTCAGGCCCGGTGCTGAGCCTCGGACTCAGGTAAGGCGACGGCTGCGGCCCGCAGGTGGGCGGTAGAGTGGCGAGGGTTGGTAGAGTCGGTGCTGGAGGCTCGCGGGGATGGAGTCCCGGTCAGCGGCCGAGTCGGCTGCCCTGCCAGCAGCGTGTTCATTATTCCGACTGTTTTTTTTTTGGTTTGTCCAAATGTTTGTTTTGGTGTCTCTCGGTGTGTCTTATGTGAGGGGGAAACGGGGGAAACGGGGGGAACCGTTCTTCCGTCACTTCCTCGACGGAGGCGACTTTTTCCATGTCGCTTCTCCGCCTCCCCTCTCGCGTCCTGGCAGCTTGGATTGGAGCGGACTTTCCCGGAGACTGGCCCAAACCTTCAGCAGCGGGCGCAGCGTGGACTTCATCCATCGCGAAGCAGGGGCGAACCCTTGCCGGGGGTCGCCAGAAAGGAGTGCTCCGACGGTGGCCTGGTGACTTTGACATGATGGGGCTATGGTCTGCGGAGCTTCTAGCCGCGGGCGTGGCGTGGACTTACCATCCGGAGTCTGGGATCCCTTGCCGGGGATCGCCGGAGAAGAGCTCCGCCCGCCGGCCTGCGGCGTATAACATCCTGAAGCCGCGGTCTCCGATAGGAAAGTGCCGATTCGGGCACTCCAAGCCGCGCAATGTGTTCGATCGATGTCGGAGTTTAGATGACCCCTACGAGCTGGCCTGGACATCAGGCCGTCCGCAGCGGCGACTACGGAGGGTTTATCGCCCCGACCACGGGATGAACAAATGAGGAGGACTGACTGAACGTTGTTGCCTTCCACCACAGTGAAGAATGCTGTGGTGGATGTTTGCGTTAAATCCTATTGTGTATTGTGTGTTCTTTTTAAAAAAAGTGTATCGCTGCATGGCAAATTCGTTTCACTGTACACTGTACACTGTTGGTGCATATGACGAATAAATTTGTCTTTGACTTTCTTTGACTTTATTAGTTCAATCAAAAATTAAACGGAAGATCATAGATGCTAAACACATTTCTCCCTGACCATCGAGAATCGAAGTGATGCCCATTGATACCAAATCGGATGCCTTGTTGTTACATTGCTGCTTTGTGAAACATTTAGCATTGGATATATTGCACTCAATTGCTAATGTTTTGTTTTCTTTCTTAAAAATATTCAGATGGAAAAAGGCAGTTATGAGCTTTTCGTTGAACTGTCGACGGTGGAATATGGGCTGGAAATCTTTGTGAATCACGGCTGGTTATTGGAGGCCGAATCGTGCAACTGTGTTCCCCTGCATACCAGCTACGTGCGATTTGATCGGGCTGGAAACGACGTCCTGACCACCGAAGCGCCCTGCGCCCCAAAAATATCCCTTTCCGCATCTTCGCTCGCTACATTGCTCGATACTCGCTACTATTATTTTGGCATTATACTTTCTGTATTTGCCGTTGCATCAGTCGTAACATTTTCGAATACTATTTGTTGATTATTTTCAATTAGTTCACCTGGAGGAATGCTAGCGTAGTGTAAAATAGTCGGTTGGTTTTTTGATAAACCCTTTTCGATTTTAGACCAAAGCTATAATATCTCGTGGTATTGCGCCTATCTTTCTCTCCATGAGCGTTGAATTCTATATAAATTAAAATAAATTGAACTAAATTTACCACTTGGATGAACACTTCAGCACCGCAATCTCTGGCTGGCTTCCTGTGAAAGAGTCCTATGAACTACTTTGGCTGGACGTGTCAAAGACGGTTGAAGAGCGCAATCAATGAATTAATGCAATACCGGAATCTGTATCGTTTATAGATATTACCAGACAGTAGACATTTAGATATTAAAAATTGATATGAAAGTATGGCACTGAATTAGATGAGATGGATCATGATTAGCCACGATCTTGCTGATTGGCGGAATAATTTCTCGGTTCCTGTTTCTATTCCTCCGTTCTGGTGGCGGGTAGTCCATTTATGCATGTGATCAATAATTTGCCTCAGGTTTAAAACAAAACCCTTAGTTACATTATGTTCCATATTTCAACGACTGTGCTGAGTACAAATTTGGTGTGAAATGCAGGATGCAAATCACATTTAAGTAACACGACTGGGATTTTAATTAAAATGATGAGACAGGGTGCAGCACGGCATCGTCATAATGGGATAAGGCGCAGACAGGGATTGTGCTGTTCACACTCTCTGCGACCAATATTAATTACCGCCCCACGTGCGATCTGACTGGATAAGCATGTACTCCCTAAGTACGCACGGGTTTTCCACCAGGTAATCAGTTTATTTCAAGATGTTCAAAAACCAGTGGATTGTTAGGTTCTTCCGTTTCTCCAAGTTTTATCTAAGATAGGCAGAGCTGAGGTAACCCTGCTTGTGGGGAGCCGTACAGGGACTACATTGGTAGAGATGCCTGGAGATTATCGAACAACATTCTTGTTAAAACTGTCGGAATGAAGACGTGTTTACGTCCTCCCACGGCATTAGTCCACTGGACGTTATCTGCACTTTACACTATTTTTGCAAAAAAAAGTATTTGATTCTTGTTACTCCCAGAATTATAAATTCTATGTTCGCAGTTGATCTACTTATCTTCTATCGTTCATCATTTTGCTATTTAAGTCCCTGCGATGGTCATTGTTATTTTTTTGCCATTTCATATAGTTGTCAAAACGTTCTTGGCATCCCGAGGGAAAAGAAAACTAGTTCTATTAATTCCTCTATTTTCAAATACAATATAGGTAGAACGGCCGAACATCATAGATTGTTAATAAAAATGCAGACCAGTGAAAATGAACAGATTAAATTAAGCAAATACGTCGTCAATTCCTCTTTGCAGATATCAATAAATTGAAGGACATTCTCAGAGATTTAGGTGAGTAAAATCAGTTAACCAGTGAGGCTATTGGAAGAGAACTTGCTTCTGTGCAACTTTATCAGAATGTGAAAACAAAACTATGTATTGAAGTGTACGGAATTATGTTATTCCTTCCGTTTTGAATTGTTGACGTCATATTATGTTTACATTTTATATTCTTTGGCGGCAACATTCAAATTGTACCCGCTTCTGCTTTGAACGCTTTTTTTCTTCATAGATATGATCGGTCTTTCTCAGGAAATTTCTGATTACGAGACTATTTGATATAGGGGTTTACCGTCGAATTCATAAATGTATTTGGGTGTACTGCTCAAATTGTCAATGGACTGACTTTTGTCTTGGTCATTCACAAGAGTTCGGGCTAATGTATGAATTTTTCCCTGTGAAGTCAACGAGGTTCTCACGAATGTGCAGCCAAAAGTTGACAAAGTCTTCCAAAACTTCCACATGCGACCACTAACCAACTATGACAAAAACCGGCTCCTCTTGGAAATATCATTATTTGAGTAAAAACGACGCAGTTTGGATTTGCAGAGATCAAATGGCCGCTCGGTTTAGTCTGGATATTCCTCCCCAACACCTTCAAAAGAACGAATGGAGCATTTCACGTAACCAACTCATCAACATTTCTTAGAAATTAGACATGGGGAATAAATGATGGGCTTAGCAGGGAAACCTAGATTTAAAAAAAAAAGATTTGAAAAATGTATCAAACTGGAAAAGGGTCGAGCTAAACTGTATTATGTCTGCTGCGTGGGTGGCGATATCACGATCAATTTGCATTGGTGTTATTTACATGTTCGTATGTGAATAAACCTGAATTACCCTGACTTATCTTATCAGTCTGCAGTTACTTTATGCTGTCTGGGATCATGCCTTTTGACCCATGGACTCTGGCCACCACAAAGCATCCGTTCCCAGCAGTTATGCATCAATCTTAAGAACCACGCATACAGTTCAGTTTCACATCTTCACGTATCACCGTTCACATTATACAGGAAAATAATTATAAACATCCTAAAATAGAATACTTATCTGATAAAATATTCATTAAAAATGCCATGTTTGAGGACGGCCGCAGCCTTAATCTTAGCTCGATTAATTCGGTCACCCTACATGTAATGCAATAGTAATTACAATCACATAAGACTGTCTTATAATTGGCACTTTACGTGGCTAGATCTAGTACTTCCGATCCCTCTCGTTTTCAACGCTCTACCAATGGCATTTTCAGATAACTATACAACATTGTCAAATTTAGCGGACAATTAGCCGGTCATAACTTTCACGACTGCTCTTCGATGGTGCTTTACCGGAACTGTTTTATTGTTTCATTTAACGTGAACTTTGGCTACGAATTTCAACAGGCCAACGTTCTATTAATTTCTCAGAATGCATCTTGAACTTACCAGCATTATATTCAAATGAGATAATATTTTGTATTTTTACTTCGAAACAACTTAATAATAATAATAATAATATATTTTATTGTCATTGCACGTCAGTGCAACGAGATTTAGTATGCAGCTCCACCAATGTACAAGAAAAGTAATATAAATAAATAAGCAAGCTGAGTGACGTGACCATCCGAGGGAGACTGTCCAGGGGGGGGGGGGGTGGGTGGGCACTCAGCAGGGCCGGTTCAGAGCCGCTATAGCTCTTGGAATAAAGCTGTTTCTGAGTCTGGAGGTTCTGGCGTAAAAAGCCTTGTAACGTCTGCCGGAGGGAAGTAGTTCAAACAGTCCGTTACAAGGATGTGATGAGTCCTTATGGATGCTGACGGCCTTCCTGAGGCACCGTGTGTGGTAGATGCCCTCCAAGGCTGGTAGCTCTGTCCCAATGATCCTCTGCGCTCTGTGGACGACGCGCTGAAGAGCTCTCCTCTCCGCCTCCGTGCAGCTCAGATACCACACATAGATGCCATACGTTAATCTGCTCTCTGTGGTGCAGCGGTAGAACGTTGTCAGCTGCTGTTGGGCAGACCAGTCTTTTTTTAATATCCTCAGGAAGAACAGTCGTTGCTGTGCCTTCTTGACCAGCGCAGCGGTGTTGGTGGACCATGTGAGGTCCTCTGAAATGTGAGTGCCCAGACACTTAAAGCTGGGCACTCTCTCCACACTTTCCCGTAAATGGAGATTGGGGCGTATTCTCCATTATGGGACCTCCTGAAGTCAATAATCAGCTCCTTGGTCTTGGAGGTGTTTAGTGACAAGTTGTTATGAGTGCACCAGTCCGCCAGGTTCTGCACCTCCGCTCTGTATTTTGTTTCATCACCGTTGGTGATCAGCCCAATCACTGTTGTGTCGTCTGCAAACTTCACGATGGTGTTGGTGTCGAATGCAGGGACACAGTCGTGAGTGAAGAGGGAGTAGAGCATGGGGCTTAATACACAGCCCTGTGGTGTGCCGGTGCTCAGGGTGATAGTGGAGGACAGGTGCGGGCCCAGTCTCACTGCCTGCGGTCGCTCAGTCAGAAAGTTCAGGATCCAATCGCATATCGGCGAGCTGAGGCCTAGCTGGTGGAGTTTGGTGGTGAGTTTGGTGGGGATGACCGTATTGAATGCAGAGCTATAGTCAATGAAGAGCATCCTCACATACGTGCCCTGTCTGTCCAGGTGAGTCAGGACAGTGTGAAGAGCCAGAGAGATGGCATCCTCTGTTGATCTATTTGCCCTATATGCAAATTGACGGGAGTCCAGTGAGGCAGGGATGCTGGATTTGATATGGGAGAGGACCAGCCTTTCGAAGCACTTCATTGAGATTGGAGTTAGGGCAACCGGGCGGTAGTCGTTCAGGTTGGTGACTTTGGACGTTTTCGGCACCGGCACTATGGTGGCTGTTTTCAGGCACTTGGGGGCCGTTGCCAGAGATAGAGACAGATTGAAGATTCTCGTGAATACCTCCGCCAGCTGTACAGCACAGTCCTTTAGTACCCTTCCCTGGACTCCATCCGGGCCCGCAGCCTTGCGTGGATTGATCCTACGCAGAGCGCACTGTACCTCCTGGGTGCTCAGTGTTAAGGCCTGTCCCTCCGCCATGGCCGGGGTTATTCCACTCCTGGTGGTGTTGCCAGTTTCGAACCGGGCAAAGAAGGTGTTTAGTTCGTTGGCCAGTGTGATATCACCGTGGGGGCAGGCGGGGCTGCACTTGTAGTCGGTGATGTCCCTGACACCCTGCCACATGCTTCTGGTGTCCGCGGTGTAGAAGTGGTCTTCTGCCCTTTGCCTGTGGATGTCTTTGGCCTTTTTTATGCCTCTGTTCAGGTTCGACCTGGCCGCACTGTAAGCAGAAGTGTCCCTGGATTTAAATGCATTGTTGCGTGCCCTTAGCATATCCTGAACCTCCTTGTTCATCCAGGGTTTTCGGTTTGGGAACATCTTTATTTGCTTGTCCACTGTGACAGTCTCCACACAGCAGTTGATGTGGGAGAGCACAGTGGATGTGTACTCCTCCAAGTCTACCTCTGTACCACTGGTAGCCTGTTGTGCAAACAAGTCCCAGTCGGTGCGATCAAAACAGTCCTGGAGTTGTAGGGTGGCGTCCTCGGGCCATATTTTGACCGTCCTTATTGCAGGTTTGGTCGTGCGCATGAGGGGTTTGTATGCAGGCAGTATAAACAGTGAGAGGTGATCGGATTGTCCCAGGGATGGGCGGCGGAGAACTCTGTATGCGTCCTTGATGTTGGTGTACACTTTATCCAACGTGTTTGAGCCCCTGGTACGGCACTGCACATGCTGGTGGAATTTGCGGAGTGTGGCTCGTAGGTCGACCTGGTTAAAGTCCCCTGCAACAATGAAGGCACCGTCGGGGTGAGCATCCTGCTGCTTACTGATGGCCGAGTGCATCTGTGCTAGTGCTAGGTTAGCATTAGCCTGTGGTGGGATGTATATGGCCATGATGATAACCACAGTAAACTCCCGAGGCAGGTAAAACGGCCTACATTTAAGCAGTAGGTATTCCAGGTCTGGGGAACAGTAGCTCTCTACTGCAGTGTGGTTGGTGCACCAGTCATTGTTGATGTAGATGCAGAGCCCGCCACCCTTGCTCTTACCGGAGTCCTTTGTTCTATCAGCACGATGCAGTGACCGGTTGGTCAGGTCCACCCCATCGGGAACCAGTGCGCTGAGTCAGGTCTCTGTGAAGATCAGCACACAGCAGTCTTTCAGGGATCGCTGGGTGTTGATCCAGAGCCTTACCTCATCCATCTTGTTGGTGAGTGACCGGACATTCGCGAGGAAGACGCTTGGTAGCGATGGTCTTCACTGGGTTTAATTATACCGGTGCAATTTTCTCTGGCTGCGACTTTACACACACGAATATCTCACTTTGAACTTGGATTTTCATAGATTCCCTTCAATGTCTGTGTTCAGGTTTAGTCTTCAGTTACTACCTACCCAGTCATATATGCTTGCTGTATGCATGCAGTGCATAGTTCCTCCGATGTTGTGTCAGCTATATGCACACAGCAATATTGCACAGTAGAAACTACTATGGCAAAATCATCAGAGAAAACACCATCGCCATTGTATGCTTCTTTATTTACCTCGGCGTTTTGCTGCACAAGAGTTAATTCTATTTTATCTAATCTTTGGATATTACTCTAACATTGTTTCCCAAACGCCACAAGTGTCAGGGGTACATTGACCCTTTTCTGTTTGAAGTTCGTATTGTACCGAATAATTCCACCGCACATATCATGCTTTATGCCAGGCAGCTATGTATTGGTTGTAATCTATCTAGTAAGTAAGTAAGTAAGTAAGTAAGTCAATTTTACTCATATAGCACGTTTAAATCAACTCGCGTTGAAACCAAAGTGCTTTACATAAAATAAATAATCAAAGAAATAATAACGTTTCCGTACATCCATAGAAAAATTAAAAATCAGAAAAATGACATGACACATTATAGAATTCAACAAGAACGTCCCCCCACAACAGAATCAAAAATTTCCACTGTGGGGAAAGGCAACTAAAAGTTTAGTCCTCTTCCTCTGTGAAACACCCGAGGTCGGGGCCTATTTGTGGCCCCCGCAGCCAGTCCGATGTTTTCAGGCCCTCTTTGCCGGAAAGCTGGAACTCCGGCGTCGGGTAAACACTCCTCAGCGGCTTGGAAATGTCTGGAGCGGCCGCTTCCTCCCCGGAGACTGCGGCACCCGTAGTCCTCAGGACGCGTTGGCGATCTCTGATCCTAGGCTCCGCGGTGTTTTAAATCCAGCGCCGCCCGCAGCCACAGCTCCTCGATGTTGGAGTCGGCGGTCACAGCACTCCGGAGCTTACCGCACGGCGACCCGGTAAGGCATCGCCCGCTCCGTGTTGGTATCCCAGCGCTGTGCCGCCGCCGAAGCTGTAGTCCCCGCCGGTCCCGACAGGAAACGCCGCTCCAGTTTCGATGGTAGGCCGCGAGGAAGGGGCGAAGAAGCAGCTCGGAGGGAAGCCGCCTCTCCGACCAGGTAGAGGACGAAAAGGTCTGTCTCACTGTGCGAGTTGACCCACGAGTGACCCCGAGTGAAAGACTCGTGGTTGCGTACGAGACTACAAGTTTATGAACCAGAGTTTAACCGAGTTCCCACGGGTATGTCTAAGTTTGCCGTTTACTTCTCATTTCTGCGATGTTCCAAGTTCGTCTCCCGAGTGTACCAAGTTCCTCTCCCGTTAATCTTGAGGCAACAATGTATATCGAAGTGTTTAAAAATCATCACATGTTCAAAAAATGATGTCATGCCAGCCAAAGAACGTAGAGACTATTGTGTTTGCTGCATGTGTTCTGCACAACCTGATCCGTATCAGAGGTGCAGCTTCAGGATCAGCAACAGCCATGCAGGACGGTGACTTAGTGGACAGTCAAACAGGGAGAATAACACTAGGTGCGTGGAGGAGTGGTACAAACGACGAGACTTTGGTGCCACTGCAGTGTTTTCGAGGTAACACGGGGACCAACAGTGCAAAAGAGCAGAGAGACCATCTCTGCTCCTACTATAATTCAGAATTGGGCAGTGTGCCGTGGCAGGACAGCTTATTTTGAGCGGCTGCCGACCACAGGTACATCACTGCATGAGGAGAGCCCACATGCAGAAAAATCCAGTTAATTTCATGTTTAGTTTAAATCCTGCTGACTTTTCATTGTTTAACTTTAAGTGTGGATTTTATTTTTTATTGTGGTGTAAAAGTAATTTCATTGCATCTGTCTTTCCTTTAAAACGTGGTTATCATGCATCTGCTTATTTGATTGTAGATCTCAAAACTTGTCATTTAGCGCATTGCATTGTATCTTTTATTGCCTGAATTTAGACGTGCATTTCTCAGCTGAATTAGTATACAGTGGAAATACTTTTATTTGTGCTTCATTTGTTGATTTTCATGTATGAGAAGCCCTTTTTCAGACCACTGTGTTGTTTGCTGTGGTGCTTCACCGTGATATGGGTTTGCTGGAAATTACGCATATTTCTCAATATGCGCAAAAATGCGTTTTTTATATTGAACAAGAATAAAGACTTTGTTTCACATTCAAGACATTTGTTTCACATAAGACTTTGTCTTATTTTCTGATCTACTGAGAGGTGACAATTTTAAACATTTAAAAAGCACAGCATATGAGGCAGTTGAGTCCTTAAATCTCACAAATGATTGTGAGAATCAAGATGTGAATATATTTTGCCTTCCTCTATTTTGTGTTTTATGATGAATGGAATATTACATTCAAGTCATGAGACTTTGTAGTGATGTTAAAATGAAGACTTCCCGACATCAATTTGATCTTGATAGCAAAGAACTCTCTTTTATTGTGCAATGAAGTAAACAAACAGTGAGAATCAAACGGATCAGCAAAAAGCTTTTCAACACAACACAACACAACACAAATTTATATATAAACTTCAAGCAATTTTTTCTTTTCAACCCACTCTGTCACCTTATCAATAACTTGCTTAACTTTGTTAAGCAGAATTTGTCTTTAAAAAGTCTAAGTAACTGATATGTCTGTCCCTGATTATTGTTTCTAAAAAGAGTTCCCACGGTAGAATCACGAGTCACAAAGTTAAACGCACGGGCCACTACGTTCTTACAACGAGTTTAAATGTTTCAATTTTTAACCACAAGAGTACATTTTACTCGTGGAAAAGTTCAAACATGTTTGAACTTTTGCAAGAGTTGACAAGTTTCACGGGTACCTGCCGTTAGCGCCAAGAGTCGCTAAGTTGCATCCACGAGTTCCGACGTTCCCGCTACGTTAATTGTACGTGATTACCACGAGTTACATTTGTTTTAAACTCGGGGTCACTCGTGGGTCAACTCGCACAGTGAGACAGCCCTTTTAGAAATAAAGTTTGCCCCTTCCCCTCCCCCATCCACCACATAAAAGACCTCCAACTAACATTTGTTTTTTGACAGGACTAAAATAAAAACTAAAAAAGGACGAAAGGGCGGACTGCAGGGAGAGCTGCCATACACAACGGCGCTCCACTCCTGCAGTCCGCCATCTTGTTCAGTCGTCTATCTAATCTTGTGCAGTGTATCAAAAGGGTGATTTAGTGACAATCACATCATAAGGGAAGTGTCGATAGTTTGGATGTGCTGGCGGCTATAATCATATTTTATGTTCCTGTGAACTATTAGCATTTGAGTACGTATTCTTCCATTGGCATATATCACCAAGCAATAAGCGACACATACTTAAATCGTTTTGTTTTTTGTTTGACTCTTCAGAAGAAAGATTGCGCCAAGAAGGTAAATAGAAATCAAAATGTGGACAGGAGGACAAAGGCTGTATACTATGTAGATCTCCAAGGCTTGTGTTTAACATTTTGAACATTATCGTTTTCAGAGCTGAAGAACATATGCAAAAGCAAAGGTTAGGAAAGACGTTGGATTGTTTATATCAGTTCCGCGGTGCACAATTCTCTATTATGTGCAATGGACAAAGTAAAATAACAACCATTAAAAGAAAACATTGTCCCTCGGTATTAATTGAAGTTATTATAATCGACCACCGACATGGCTCCACAACATCGATGTATACTCTGAAGAAGGGTCTGAAGAAGGGTTTCGGCCCGAAACGTTACCTATTTCCTTCGCTCCATAGATGCTGCTGCACCCGTTGAGTTTCTCCAGCATTGTTTTTTTTGTTTTTTTTGGTGTACCTTCGATGTATACTCCGCAGCCGCCATGCAATTTTAACAGGAGATTTAAAAATTACAATATAAGGGATTATTTGCCATCCATCTTTCGCATTAAGAAACGAGAAAGTAATGAAAAATAAATTAGTGCAAATTCCTTGTAGTTCTCGGCTTCAGTAACCAGAAAGATTATTTCTCTGTCAGCATGGCATAGGCTAATTAATCACGAAGTGTTGCATATCAAATGTGATCATGTGATCAAGGAACGACATGATAATACTGCACTGAGAGCTGCACAGGGACCAATACACTTACATTTCATTCATACCTATCAACGTCATAATAACGTAATGAAAACCAGATTTCACCGTTTGAGAATGTATTACGTTATTGCTTGGCAATGTTTATGGCTTGTTTCTTTTTAATCCTGGGATTTTTCAGTGAAGGCGACAGCAAATTATTTCCAGGTAGACACCCACTGTTGAAGTAACTCAGCGGGGCGGGCAGCATTTCTGGAGAGAATGAATGGGTGACGTTTCGGGTCGAGACCCTTCTTCGAGTTAATTGTTTGCAACGTTTTCGTGTGGGCATGCTGCCAACCCTAACCTTCCACAAACGTCCAATGTAATAATAAATCACTTGTGACCAATAGGCATTATTGCTGATATGGTTCGGAATGTTAACCTCCGGGTTAATGATGCAGAATGCAACTAATTGAGTAAATAATTTGTCAATGATGCTATATGCCAGAAGCAGCATAACAAACACATTTGACGTCACTAAAAAGTATTTATCTTGTTTAAATATTTTATGCCACTATCTAAATAACGTACATATGCTGAAGTGAGAACGCCACAAAATGTATCTGAATATGCATATAGTGCAAATTAAGTCCTTCAAGTTGGCATTGTGAAGGGAGCAGTGCCCATACTTGATCAGATATACCTGGCGAAGGCAAAAAACAGATCCGCTATCTTTTACCAAGTATGACAAGGAAGCTGCAGTGATATCATTCTGATAGGTGAAGTTTCGAGTCCGGACCCTTCTTGAGTCTCTTTCCTGCTCAAGGGGAACCCCGATCCAAAACGTTTAGATTCCATACCCATATTAGGAGAGATGCTGCTCGACCCGTTAATCTACTCCAGCACTTTTTGTGTTTTACACAAGATTCCAGCATCTGTAGTTGATTTTGGCAAGCTATTATTCTGATGTTCGGTGGCTTTACTTTTGCCATGATTACTGATACCAAAGTGTGACGAAGATTGTCATGTGACATCAAAAATCTACCTATCTGTTGAACTTTCGAGTTTGAAAAGAACATGCAATTCATCGAAGTATATCTGGCTGATAATAAACTACGCATCTTCAGAAATATGTTTTGGTGTTCAAATGTCAATTAATGGCGCTGTAAACGACCATATACACTATTTTGCCGATGTTTGAATGTCGACTAATCGTGCATGGATCTGGCTAATTAGATTTGCCACCGACGTCACGAAATGCAGCCTTTTAAACCACATTAATAATGCCTAATAAATAGTAGACAATCTAAACGTAAGTACTTCAAAACTACGTGGCGGGAATACGATATCTTTAAAAAGGCTTTCAAAATGTTTCCATTTGCTTGGAGGAATAGAAGCCGAGTTAACATATTTGAAGCGGATTTTGAATGTCAATATTCAGACTGCACCCTTTGTGTTTCAGTTTTACACAGGGAAATAAGGAAAACGCCGTTTGGGCATATTGACAATCCTTAGCCCATGACCATTCTGTGCAAATATATTGTAGTTATAAGAACAGAATATGCCTATTATTATTGTTAATATTCGTTAATAACATCGTTAATATTATGGTCCGTCCATTTCTCCTGTGGTGGAATGAATATTAACAGACATAGTCATATAGTTTTAGAGTTGACCAGCACTGAATCAAGGCCTTCAACCTTTCTTGACAAGCCGAACAATTTGGGCAGCTGGGTTAGTCGCTTAAGTGTGCATTCGGCTCATTGCTTTCCAAACGTTTATTATCCGCAGGCATATGATTTCAAGGTTTTACCTGGCTGATGTACTGAAACCATCACCTTCAATTATTTTGGAAACTAAACAAATTAATTCAACGGACAACTATGAGACTATAACACTATTATAAATTCATACGAAATATTTACACGTTGTGGTTTCTGCAGGAACCAGTCCATGGTTACATGGGGGAAGAATAAGATAAATGCAGATAAAGGACATAAACATGATGCTACTATGCTTGTAATAAATAACAAAATGTTTACGATCGTTATTAAATGAGAGACTAAGTACTTGCAGTTCAAATTTGGTGCCATTAAGAGCCGCAAACCTCACCTTTCACATTGATTTTTATTTCACTTGGCCATACTATCCTATCCCTTCGTGAGCTTTCTGCCCCGTTAATTCTGGTGTCTTTCTTATCTTTTCCTATACTCTCTTTCCCTTTAACTCCATACTTGTATTTCCAATTTGTCTCCTCCCCACCAAACTAATTAGTCTTATGAATTTGTGTAATTTTCTGCCACAGAAGGCAGTAGAGGCTCATTCACTGGATGAATATAAAAGATAGTTAGATAGAGCTCTACGGGCTAGTGGAAACAAGGGATATGGGTAGTAGGCAGGCACGGGTTACTGATTGTGGATGATCAGCCATGATCACAATGAATGGCGGTGCAGCCTCGAAGGGCCAAATGGCCTCCTCCTGCACTATTTACAATGTTTTTCTGTTTCTAAATCCCGCCGAATTCAACACCATCGGAACCAAGAATAACCAGAAATTTGACCAGCGACGAAAAGAATAGCGGATAGTAATGAAGTTTAAACTTGCACATCATGATATTTTCGCACCGTGGGACCGAAAATGGCGGAAAGAATAGGTTATTCAAATTTGTTCACATCAAATGTTTCTGTTGGTGCAGAGTGAATAATTGCAAAGAACAATACCCCGGGTCACGTGCAAGGCATATGTGCACAAATATTGAACACCGACCGGATTAAACTGAAACGGAAACTTTACGTTTCAGAACTGGAAAATTTGAAAACCATTTTACAGTTGACAGGTTTGTAAACTAATGGAATTAACTTTCGAAGGAGAAGCATCACTGCCATTTAGGAAATAATGAAAACACTGAAAGTGGTGTTTGTGCTCTCTGTCACACGATCTCTCTCTCTCTCTCTCTCTCTCTCTCTCTCTCTCTCTCTCTCTCTCTCTCTCCCTCTCTCTTCTCTCTCTCTCTCTCTCTCTCTCTCTCTCTCTCTCTCTCTCTCTCTCTCTCTCTCTCTCTCTCTTTCTCTCTCGCTTTCTCTCTCTCTCTCTCTCTCTCTCTCTCTCTCTCTCTCTCTCTCTCTTTCTCTCCCCCCCCCTCTCCCTCTCCCACTCTCTTTCTCTCGCGCTCTCTCTCTCTCTCATCGCATTAAACGAGTGCAAGGATTTAGTGATATGGTCTGCGTTATTAACAGTATTCTTCGGGATAACGTAGAAATGTAAAAACATAGAAAATAGGTGCAGGAGTAGGCCATTCGTCCCTTTGAGCCTGCACCGCCATTCAATATGATCATGGCTCAGTATCCTGTACCTGCCTTATCTCCATACCCCCTGATCCCTTTAGCCACAAGGGCCACATCTAACTTAAATATAGCCAATGAACTGGCCTCAACCACCTTCTGTGGCAGAGAATTCCAGAGATTCACCACTCTCTGTGTGAAAAATGTTTTTCTCTTATCGGTCCTAAAAGATGTCCCCTTTATCCTTAAACTGTGACCCCTTGTCCTGGACTTTTCCAACATCGGGAACAATCTTCCTGCATCTAGTCTGTCCAACCCCTTAAGAATTTGCCTTAAGAATTTGTTAAGTTTCGATAAGATCACCCCTCAAACTTCTAAATTCCAGCGAGTACAAGCCGAGTCTATCCAGTCTTTCTTCATATGAAGGTCCTGACATCCCAGGAATCAGTCTGGTGAACCTTCTCTATACTCCCTCTATGGCACGAATGTCCTTCCTCAGATTTGGAGACCAAAACTGTACGCAATACTCCAGGTGTGGTCTCACCAAGACCCTGTACAAGTGCAGTAGAACCTCCCTGCTGCTATACTCAAATCGTTTTGCTATGAATGCTAACATACCATTCGCATTCCTCACTACCTGCTGCACCTGCATGCCTACTTTCAATGACTGGTGTACCATGACACCCAGGTCTTGTTGCATCTCCCCTTTTACTAATCGGCCACCATACAGATAATAGTCTACTTTCCTGTTTTTGCCACCAAAGTGGATACCCTCACGTGTATTCACATTATACTGCATCTGCCACGCATTTGCCCACTCACCCAGCCTGTCCAAGTCACCTTGCAGCCTCCTAGCATCCTCCTCACAGCTAACACAGCCCCCCAGCTTCGTGTCATCCGCAAATTTGGAGATGTTGCATTCAATTCCCTCGTCCAAATCATTAATATATTTTGTAAATAGCTGGGGTCCCAGCACTGAGCCTTGCGGTACCCCACGAGTCACTGTCTGCCATTCTGAAATTGACCCGTTTACTCCTACTCTTTGCTTCCTGTTTGCCAGCCAGTGCTCTATCCACATCTATACTGAACCCCCAATACCGTGTGCTTTAAATTTGTATACTAATCTCTTATGTGGGACCTTGTCGAAAGCCTTCTGAAAGTCCAGATATAACACATCCACTGGTTCTCCCTTATCCACTCTACTAGTTACATCCACGAAAAATTCTATAAGATTCGTCAGATATGATTTACCTTTCGTAAATCCATGCTGACTTTGCCCAATGATTTCCCCACTTTCCAAATGTGCTGCTATCCCATCTATAATAACTGACTAGCAGTTTCCCCACTACCGATGTGAGACTAACTTGTCTGTAATTCCCCGTTTTCTCTCTCCCTCCCTTTTTAAAAAGTGGGGTTACATTAGCTACCATCCAATCCTCAGGAACTACTCCAGAATCTAAGGAGTTTTGAAAAATTATCACTAATTCATCCACTATTTCTGGGGCTACTTCCTTATGTACTCTGGGATGCAGCCTTTCTGTCCCTGAGGATTTATCGGCCTTTAATCCATTCAATTTACATAACACCACTTCCCGGCTAACCTGGATTTCACTCAGTTCCTCCATCTCATTTGACCCGCGGTCCCCCGCTATTTCCGGCAGATTATTTATGTCTTCCTCAGTGAAGACAGAACCAAAGTAGTTATTCAATTGGTCTGCCATGTCCATGTTCCCCATGATCAATTCACCTGTTTCTGACTGCAAGGGACCTACATTTGTTTTAACTAATCATTTTCTCTTCACATATCTATAAATACTTTTGCAGTCAGTTTTTATGTTCCCTGCCAGTTTTCTTTCATAATCTATTTTCCCTTTCCTAAGTAAGCCCTTTGTCCTCCTCTGCTGGACATTGAATTTCTCCCAGTCCTCTGGTAGGCTGCTTTTTCTGGGTAATTTGTATGCTTCATCTTATGTTTTGATACTATCCCTGATTTCCCTTGTTATCCACGAATACGCTATCTTCCTTGATTTATTCTTTTGCCAAACTGGGATGAACAATGGTTGTAGTTCATCCATGCAGTCTTTAAATGCCTTCCATTGCATATCCACCGTCAACCCTTTAAGAATCAATTGCCAGTCAATCTTGGCCAATTCACGTCTCATACCCTCAAAGTTATCTTTCTTTAAGTTCAGAACCCTGGTTTCTGAATTAACAATGTTACTCTCCATCCTAATGAAGAACTCAACCATATTATGGTCACTCTTGCCCAAGGGGCCACGCACAACAAGACTGCTAACTAACCCTTCCTCATTACTCAATACCCAGTCTAGAATAGCCTGCTCTCTCGTTGGTTCCTCTACATGTTGGTTTAGAAAACTATCCCGCATACATTCCAAGAAATCCTCTTCCATAAATGGTTGCATGAACATCCAGCAACAAAATCCCATTCCTTGCTGCATTTACTGATGTGTAAATTCATGTAGGCGTATATCCGGTATGGTTTGCTTAATACCCTATATTTTCGTTTACGAATGGAAAATATTACTTTTATTTGTAGTCCAAAGAAGAACAGTTTCGGTATAGCGGCAGATATTCTTACATGCAGAATAATCGCTGCGAATTTGCGCAATTGTGGTATTCGATGATATACGGTAAATTTTTCTGTCAAAGTGTACTTAACTTTCTTATGTTCATTAAATTAACAAAGGGCGTATGGTGGGGCAATGCCCTTTATTTCACTTCCATGATTTAACTCTTAACTCCACTGTTTATCAAATAAAGACGACCACGTTCTCCGAAGAGATCTCGGTAAGAATATACACCGACATATCTTTGCATCTGTTTATGTAAAACAAAAACAAAAAAACACATTATACTCGAGAACGTATTATACTTGGCGGTACAATGGCGCATCTGGTACTGGTATGGTCTCACTTTAGCATAGACGAAAGCAGGACTTCCCATTTTGTTCGAAACTTCCATCCAATTATATTGAACAAAATGGTGTCTGGTATAACACTCGCTTCATCGAAAAGAAATTAATTCTGCGCCGGCGGTATCAATTAATTCAACATTTATTCTTTCAGGTACCACCTCACCATGATTTTTAGTCAGATTTAGTTTATTATTGTCACGTGTACCGCGTTACGTGGCAGGCTAAAATCTTATTTAGATATGTAATAAGGAAAAGATTAGTGAAGACAAATATCGGTTCCTTACAGTCTGAGACAGGTGAATTGATAAAGGGAAACAAGGAAATGGCAGAACAGTTAAACGAGTATTTTGGATCTGTCTTCACTAAGGAAGACAGAAACAATCTCCCAGTAATACTCGGGGATCGTGGATCTGGTAGCAGGGAAGAACTGAATGGAATCTACATTAGGCAGGAAATTGTGTTAGGTAAACTGTTGGGACCGAAGGCAGATAAATCCCCAGGGCTTGATGGGTTACATTCCATAGTACTCAAGGAGGTGGATGCATTGGTTATCATTTTCCAATGTTCTCTCGACTCTGGACCAGTTCATGTGGACTGGATGGTTGCCAATGTGATTCCACTTTTTAAGAAAGGAAAGAGAGGGAAAACGGGGAATTATAGACCGGTTAGACTTACATCGGTAGTGGGGAACATGCTTGTCGATTATTAAAGATGTTATCGCAGCGCATTTGGAAAGCAGTGACAGGATCGATCAAAGTCAGCGTGGATTTAAGAAGGGGAAATCATGCTTGATGAATCTTCTGGAATTATTTGAGGATGTAACACCTAGAATGGATAAGGGAGAGCCAGTGGATGTGGTGTATCTGGACTTTCAAAAAGCCTTTGACAAGATCCCACACAAGAGATTAGTGTTCAAAATTAGAGCACGGTATTGGCGGTAGGGCATTGACATGGATCGAGACAGGAGGCAAAGAGTAGGAATTCACGGGTCCTTTTCAGAATGACAGGCAATGACTAGTGGGTTGCCGGTGCTGGGACCGGAGTTATTTACAATTTATATTAATTATTTAGTCGAGGGAACTAAAGGTGACATCTCGATGTTTGCGGATGACACAAAACTGGGTGGCAGTGTGAGGTGCGAGATGGATGGTATGAGGCTGCAGGGTGACTTGCGTAGCCTGGGAGAGTGGAAAGATGCATGATAGATGCAGTATAACGTGGATAAATGTGAGGTTATTCACTTTGGTGGCAAGAAGAGGAAGGCAGATTATTATCTGAATGGTGTCGGATTAGGAAAAGGGGAGGTACAACGTATGTGCTTGTACATCAGCCACTGAACTTGAGCATGCAGGTACACTGAAATTAAGCAGGCAGTGAAGAAAGCTAATGGAATGTTGGCCTTCATTGCGAGAGGATTTGAGTTCAGGAACAAGTAAATCCTACTGCATTTGTAGAGGTCTCTGACGAGACCGGATCTGGAGATTTGTGTGCAAATTTGGTCTGCTAATTCGAGGAAGGATATTATTGCTATTGAGGAAGGATATTATTGCTATTGAGGGAGTGCAGCGTAGGTTCACGAGGTTAATTCCAGGGATGGCGGGACTGCCATATGATAAAAGAATGGGTCGACTGGTCTTGTATTCACTGGAATTTAGAAGGATGAGATCTTATAGAAACATATACAGTTCTTGTTCGTGGAATCTAGAACCAAGGGTCACAGTTTAGGAATAAGGGGCAGGCCATTTAGTACAGAGATGAGGAAACATTTCTTCACCCAGAGAGTTATGAATCTGTGGAATTCTCTACCACAGAAGGCAGTTGGGGCTAATTCACTGGAAGTTTTCAAGAGAGAGTTAGATTTACCTCTTATGGCTAAAGGAATCAAGGTCCATGGGGAAAAAAAGCAGGAACGGGGTACTGATTTTAGATGATCAGCCATGATCATATTGAATGGCGGTGCTGGCTCGAAGGGCCGAATTGCCCAATCCTGCACCTATTTTTCTATCTTTCTATGTTTCTCTGTTGCATGCTGTCCGGTCGAGAAAACAATATGCATGATTGCAATCATCCCCCTCACAATGGACGTCCCTTCTCATATTCTTCCAATACTAATGTACTACAATCAACTCACTTGAATATCTTGCTGAAACGGCATGTCAACTTTCACTGTACCTTGTATAAAAAAATCCCATGTCCTTCTTTATACTAATAACAATCACTATCTGACCTTTTGAAAAAGGTGCTCCCCAAGTTCTACAAAACGGATGGCATTGTATTTTTCTCATTGCATTCTATTTCGCATATCCTTGACGATATATCTGGCTGTCGTTATGCGGCCGACGTCTTAATAAATCCAGCGCACTGTCATCACTGATATTTGACTTATCAGTGGATGCATCTTTTCAAAAAAAAGAAAGCAAAAACACAGGATATGTGCATGGTGTCTTGGTGATTTGTTGTATTAATGGAAAGGGATGGGGGTTGGCGGTGGGGGGTGGGGGGCTGCCCAACCAGTTAAATGGGATAGTGTGAAAAAATATGAAGGAAGCTTCGTGTCTGGAAGCCGGTGGACCTCATTAAATTTGAGAGCAAACATGAAGCATAGGATAATGATGGCGTCAAAATTAAGGAAAATATCACAGCAATGCTAATCAGATTAAAAGCATGAGTTGGGGGGGGGGGCGGGGGTCGAAGGGCAGGTGGCGATGTAAACAACTATGTCCACGTGGAGTGCAATGCACTGGTGGGTACTCATATGCATTCATGAAGTAGTAGGGCATTGTAATTGAAGAGGAGTTCAAGATTGGTAAAGAAAGTTTCCCTTAAAACAGGGAGGTACTATTTACCCTGGCAGGTTTAAAGATTGATACATGATCGGGTTTAATTAAATCTTTCACATGATGCATTGGTCACGGGGAAAACCTCGCTCTGACTCCGACATGTTCTTCTACATGATTTATGAGACACATGATGTGTCAAATGACAAACCGACAACAAGTGCAATGCGTTTATTTAAGAAGGTCAGCAGGAATAAGTAGAACATCAAAGATTTGTAACTCTGACGTCAAGGACTGGGAGGTAATTGTGAAGTATTCTCAATAAGAGGATTATCTGCAGTTGGAAAGCTAAGGATTAATCTAAAAAGTCAAACTATTTCACTATATATGAATAAATAGTGCCAGCAATTCCTCCTGGACCAACCACATCGACACAATGGCCACGAAATAACACTGACGTCCGACGTACTTAGAAGTTATGTATATCCCGAACAAACCCTCGACAAGTTCTACAGATGCGCCGTCGAAATAATTTTATCAGGATGCATCACAGCGTGGTTTGAGATTAACTCCACCCAAGACCGTACTAAATTGGAGAGAGTTGTTGACGACCATTACGGAAATAAACCTCTCTCCCATTGACTCCATCTACAATTCACACTTCCTCGGCAAAACCACCAGCATCGTTAAGCATCACCAGCTGTCTGACCGAGGTCACTCCCTCTTCTGCCCTCTTCTATGAGGCAACTTGTACATTAGTTTGAAGATGCATACCTTCATATACAGGGACAGTTTTTTCCTATCTGTTATTAGGGAACTGCACCGTTCTCTCACTAGCTCGTATGCGTTCCTGACATTTCAACTCCTTTATTTGAAACCTTTGAACTATCTTTAATCGAACATTATCGAACTTTACCTTGCACTAAATGTTATACCCTTAAACGTGAACCTGTACACTGTGCATGGCTTAATCAAAACAGACATGGTCTTTTCGTTGGCTGGAGAGCACGCAACAACATCTTTACACTCTACCTTGGTACACATGACAATATTACGAGAGACTAAATTAAAACTAAATTAAAGTAAACTAAATTAGTTAAATGTAGGTGCAATTAGCCGCCTTACCAAATCAC